>KZ309422.1:144414-201347 GCA_000376725.2 Ladona fulva
TGAGAGGAGAGGGATTGCTGAAGAATGTAATAGAGGGTAGAATGCAAGGGAAAAGACAGAGGGGAAGGCAAAGGCAAAAAATGTTAGATGACATAAAGGGTGGGGTAAGTTACCAGGTAGCAAAGGAAAGGGCTATGAATAGGGAATATTAGGGCACATGGACCTACCAAAAGGTAGAACACTTATGTAATAATGTAAGCATATGTCACATTTCAAATATTTACAAGTAGTGGTTGCTACAAGTACTTGGTACATCGTGGTGAAGAAATTTTTGCCTACTAATAGCTGTTACGGAATATTAGTAAAACAGCTTATCGCTGTTTCATGAGATAATTGAACGGATATGCCCCTCATAACATATTTATGTAATGCAAAAAATGTGCTAAGATTCAGTTAATATAAACAAGATCACTGCAACATTTTCTTGCTTTATCTTCTTCGTTGGAAATTACGGGCAGTTTTGCTAGCTAAAGTGGAAATACGCGGTATCGGATAACACGAGATATCAAATTATATATTGAGTTAAATCAAGGTGCAACTTCGATCCGTTCTGTTTCCACTAAGTCTAAATGCATATCGATTTCTATATTATTAAACAGCCCAGACTATGGTTAGGACGAATACATTTTATGGTCCGCAGGGAAAATATTACCACAAATTCATCGGGTAACACAGGACGGCATTTATACTGCGGTTTCAATCAACTGAGCTTTAAATTAACCTTTTCAACGAAATCGCTATTTGGGTTTCCTCAACTTTTCTACCACACAGCAAGGGTTCTGTTACACAATTGAAACGGTAAACGCTATCTATGTACTGACAAATATCCTTAATTCTCACAACAAACGCAGACCTCTATGAAACGAATTAATGTTCCTATATATATATTCGTCGACGTACAATTAGTATTTCTCCAGTTGAGACATTGGAGATACTGCATCAATGTTTACTCATTTGTGGTAATAAATTATGTCCAATTCCCAGACCCATCTCAAGCGATTTCGGATGGTCACTTCCTATGACAACTCGCTGCGTCGAACTTACGAATGTTTCTTTTTCTGCCCAGTGAAAGGGAAACATTGCTTTGTTATAATCAAGGAAATTATTATCTTCGTCTGTGAAGAGAAGGAAACTTTTGGCGGACTGAATGACATTCTCAGCAAATGTGAGGCACAAAAAACAATTTCATTATACTCGTATGTATAGCGCTTAGGATTACCAGTGCTTTTAAATCCGTACTCATTCTTATGGAATTTATTTAGTCAGCTTTTGCGTCTTTGTTTTCTACTCTCAGTTTGAATTATTCGTTTGCATATTCCAAATAGCACAAATTGTGCTTTGGTCCCAGTACACACTCCATTTATAGGAATACATACTTAAATGTGAACGAATTCACGTGCTTCGTTTAGAGACCAAAACTAAAATCTATATTAATCTACGTTGCGATTTTTAAGCGTTCGGCGGGCGATTTAATCATAAATTAACCATTTATATTTAAAAATATCGTATGCTTAGACATAGACATGCTTCTTTCTCTTTTTCGTAATTACCGAGTTTCATTGTTGCCTCGGATTCAGTTGCTAATAAATAAACTCTTAATGCTTAAAACGTTAATGCAAAAAATCGAAAAAAGAAGAATATAAAAAGTACGAAGACAGTTAAAGGACAACTGCAGTAAATGAGCCTCAGAAACAAAATAAGCAGAGAAAACAAAAACAAATATGGAAACATTGCATTGAGAAATTATACAATGAACAATGGACAGTTAATACCAGCACAGTGCTAGAAAACCCATGGGAAGTTAATCCAGAAGAGGAAGGAAACAGCATGCTGAGGGGAGAGTTTGACAAATCACTATCGAAACATTAATGAAGCACCTGGCGTAGATGATATAGCAGCGAAACTCCTCAAGATGGCTGGAGAGGAAATACATAACATACTATATCAATTAGTGAGTGAGATTTATAGAACTGGTCGCATTCCATCAAACTACCAAAAGTGTGTAATGATCCCAATACCAAGAAAACATCAGCCAACAGATGTGAACAATGCCACGCATTGAGCCCTGTCTCGCATGCTTCTAAAATACTGACAAACGTTCTTTTAGGCAGGAATGAGAATAAGGTTGAAACTCTTCTCTGAAAAAATCCAATTTGGATTTAGGAAAGGCGGAGGGACAAATACTTGCCAACAAAATAAAACTAGTTAAAGTGTGATGATTTTTTGTATGTAAATAAAAGATTTATGAAGAACTATTAATGACAGTGAATCATAAGTACATAAAGTTGGATATTTTGCACTTCAAATTTATTTATATAGTACTTTTCCAGTTTTCTCTGTAGAATTTCAAACCTCCACTAGTGTTCTAAAATGCGCGTATAACTCAACTGATCGATGTGATCAGAATATAGTATATATAATACAGCAGAATAATAAACGAAAGTTAATGCCTAAGTGGGTTACAATTTGAACTGTGAGATGGAATCATTTATTAATCAAGTCGTAAGTTCTTAGATCATTATATTACTAGCTATCGTATTATAAAAATGGAATAAATGTTACCGTTCGTCTAATTCTTCCTTGCTCAAAAGTGTTAAATTGCCGTGATTGACATGATCATAGGACGATCTCACTTCCCCCCACAGTGCAGTGCTTACGTCTTCTCCAGCACACACTTATGACGACTCCAATTTCGCGAAACTAAACCAAGCGTTTGTGTTTCCAGCGTAAATTAAATTTAGGAAAAGAAGAAAACACCGGAAACACTCTTATCATTACTATCATAGCGATTTAAAACGAAAACATATATCTGTAGCAAAATACGGATGCGATCAATGCGAAGCTAGAAATGTGTTTGCTAGGGGCGCACTAAGCAACAAGAAAGGGGCGTACAAGCAGGGAAAGCAAATTATCGAGGCGCCCACGAGCTTGAAGCTCTCTGAGCATGTTTTATCTTACTATTAGTACGTAAAGAGAATTAGATGTAAGAGGGGATTTGATAGCTCCATTCTCGCCAGGAATAAAGATGTTTCTTCTCCATTCTGAAGAGGGATAGACCGTTTAACTTTGTATAAGGGCCTCTAAGCAACTAATGCTGCTTCTAATAAAGACCAATCACAGGAGTGTATGAAGAATTCAAGAAAAAAGACATACCTTGATAGACGTATTCCAAGCAGTTCCGTCTTCATGTACATTGATTTCTGAACCGCCATTCAAACACACTTAACACTGAATATAGCACACACATCATTTCACTTCACTGGCTTTAACACTCTCACAGCGCTCACTACACTGAAGTATCACCTCTTTACGGTAGTTACCACGAAGGTCTTCCTTGGGTCTTCCTTGGCTCATTCCAGCCGCGCAGAAGCCCACCGCTGATACCCTCTGGTCGAATTGCAACCAAATCTCCGAGGTTTCATGCTCATTCATGCTTCCTTCATCAGCGGAATTCTCTCTCTTCGCAATTCCAGAAGTCGAAGACGATTCTCTGCCAACGTTGCAATATTTGCGAGGAAGATCTGCCGTTGAACGTCTTGCGAGTTGAACCAATGGGCTGTGAAAACAAGGAAAAAAGAATCAGTGAATAGTATCTTAACATGTTAGATCTCAAAAATGCAATAATAATCAGGAGATATTCCGAAAATAAAAGAAAAAGCACTGCAGAGAAACATATAAACATGAAGAATTGGCGCCAATTCGCGCGTGACAATCTAACAAAAAGACACATGAGCTAAATACACGGAAAGTATCGGTAAGTGCATCGTTAACACAAGACTTATATACAATTAACTATTAGCATTAGAGTTGTAGGAAATATATAAGTATGGTTTCAAACGGAATTCCAAATGCACAAAGGCGGGATAACGCAGATATTATCTGACACGCACGTTCACTCAACTAAGACTACACAAAAGAGCGGGAAAAAAACGGAAGTGCACAGAAATAGAAAAACGAAATTCTTTCTCTTTCCCGCGTATTTTATCCGCGCTGAAATCAAACCTGATTTTGAGTGAATCAAAAGTATCCTCCGAAGCTACCGTCGCTCTCTTTGATGGGCCTGTTCCAGGCGGAAGGGTATTTGCTTTATTTAGCTAATACTTCTCATTCCAAATCCTCTTTCAATTTAAATTGGCAATAAAACTCGTCTCTCTACATTTTAATTCCATTTCAAATATGGATATGCGCAGCTTTACATATGACGTAAAACGTAAAGGTGAAATGGGAATGCAGTTTACGAAAAACATGAATGAAAGACTTCGAACCAAGGAGCCCATAATGTTTTTCCATTTAAAGGTTCGTTGTAATGCCTCACAGATTTTGTGGTTATGGACAACGAATCACCTTGGCGACCAAGGTGATTGTTGAATTCGAACTCACGTCATACTTCCATAAAAACATACGGGGATTATCGATCCATATAGAAATAATGGTAGGAGCTAGAATTTACGAACAGTGGGCAATTTTCTGAGATTCCAGCATATGCTCCTTCCCCATTCGGTCATAACAGACTTACAATTTAATTTACATTCACATCCATCATGCTTAACGGGGGCGTTTAACCCAATATTTGAGGCTCAGTTTGTTATCCTACATGGATACGTTTAGGATTTAAAAGGAGAATTAACGCTTAGAGGATGGTTGTATTTTTTGTCACTGATTTTATGGTTAAAAGTTGAAAATTACAAAATCTTTATGGATGTTGATTTCATAGTAATAATTGGCAAAATGTTCCTTCATTCATGCTTTAATTTTGGGCACATTATTTCCAAATTTGTCCAATGCCGATCAAACCATCTACCGGTCACAAATATATTTTGCTAGACTAACAATTGAGGCTTTCTGGCTTAAGAAAAACAGATGTATCCAATAACATTGCGATTATCCTAATGGTCTCCGGTTCGATCCCAGTCGATTCGAAATTCATCCATCAGATGTGACGTTTATTTCAATTGCTTGCAGACTGTTTCTATTTCAAAATTAAATTTAAAGGAATCATCGTACGAACTTGAGACATGTTTCTTAAGTATAAATTTCTNATCTTCGGGACAAAACGAAGAAGCGTTACAGGGAGATAGTTGCCAGGACGGTTAGTTATTTTTGGTCATTCTTTCCGCGATGTATTAGAGAAGCAAACAACAGTGCAGGTTAGATAGGTATATCGGTGTTTTACACCCCCTGCCATGCGCTCTAGCGGTTTGCAGGGTTCAAATGTAAATGTAAAACCTAATAAAGCTCCTGGTACTGAAGACATGCCAGCTTGTATTCAAGGGAGTAGCAAAAAGCGTAGCCCCCTTTCTGAAAGTTATATGTGAAAAGTCTATGAGCGAAGGAAAAGTTCCGAAAAATTGGAAAATTGCAAATCTTACTCCAATATTTAAAAGCGGCTTGAAGGAGGATCATCGAATTATAGGCCTATATCTTTAACATCATTGAGCGGCAAAATAATGGAAGATATAATAGTTAGTTCCTTAATAGGCTTTCTCGACACTTCCAAATTTATAGTGAGTAACCAACACGGTTTTCATAAGACACAAACCTGCGAGTCTCAGCTAGCGATGTTAGTTCACGACATCTTGAAATCTGCCAAAAATAAAAGGCAAGTCGACGCGATATTTTTAGATTTTCGGAAAGCATTTGATAGGGTTCCACATAATAAATTATTATACAATTTAAAAGTTGCGTGTATCAATGGAGAAGTAATAAACTGGATTAAGGACTTCTTCTCCGACAGAAAACAACGAGTAGTACTAGTTGGTGTAAGTTCCAACTCGGTTAAAGTGACCTCGGGCAAGGAAGTGTAATCGGACCGTTATTATTTTTAGTGTACATCAACGACCTTAACAATAACATTAATAGTTAAGTTAGGATATTTGCGGACGACACGGTCATTTACAGGGAAATAGGAAACTCAGAGGATAGATTAACCCTATCGTGTGATTTAGATAAAATTATGAAATGGAGCGGTGATTGGCAATTAGAGCTCAATATAGATAAATGTTTAGTAATCAACTTCTTCCAAAGTAAAAATAATGCCAATGATTATTCGTACAGGCTCCGAGGGAAAACTTTATCAACAGTAGAAACAGTGAAATACCTTGGAGTAACCATCACCAATAACTTAACCTTGGGTACCCACATCCGTAATATATGTGGTCGAGCTCTTAAGAAACTGATTCGTGAAGAGAATTGTCGGTAGGAGAGAAGAAAAAGTCCGTGAGCGATGTTACCTTGCGTTGGTCTGGCCTCACCTGGAATATGCATGTTGTGTATGGGACCCCGCAGAAAAATGTTGTATTCGGGAATTAGAAAAAGTACAGCGAAAGGCGATACGTTTTGTAAAGAACTGTTACGACAAGTCAGTGAGTGTTACGCAAATGCTTCAGAACGAGGGATGGGGAGCTTTAGAAGATAGGAGGCTTAAACAAAGGATAAATCTACTTAATAAATTAAGAGAAAGCACGTTCACAGATGATATATTTGACATAATGCGTCCTCCATGTTACATAGGCCGTTCTGATACTGCGAGGAAAATCAGAGAAATAGATGCTAGAACAAGTCGTTCCAAAAATTCATTTTTTCCGCGAACGATACGCGAAAGCAATCGATTAGCTAAGTAGAGTCAAGGTACTTGCACCCCCTGCCACACGCCAAAAGTCGGCTTGCAGGGTACTTATGTAGATGTAGATGTAGAAGGATAATGTGAGAGTTAAACAATCGCATAGGTCGTCCGAGATTTTTACAACTGCAAGACATTAGAAATGTTTTGCGTTTTTAGCAAAATTCTCGCAATTCGGAAGCAAATTCGATAATTTTTGACAAATATAATAATTTTTATTCAATTTACCTCCTTTTGGTGCTCGTCTCTACTTCGTACGACTATTATTTTTTGTTAAATTTTGCAAAAGAAATAAAGCTTGTTACCGATGGCATGAGTTTTGCGTTTGTTTCTTATGCCGTTGACTCGCCTGGGATCGAATCGGAGATCATTAGGCCAAAAGATGTTGGCCTATTTTCTTTGAGCTGTCGACAATTAACAACAGAGTTTGAATGTTGTGCGACTTCTGGTTGTCGAATACTAAGCGAGCATACATACATTCACAGTAGTTTCTTCCTTTTCTCTTTTTATTACTATATTTTTCTTTATCTTTACCCACTTTTAAAATAACAAAGGGTTAGATTTAAGAGGAGACCTTTTAGTCTCAATCTTTTCTGAATAAAGACCTATTCCATTCTATTCATACATACCCATGCATGCGCACACACACACTGATCTTCTCCCCGTACATATTAAGCTTCTTTTCATGTACATTTTGGTCCTCAGTTCCATTCCAGGCGAGATCAAATATTTCCCATAAGGAATACGCGTAAAGTACCCTTTTACCGCTTGCAGACTTTATTTCTCTTGTAAAGTTAAAATTGGACTCTGTACCAAGTCAATATAAGTAAAGAAATATAAGAAAATTTTTTTTAATTGTCCATTACAGATTTCTGGAACAAATAACGTCAAATTTGATAAAATGCATGCAACTTGCGTCAAAATTCGTCTCCTTTCGAACCACGACGTCTGCATGAAGAATTCCACTACTGAAGGTTATTTACTAAAATTCCATAAATATATTTAATAGAATGAGAAATGAATGATGCACGCGTAATATATATACAATAGATACTATAGATGAACGCTCTTTTGTCTGAATTTAAACTTCCGATTCGCCCATAACAGAAGGACAGCATTCAAATAAGTGCATCAATTGCCAGGTGGTAAGCATATGTCCCCTTCTTTGGACTACAACCTTGTCGTGGTGGAAGGGCTTGCGTGTTCCTATGACCTAGAGAGCGTAACTGGCGGGAACTATGTTCCTGGTAGGGTCACCCATGCCAGGATGGTCAATAGGTAGGGGCCTGACGAAAGGTAGTCCACGCAGTGTCTGTACCTCAGTGAGGCGGCTGCAAAGGCGTCTGTACCCCAGTGGGGCGGCCATTATGGGTGATGGTGGTGTCACGTTAAGAGAAAGGTTGAGGAAGGCAACGGGAAACCACCTCGACTACCACACTTATCCCAAGCAATCATGATGTGCCAATATAAGAATATTGTAAGTGGCGTAAGCGGGACTCAACCCTCTACGGGGAGTGTCGTGCCCGGCAGTGATAGGAGTAAGGCTATCTCGGTCGTCATTCCACGAAACCCTTACCCAGGAAACGACAAGAAAAGAAGAGAGAAGATGGCCAAGGAAACAAGGGTGGGAACCTGGAATGTTAGGACAATGCTTAGGAAAGGAAAGTTGGAAAATGTAAAGGTAGAAATGAAGAGGTCCAACATTAACATACTAGGGCTATGTGAAGTGCGATGGAAGGATGGGGGTGATTTCTGGAGTGATGATGTCAGAGTAATTTTCAGTGGGGGAAATTCTAGCCAGAGGGGAGTTGCGGTAGTGCTAGACAAGAAAGCGGGAAAAGCCGTGATAGCTACAGAGCTAATAAGCGACCGGGTTATGTCAGTAGAAATAAAGGCTGAGCCAGTAAACACGGTGATAGTTCAGGTGTACTTGCCCACTAGCGAACATAGTGATGATGAAGTAGAACTTGTTTATGAACAAATAGAAGAAGTAATGGGAAGGGTTAGAGGCAATAAAAACCTAATTGTAATGGGGGACTGGAATGCAGTAGTTGGGCAAGGCAAAGATGGAGAAGAAGTGGGAGGGTTCGGACTAGGAAATAGAAACGAAAGGGGACAGAAATTAGTAGACTTTTGTAAGAGGAATAACCTCTGTATCACAAACACACTTTTTCAGCACCATAATAGAAGGAGGTACACATGGAAAAAGCCAGGAGATACGGATAGGTACCAAATTGATTACATTTTGGTAAGAAAAAGGTTTAGAAATAGTGTTAAAAATTCAAAGAGTTACCCTGGTGCTGATGTTGACTCAGACCATAACCTGGTCATGATGAAAACCGAGCTAAAGTTTAAAAAGATATTTCGAGCAAAAATTACACCAAAATGGAACCTTGAAGCCCTTAAAAATGGGAAAGCGAGAGAGTTCCAAGAGTCAGTCAGTAAGGCCTTAGAGGATAATGGGAGGGAACTTACTATAGACGGAGAATGGGAAAAGATTAAAAACAGTATCAAGGATAGTGCGCAAGTAACTATTGGAAGGGTCAAACAAAACAAAATTAGGAAACCATGGGTGACGGTAGAAATGATAAATAAAATGGAGGAAAGAAGGAAATGGAAAAGGGTTAACACAGAACAAGGACGTAGAATGTATAGGGCTCTCAACAACGAACTGAGAAGGGAAACAAATAGGGCGAGGGAACAGTGGTGGAAGGGACAATGTAACGAAATAGAAAAGCTGGACGAAAGTGGGAGGGTCGATTTAATGTATAGAAAGGTGAAACAGTTAACGGGAAATAAAACACGAAACAGAACAACCACAATAAAAGATAATAATGGTAAAGTTATACGAGATCCAGCCAGCATAAGGGAAAGGTGGAAAGAATATGTCGAGGAACTATATGGGAAGGACATGAAGCCAACAAACATAATGTTAGAAAGTGAACAAGAAGTGGAGGATGATGATGTTGGACCTGGGATATTAGATAGTGAAATTGATAGGGCCTTGCGTGATATGAAAGGAAACAAAGCAACGGGCATTGACGAGATACCAGTTGAGCTACTTAAAAACCTGAGGGGAAAGGGTAAGAGGAAATTCTATAATTTATGTAGAAAAATTTATGATGAAGGGGAATGGCCAGAGGATTTTACTAAGACAATCCTGATTCCTTTGCAGAAAAAGAATAATGCTTCTGAGTGTAGGGATTATCGTACAATCAGTTTAATATCTCACGCGGCAAAGGTTATTCTAAGAGTATTGAATAGAAGAATTGAAGGAAAAATTAAGGAACAAATAGGAGAAGACCAGTTCGGATTTCAGAAAGGGAAAGGAACGAGGGATGCAATCGGGGTAATGAGGGTGCTAGTAGAACGAAGCCTGGAATTTAAAAAGGATATATGTGCATGTTTTGTCGATTTTGAAAAGGCTTTCGATAGAGTTCAATGGCCAAAATTAATGGGAATTTTAAAGAAAATTGGGTTGGACTGGAAAGATAGGCGTTTGGTGCAAAATTTGTACTTAAATCAAACAGCGCGAGTTAGAATAACTGAAGGAGAGTCGGAATGGGCAGAGTTAGGGAGAGGGGTAAGACAAGGATGCCCATTATCACCATCGCTTTTTAATATATATGCAGAGGAAATGGTGAATGAAGCTTGGGAAGAAATAAGCAAGGGAGTGATAGTTGGAGGGAAAGTAGTAAAGTCAGTAAGATATGCAGACGATAAAGCTATTGTGTGCGATTCCGAAAGGGGTTTACAAATACTAGTAAATGCACTAAACGATAAGGCAAGGGAATATGGAATGAAAATTAACGTAAGTAAAACTAAGGTAATGAGATTCACTAAGGGAAAGAAGGCTAAATTAACGATCAGGGTCGATGGGGAAAAACTAGAGCAGGTGGACAAATTCTCGTACTTGGGTAGTGTTCTATCTTGGGATGGGAGGTGTGGAGATGAGGTTCGAAAAAGAGTAGCATTGGCCAAGGAAGCTTTTATGAAGCGAAGGGAATTAATGACAAAGGGTCTCGATAAAGGAATCAGGAAAAGATTGGTAAAATCCTTGATATGGAGTGTTTTGCTATATGGGTGTGAAACGTGGACCTTACGAAAAGAGGACATCAAAAGATTGGAGGCATTTGAGATGTGGGTGTGGCGTAGAATGGAGAAGGTGAGCTGGGTGGATAGAAAAACAAACATAGAGGTGCTAGAAATGGTTGGGGAGGAAAGGGTTTTAATTGAAGTAATTAAGCGCCGACAAAAGAAATGGGTGGGTCAGATATTGAGAGGAGAGGGATTGCTGAAGAATGTAATAGAGGGGAGAATGCAAGGGAAAAGACAGAGGGGAAGGCAAAGGCAAAAAATGTTAGATGACATAAAGGGTGGGGTAAGTTACCAGGTAGCAAAGGAAAGGGCTATGAATAGGGAATATTAGGGCACATGGACCTACCAAAAGGTAGAACACTTATGTAATAATGTAAGCATATGTCACATTTCAAATATTTACAAGTAGTGGTTGCTACAAGTACTTGGTACATCGTGGTGAAGAAATTTTTGCCTACTAATAGCTGTTACGGAATATTAGTAAAACAGCTTATCGCTGTTTCATGAGATAATTGAACGGATATGCCCCTCATAACATATTTATGTAATGCAAAAAATGTGCTAAGATTCAGTTAATATAAACAAGATCACTGCAACATTTTCTTGCTTTATCTTCTTCGTTGGAAATTACGGGCAGTTTTGCTAGCTAAAGTGGAAATACGCGGTATCGGATAACACGAGATATCAAATTATATATTGAGTTAAATCAAGGTGCAACTTCGATCCGTTCTGTTTCCACTAAGTCTAAATGCATATCGATTTCTATATTATTAAACAGCCCAGACTATGGTTAGGACGAATACATTTTATGGTCCGCAGGGAAAATATTACCACAAATTCATCGGGTAACACAGGACGGCATTTATACTGCGGTTTCAATCAACTGAGCTTTAAATTAACCTTTTCAACGAAATCGCTATTTGGGTTTCCTCAACTTTTCTACCACACAGCAAGGGTTCTGTTACACAATTGAAACGGTAAACGCTATCTATGTACTGACAAATATCCTTAATTCTCACAACAAACGCAGACCTCTATGAAACGAATTAATGTTCCTATATATATATTCGTCGACGTACAATTAGTATTTCTCCAGTTGAGACATTGGAGATACTGCATCAATGTTTACTCATTTGTGGTAATAAATTATGTCCAATTCCCAGACCCATCTCAAGCGATTTCGGATGGTCACTTCCTATGACAACTCGCTGCGTCGAACTTACGAATGTTTCTTTTTCTGCCCAGTGAAAGGGAAACATTGCTTTGTTATAATCAAGGAAATTATTATCTTCGTCTGTGAAGAGAAGGAAACTTTTGGCGGACTGAATGACATTCTCAGCAAATGTGAGGCACAAAAAACAATTTCATTATACTCGTATGTATAGCGCTTAGGATTACCAGTGCTTTTAAATCCGTACTCATTCTTATGGAATTTATTTAGTCAGCTTTTGCGTCTTTGTTTTCTACTCTCAGTTTGAATTATTCGTTTGCATATTCCAAATAGCACAAATTGTGCTTTGGTCCCAGTACACACTCCATTTATAGGAATACATACTTAAATGTGAACGAATTCACGTGCTTCGTTTAGAGACCAAAACTAAAATCTATATTAATCTACGTTGCGATTTTTAAGCGTTCGGCGGGCGATTTAATCATAAATTAACCATTTATATTTAAAAATATCGTATGCTTAGACATAGACATGCTTCTTTCTCTTTTTCGTAATTACCGAGTTTCATTGTTGCCTCGGATTCAGTTGCTAATAAATAAACTCTTAATGCTTAAAACGTTAATGCAAAAAATCGAAAAAAGAAGAATATAAAAAGTACGAAGACAGTTAAAGGACAACTGCAGTAAATGAGCCTCAGAAACAAAATAAGCAGAGAAAACAAAAACAAATATGGAAACATTGCATTGAGAAATTATACAATGAACAATGGACAGTTAATACCAGCACAGTGCTAGAAAACCCATGGGAAGTTAATCCAGAAGAGGAAGGAAACAGCATGCTGAGGGGAGAGTTTGACAAATCACTATCGAAACATTAATGAAGCACCTGGCGTAGATGATATAGCAGCGAAACTCCTCAAGATGGCTGGAGAGGAAATACATAACATACTATATCAATTAGTGAGTGAGATTTATAGAACTGGTCGCATTCCATCAAACTACCAAAAGTGTGTAATGATCCCAATACCAAGAAAACATCAGCCAACAGATGTGAACAATGCCACGCATTGAGCCCTGTCTCGCATGCTTCTAAAATACTGACAAACGTTCTTTTAGGCAGGAATGAGAATAAGGTTGAAACTCTTCTCTGAAAAAATCCAATTTGGATTTAGGAAAGGCGGAGGGACAAATACTTGCCAACAAAATAAAACTAGTTAAAGTGTGATGATTTTTTGTATGTAAATAAAAGATTTATGAAGAACTATTAATGACAGTGAATCATAAGTACATAAAGTTGGATATTTTGCACTTCAAATTTATTTATATAGTACTTTTCCAGTTTTCTCTGTAGAATTTCAAACCTCCACTAGTGTTCTAAAATGCGCGTATAACTCAACTGATCGATGTGATCAGAATATAGTATATATAATACAGCAGAATAATAAACGAAAGTTAATGCCTAAGTGGGTTACAATTTAAACTGTGAGATGGAATCATTTATTAATCAAGTCGTAAGTTCTTAGATCATTATATTACTAGCTATCGTATTATAAAAATGGAATAAATGTTACCGTTCGTCTAATTCTTCCTTGCTCAAAAGTGTTAAATTGCCGTGATTGACATGATCATAGGACGATCTCACTTCCCCCCACAGTGCAGTGCTTACGTCTTCTCCAGCACACACTTATGACGACTCCAATTTCGCGAAACTAAACCAAGCGTTTGTGTTTCCAGCGTAAATTAAATTTAGGAAAAGAAGAAAACACCGGAAACACTCTTATCATTACTATCATAGCGATTTAAAACGAAAACATATATCTGTAGCAAAATACGGATGCGATCAATGCGAAGCTAGAAATGTGTTTGCTAGGGGCGCACTAAGCAACAAGAAAGGGGCGTACAAGCAGGGAAAGCAAATTATCGAGGCGCCCACGAGCTTGAAGCTCTCTGAGCATGTTTTATCTTACTATTAGTACGTAAAGAGAATTAGATGTAAGAGGGGATTTGATAGCTCCATTCTCGCCAGGAATAAAGATGTTTCTTCTCCATTCTGAAGAGGGATAGACCGTTTAACTTTGTATAAGGGCCTCTAAGCAACTAATGCTGCTTCTAATAAAGACCAATCACAGGAGTGTATGAAGAATTCAAGAAAAAAGACATACCTTGATAGACGTATTCCAAGCAGTTCCGTCTTCATGTACATTGATTTCTGAACCGCCATTCAAACACACTTAACACTGAATATAGCACACACATCATTTCACTTCACTGGCTTTAACACTCTCACAGCGCTCACTACACTGAAGTATCACCTCTTTACGGTAGTTACCACGAAGGTCTTCCTTGGGTCTTCCTTGGCTCATTCCAGCCGCGCAGAAGCCCACCGCTGATACCCTCTGGTCGAATTGCAACCAAATCTCCGAGGTTTCATGCTCATTCATGCTTCCTTCATCAGCGGAATTCTCTCTCTTCGCAATTCCAGAAGTCGAAGACGATTCTCTGCCAACGTTGCAATATTTGCGAGGAAGATCTGCCGTTGAACGTCTTGCGAGTTGAACCAATGGGCTGTGAAAACAAGGAAAAAAGAATCAGTGAATAGTATCTTAACATGTTAGATCTCAAAAATGCAATAATAATCAGGAGATATTCCGAAAATAAAAGAAAAAGCACTGCAGAGAAACATATAAACATGAAGAATTGGCGCCAATTCGCGCGTGACAATCTAACAAAAAGACACATGAGCTAAATACACGGAAAGTATCGGTAAGTGCATCGTTAACACAAGACTTATATACAATTAACTATTAGCATTAGAGTTGTAGGAAATATATAAGTATGGTTTCAAACGGAATTCCAAATGCACAAAGGCGGGATAACGCAGATATTATCTGACACGCACGTTCACTCAACTAAGACTACACAAAAGAGCGGGAAAAAAACGGAAGTGCACAGAAATAGAAAAACGAAATTCTTTCTCTTTCCCGCGTATTTTATCCGCGCTGAAATCAAACCTGATTTTGAGTGAATCAAAAGTATCCTCCGAAGCTACCGTCGCTCTCTTTGATGGGCCTGTTCCAGGCGGAAGGGTATTTGCTTTATTTAGCTAATACTTCTCATTCCAAATCCTCTTTCAATTTAAATTGGCAATAAAACTCGTCTCTCTACATTTTAATTCCATTTCAAATATGGATATGCGCAGCTTTACATATGACGTAAAACGTAAAGGTGAAATGGGAATGCAGTTTACGAAAAACATGAATGAAAGACTTCGAACCAAGGAGCCCATAATGTTTTTCCATTTAAAGGTTCGTTGTAATGCCTCACAGATTTTGTGGTTATGGACAACGAATCACCTTGGCGACCAAGGTGATTGTTGAATTCGAACTCACGTCATACTTCCATAAAAACATACGGGGATTATCGATCCATATAGAAATAATGGTAGGAGCTAGAATTTACGAACAGTGGGCAATTTTCTGAGATTCCAGCATATGCTCCTTCCCCATTCGGTCATAACAGACTTACAATTTAATTTACATTCACATCCATCATGCTTAACGGGGGCGTTTAACCCAATATTTGAGGCTCAGTTTGTTATCCTACATGGATACGTTTAGGATTTAAAAGGAGAATTAACGCTTAGAGGATGGTTGTATTTTTTGTCACTGATTTTATGGTTAAAAGTTGAAAATTACAAAATCTTTATGGATGTTGATTTCATAGTAATAATTGGCAAAATGTTCCTTCATTCATGCTTTAATTTTGGGCACATTATTTCCAAATTTGTCCAATGCCGATCAAACCATCTACCGGTCACAAATATATTTTGCTAGACTAACAATTGAGGCTTTCTGGCTTAAGAAAAACAGATGTATCCAATAACATTGCGATTATCCTAATGGTCTCCGGTTCGATCCCAGTCGATTCGAAATTCATCCATCAGATGTGACGTTTATTTCAATTGCTTGCAGACTGTTTCTATTTCAAAATTAAATTTAAAGGAATCATCGTACGAACTTGAGACATGTTTCTTAAGTATAAATTTCTATAGAGAATTATATTCTTATTGTTAGTTATATAACACCGTAAATATAGAAATCGAATTAAAATCATGATAACAGTAATAAGATTGAAAGATTTCACTTTCAAGTGTCTGCCATCGAACTGAGCAAATATGAGAAATAATAGATTCTATTATTTGCAAATGTCTATTCAATCCTACTTCTATCCGACGAGAATCGACCAGCACTTCAGCTAGTAATGAATAGGAATAACAAGTGTGAAAAATAGCGACATGACTGGTACTCGAACCCAGGTCTCCCATTTTCAGGGCAGGTATTCTAACCACTGAACTACCATGCCGCGTCTCTTCCCTAAACAGTGTGGAAGAGACGCGGCATGGAGACCTGGGTTCGAGTACCAGTCATGTCGCTATTTTTCACACTTGTTATTCCTGTGGGATTAGTTGCATGACTTCATCGTGCAAATAAATTCACCTTTCCTAGTAATGAATAATTGCGTTCTTCCCTCGTTATACCTCTGACAATACGTTGGAGTCCGGGTTATCTAGACGTAATTCCGGGCAATGTCTTCTGAATATGGACATCGTCATGGCTCTCGTTTGGAAATATTACAAGCAGCGTTCTGCTTCGTCCGAATCCATTTTCCTTGGCGTCTCCGAAGGGAAACCGGTCTTGCAGTCGATGTCTGCCAACACTTGTGATGCTTAGAGTAAACCCCTTTCCTCCAAAGACCCGGGTTCAACAGAGGGCATCCACCAGCGAAAGAGAGGCTTTTAGAAGGTGGAGGCATGAATGTCCTATGAATACGATTAAGACTTGCAAAGATTTCTCAATGTTGCGTAGAATACGTAAAATTGGCAAAGAATGTTAGTTATTAATCGATTTCTATCCTTGGTAAACTTACATTGTGATAAGGTCGGGTCCGTCCCGAGACACGGGCGCCTGGGACGTCGGGTTATATGAGGTTTGGATACCTTTATGTAAGATGATTTCATAGAAAAATCCATAACACAAGTATTAGGGGGGTTGTTGACTGCATTCATTTGCCCCGGGTAAATTAAGCTTTCTTAAATGATAACATTAGATCGCAAGCGAATCGAGCTATAGGAAAAATTATGCTTATTATAAAGTTTCCTCTTAAAATCTGTCTAGAATTCATTTCGAATAAACAACTCCATTATTGATCGATCGCTAACCAATAATAATCGCCGACTCTAAGAGTGCATTTGCTGTAAAATAAAAATCTAATAGCTTCGTTTAAATATTAAATTGCTAATAATCAGAGTAGTTATGGTTACATAAACATTTATATTATTTGATGTATGAGATGAAAGTGGAAATATAATGAAATACGGAAGATTACTGAGTGGTACATACCTACCAGTTGAGCACACCTCTCAATCCCAGCCACCTGCTTCCCTCAATCAGGATACCTATGCTAGTATGGCTAATAAAATGTTCTTTTTTAGAAATATTGCTATATTTTTGTTACTCAACCTTAACTTAAGTCCTCCGCCAGAAGAAACGCCTTTTTATATTCCGAAAATTTCAGTAAAATTAGAGTTCGGCTAATGCGAATGAGTCTTCTCAAAATAAAGCAAACCGATAAACGGCAAACCGGAAACTTTCTATTAA
The DNA here is from genome assembly GCA_000376725.2 of Ladona fulva. Lineage (NCBI taxonomy): Eukaryota > Metazoa > Arthropoda > Insecta > Odonata > Libellulidae > Ladona > Ladona fulva. The sequence goes on from KZ309422.1 coordinate 161,959, forward strand.
CGGCCTAGAAAAATTTCCTGCTATAGAAAGAAAGGTACATGCCTCCTTAATTACTGTTAACAAACAAGCATCGCTCAGTGTACAACTGCTTCGGTAAGTTAAGTCACAAAACAACTTGGAAAACGGTGCAATATTGTTTCGTAGAAAGTGATGACAGTTAGTATTTAGTTTGTCTTTGGATTTTTCTGAGTATAGAAGTGGTGTGCCGTTGTGATAAGTCTGCTGTAGAGTTTAAACCCGAGTGATTTGTTTTTTAACTTTGTGCGACCACTTTGTCCGAAGAAAAGAGAAGGCGATGGGGGTAGAAATTAAGAAACCATGAACGGCAAATTGTCTATAACGTTTTTACCTATCTCCGAAATCTCTCGGTGTTCCCAAGGCATGCAAAGAGTCCACGAAAGCCACTGTGTGCTCCCAGTTGACAATTTATAAGGTAAGGAAAGATGTATCTCGAACCGCGTTAGTGACACCATCGAAAACTAAGAAAGTTATGCCGCCGCATGAGTGAGAATGAAGGTGCATGAAATGCTTCTTCAAAATATTTAAAATATTGCGCATGAATCCTTCATTTAAAAAACTCTAGGTTTCCGAAATGCATATTCTAAACGGTTTGCAGACAATTCTTCATCAGCATCAGCTCGCTTCATACTGTTTATAACTGCGAGAATAGCAGGGAATTTCTTTATGCGGAATTCATTACCACTCGCAAAAATGCAGTTTACCACCTCTTTAGAAGAGAGCGTTAAAAACCTGTACGTATGAAGATATATTTCCGCAGCAAACTTTCATATATGAAACATAATAATATGGATGGATTGAGCTTTTGTAAGCAAGTACACTTGCTTACAATGGATCACAAAACGACCTCTTCTTAGGCTAATTAACATTTTGATTGATTACCTCATTCTCCTTGCAGCAGTGTAACCTAGTGTAATCGATATTCCTTTGGATTCACTCAGAGTAAATGGCAGAAATAGTGCAGTATTTCTCCATATTTTGACGGCATTTTTATTTAATGTAAACGAATCATCCAATCTCGTTTATTGACCCTTAATTATTCATAGTTATTTATGGTCTCTATTTCCTGATGGGATTAGGAATACCAATCATGTAGCTTATTAATAGATTCGGTGTTTTCACACCCCCTGCCATACGCCACACGGTGGACTAATATAAATGTAAATTGCCCACCTACTATACCGTTACATCGCCAAAAGTGTTTCTGCAAAAGAAAAGGCGAATTTACGTATTTTCGAATGATAATGATAAACCGGAATATCTTCTCGATATGGCGATTTATTCGTGTTGATAGAAGTTTTGTAATTCCATCGACGGTAAAGCATTTACTTGGCATTGACGAGAGCGTGTTAATCTCCGGAAGGGTTCCTCTGCAACCATCGCCCGTGAATACGCTTTGATAAAAGATATTTAATATGTCCGCTTTCCTCTTCGCATCGCAAGTTATATTTCCGTTATATACTATGTTAATTTTAATGTCCAAATTGTTAACTGTATACGTAATGTATTGCCTACGGGAGGTTTTAGAGGGGTTTCCCTCCCGTCTAAGGGCGAATGCCAGGCAATTAATATCGACATTAATCATTAGGTTACACTCCCCTCCAGCCAGATGGAAAAATTGCAACGAAATTACAAATAAATAAATAATAAAGAGCTCTTATCTACATTCCTACTAAGGCCATTATTTCATTGTATTCAAATATAAAGAAAAGAATATCGAATTACTTCCTAATATGCGAGTAATTCCGGATTTTTTCGCCCCATCTTTCATTAATTCTGAATTCTTTAACATTTAAAACAAATTGTATTAAAATTAATAGGATGGAGCTGGAATATTGTTATCTAATTGTTCTATCATACTATCTATTTTCTAAATTTTCAATTTGCTTTTTCTTTTCTCCTGTTGGACGTGGTTGTTGGTCCGTTGCTTCTTATATGAAGAATTCGATTCTATATTTGCAGTTTCTATTTGACACCCGACCATTTAAAAATTAATTCGAAAGTAAATGAAAACAAAACAATTCATTCCAACTGCAGAAAAATCTTCAAAGGTTTTTCTTAACGCACCTAACATTAGCATGGTAAATAACTGCGTTATATTTCCATGTATAGGGAATTCCGACAATCCCTCGCGTTGAATCACAAACTTTCTATTCGCCTTTCTCACTTGCCTTTCTTGCTCCCAATAATCGCAAATCATTCACCTTAAAATTGGGGAAACTTTAGAGACCACTGTTATTTTGAAAAACGCTGGAAGGAACTTTTTTCTTCGTAGCATCGTAAATAAAAAAAACTTTGCAGATTCGATGTCCCGTAAATGTTCATAAATCTACCGATAAATCCTTTACATGAAGTTTTACTCACGACTCCTTTTTCCCACTTATTAGTATTTTGACTCATACATAGAGAGGTCAATAATTGAAGCGATGAAATTCTAAATTTAAGAATAATATTGACGACCATTCGATTACATACAATCGATTCGATCGATCGATGGGGACCAACTCACAGTCCTCCGATGGAATGCATTTGAATGAACACGTGTGTTTGTTGCGCAAGTCGCAGCTGGGGAAAGTATAGCAACGAGTCAATCCCGATTCGCAATGTAGGCGTTTCAACCGCCAGCGATGCCCATCGAATACTGACATTTTGACGATTAAAACGGATTCGAAACAGCATTGGCTAATTTCGATTTTTGACCACTCATTCCCTTCTGATTTTTCGTTTTTTATCCTTTTTTGCCTGCAAAATAATAAGTCTAATGGTTGAAACTTCTTTATGCTCAATATTTTAATGGCAAAATAACGATAAACTAGGCAATGTGAAGAGATAAATTTTCTTCACTTGATAAAAGAACAAAACTCATTGCTAACACTACGTTTAACAAACGTTTATGCAAGTGCACTTTTGTCGCTCTTTCGGTCGTTGAGTTGATTTCTCGATGATGAGGGCCGTTGCAAATGAGTTAACTTGCTCATAAACTCGGAGATTCTGATGGCTGCGGGTCCCTCATGCTCCATGAAATGAGCACAGGTCGTTAGAGGAGGGTGAGGTGATTAGACATCCCTTGGGGAAGCCATCTATATCTTAGGCAGAGAAGACTCCCCCTTCAGCGTTCCAGGGAGCCTCAGTCCACTCCCGTTCATGTTATATGGGTAATATACAAATTATCTCTCAATAAATCTAAGGTATTTGAATTTACAATTCATAGTCATAACATTTATTTTCTCAGGAACTTTTCCGCAGGAGGTATTTTCTTAACAAAGTATAACGAAAAATAGCAAACGACTATTTTTTTTGACGCATTTGCCGAAAACACTCGCCTTCCCTTCGTTTTTTGGACAATGTCCATTCCATTTCCTTACAACAAATTGCCAATCATTTCCACAATTTCATAATCTTATCTAAATCACTCGATCGTCTCTACTCTCTATTTCCCTGTAAATGTTGTCTGAAATTATCCTTAACTTTTCTATCAATGTAATTGCTAAGGTCGTTGACGTAGACTAAAAATAGTAACTGTCGGATTTCTCTAGCCTATGGGAATCCCTAGGACACCTTAACCACATTAGAACGAAGACCGTCCAGTGATCCGCGTAGCTCTCTATCGGACAGAAAGACCTTTATCCAACTATTACTTCTGTATTTATTCGTACATACATACCTTAATATAAATTCATCTAAATGAATTTTTGCATACAAGTTGATTGAGCTCCTTCAGCAGAAAACATATGCCTTTCGGAATATCAAAAGTGAAGTCAATACATCGTTGTTTAGAATTTCTCCACCACCTTGGGTGGAGAAATTAGCTTAGCCATTTGTTATTTCAAATAAAAGACTAAGTGGAAACCTATTTTAAGATGGAAGTTCGAATGCCCACTTGCATCTGATGGATTTAAGAATGGCGCTTTGTTTCAATGCTTATCCTTCACATAAGCAATCGACTGAAGAAATACACGCTCTTGGGGAATGAATTTACATTTTCGCTCAAGTTCACGAGAAATAGATTCATCTTCTTGTTCATTATCGATACATATTTTGAAATATTTAAGATCAATTAAAGTGAATATTGGAAATGCTACAAATTTAATATTAAATATATGAAGGTAAGATTCGCCTTCGGAATACACCGATTTAAGTCTTTTTTGCTTTATTCCCATCACTCATGTGGTCGGCTGATGATTCTTGATGATTGCTGGATCTGATCAATTTGCTTTTGGCTTTACTGACTTTCACTGTTGGATTTCCTTATTGCGGACAATCTTATAGTGAAAATCAGATTCGCACATACAAAACCATTCCCTGGTCAGAAGAATCCGATTGGCAGGGACTCGAACCCAGGACCTTGGGGTTGTAGCGCTAGCACGTTACACACTCCGCCGCCTCGGTCTTACGGATTGTTGAAGTGTGAATGGATAATAAAAGAACTTATACGTAATTTGCTCTGTCAATCGTTTAATAGGAGATCGATGAAAACGATTTGGTAGCTAAATGGTGGAGGTAATACGAAAACAGTGTCGACTTTCCGCACGATTCGTGGACTGCAGAGTGCATTGACCCCTCGCAAATCACTTTCTCCTCCCTCTCCTATCTTGGCGGTGGACTCGCCATTAAACCAATGCATCCATTAAAAGAAGAGCAAGTCCTCAACAATAGAGAGGGTTTTATGTTCGCAAACATAGGAATTGATTGGCGGTGAATGTCTTGATTCCTCTTTGAAGAGGTTTGGTATTCGCATATGTTAATTAAATTACCGCAGGGAAGTGTAATCGGACCTTTACTATTTTTAGTATATGTACATCAACGACCTAAGCAATCTTATTGATAGCGAAGTTAGGATATTTTCAGACGATACGGTAATTTACAGGGAAATAGAGAGTAAGGATAGATTAATCCTGTCAAATTATCTGGATAAATTATGAAATGGTGCGATTACTAGCAGTTAGAGCTAAATGTAGACAAATATTCAGTTGTTAAATTCTTCGAAAGAAAATCTATTATTAAAGTTTATCCGTACAGTCTCCGCGGGATAAACTTATGAACAGTAGAATCGGTGAAATATCTTGGAGTAACTCTCACGAATAACTTAACATGGAGTACCCACATCCATAATATATGCGAAAAAGCACTTAAGAAACTCGGCTTCGTAAAGAGAACAGTCGGTCGAGCGACGAAAAAGTTGGCGAGCGATGTTATTTCGCGTTAATTAGGCCTCATCATAAGTACGCATGTTGTGTATGGGCCGATAAGTGTTGTATTCGAGAATTAGAAAAGGTGCAGCGAAAGGAAATACGATTTGTGAAGAATTCGCAGCCGCGAAAAAATTTTGGATCTCTTTACCTGTAAAGGTTTAATTTCTCCTGTTAACACTCGATGCGGCCCTAGTTACCTCACTTACTCCATTCCTCATACCAAAGCTTATGTTAACTCCTTCTTAATAATAGCCTCCCAATTTTACCGGATAGAATTAATAACTCTACTTCGTTAAGATCTTTAAAAGACAACCTATTAAATCATTTTTTTATTATTTATGATTATTCTTGTTTTGTTTTCTTTATGCATTTTGTAAATTTTTTAACATATTATGTAGTTTCACCTTTATTTTTGTCATTGTATTGATTTTATTTTAACAGTGTTCTATTATATGAATTTTTGAGAGTAAATATCTTCTATATCTTATGGGCTTCCCCAAAGATAATAAAGCAATAATATTAATAATAATAATAAATTTATCCTAAAGAAGCCTCCAACAAAAGTTCATCGAATTTAAATTTTCTGATCAAAATCGATAAATTAATTTTTGTTAAAAGTATGTGATCTTAGGCAGCCCTTTTTTTCTGCGCAAACTTATTACACAATTAACTTACTTTAAAATAAACACAGCAAAATATGAGCACATTTCATTTTTGATCTCTTACAGGTATTACGATCTTGATTCAAAATATATTTTCGATTATTTGTCAGATTCGTTCAATAGTAATTTTTAAGCCATTGTGTGATTAATTAATTACATTACGTTTACTTGTTCCATATTTATTTCTCGAGATGCCTTTTCTTTTCCTGCCGCCATTCAGTAGCACTGGTGTGTGCTCTGATGCGCATTTTATAGCAATTACCAAATTACGACCGTGCCCATGTACGCGCACCAGATTTCAGCACTTTTTGTCCACTTCACCAATTTTCCTCGTCCCATTCTTGGATAAGTGCACCTCGTAACAAAAATGCACATTTATGAATAGAAGAATATAACACATAAACGGTCATTAGATTATCCCAATTCGTTTGACCACGTTTTCGAAAACAAAGTTTGCGGGTCTACTTTGCAATGCTCTTAGTAGTAACGTTTTCTTCCGGTAGATGGCAAAGTTAGTTAGTGGAGCACATAGAGTAAGACCGACATGAAAATAACAACTCTTAGGGAAACTAAATAATTATTTGAAGCCAATAGAATCATTTAACGGTTAAAGGTATAGCTATAGCAAATAGCTTCGCTATCATAAGGTTAGTAGTAATAAAATTCTTTGTTCTCAGCCAAGGTTACAAAGCAGTGGCGTCACCAATCGTAGCAAGAGTGAACTACAAAGGCTCCATCATTTAAATCGCTTAAAAAATTCCATTGAAATAAAACTAATTTATGCCTATTTGATATTGACGGTAGGGAAAAGAATAAATTGGGAAAGTACAATTTGAACTTTTACCTCAGCGTGTAATTAAACTAGGCTCAAAAGTATCCCTAAAATCTCACAATTATCCGAGAGGGAGAGGTATGGCGGGGACTTGTCCCCGGGACCACTACGGAAGCCTTTCAAGGAATTCTTAAATATTAGTCTAATAATAAGGAATATAAATTAAAGAACGAACTTTGGTATGTATAAACTTATGTTGGCTTTATAAATAGTGGAAATTTACTCGTATTTGGAATAAATTGTGGTATTTTTAAGCCGGACTATTAGTCGGTTTGTAATAAAAATAATAATAATAAATTAATGTTGTTTGATAATGGAAAGAAATTTATTTGCTCCATGAATGCCCCATGGATTATTTAGAAATCGGAATTTATCTTTCGATAGACCATTCAATTCTTCGTAGGGCGATAATATCCCTCGATTTGTGATGAAGAGATATTTACGAAAGCTGTTCTTTATTATTAAACCAAAATTGATGTTATGCGTTACTAAAATAGTATTTCGCCGACATCAAACACTAATTATGCTCTATATAGGATACAATTACGTAAGAAAATCAATACATTTTCATATTCTTTCATGCTTGGTACTTAGATTTAACTTTCAAATAAATCGTGGATCGTAGGAAATGGAATAAGAGTAGGTGGTGACTTTGTCCAACAGGGAGATGGGAAATAAATCACTAACTCAATATGATACCTCGTAGAAGGTTCTAATAATGAATGAAAATGAAATACCACGTACACTTATAAAGCTGATATAATTTGGCGGCATTTTTCGATAGCGAGCTAATATCAACAGGGAAGGTTATTTCTCAAAATTCTTATATATGTACAAGTAAAAAAGGGGGAAAGGGAAGGGGTGAACCCCCACACTAAATTCCCCATTCTTTATTGGGAGAAAGAAGTGAAGCCAACAAGGCTGAGATTGATCAAAGGCAGAAAGTGACAGTCACACAATTATATACACAATACACAATTATGTACATACAATCATATATCACATAAACCATGCAATAATTTTCACAAGAAAAATTACTTAATGATTTTTATTTCTCATAAGTAGCTAACATTTACGAAACTTTAAACATTTAAACTATTAACTTTAAACTTGAAACATCTACTACAGAACACTCAAGCAACGTGTTACCTGTTTCCAGGCAAATTAAAAGTTAAAGTTTAACACACTACAGTCCCCTTGCAACTTCATTCGATTTAGGAGTATGTTATCTACAATAGTAGAAGTACTATTGTTAAAATTGCTTCGACTGCTTTGGTAATTTCGCACATATGCCCTCCCCGGGAATCGAACCCGGGACCGCTTTCGCAGAAGTCAAACACGTTGCCCACTTGGCTATCCGGGAGCCCAAATATGTCTATTACACATTACTCTATTATATTTATACACCAGGAAGTAAATACACAGGAATTTTAGAAGTCGATTGGGTTCTCAGTGGCGTTTTATTTTCAAAAGATGATCTGAGCCCAACTTTAAAAGTGGCATAAAAGAATAATTAGACCAAATAAGAAATACAAATTTGTAGAATACGATCTATTAAAAAATAATAGAAAACAGAGGTAAAAAATTGCTTTCGACCTCTCCTCTAGTTCATTGCCATTCTGCTCCTAAAGACACGTTAATCTGCACCTGATTTTCTTGATAGTTCCCGTCCCGTTATTCTCAGACCTCTTAAACTTTACGCTTCTTTTTTCCACTATCCGTATGCAAATGTATCCGCAAAAGTTATAAGCTTCCAAGCGACCGTAATTCATGGATGAGCTTCAAGGGACTTAGTGTGCGGAAGGAAGTTGGAAATTGCTTGAATTGGACTTTCCCAAAAAGTTACGGAAAAATAGCAATTTTGTCAGAAGCCGCCTCCAGGCAGAGTCTTGCACGAATCTGCTTAGTTTTACAGTAAATGTATTTCTGCATGAAAAGGAAGCGAGACATTTCCAATAACCAAAACGCAATTTCTCCCTGGAAATTTCTTCATATCAATCTTTCTTTTTCTTATGCTTTAAATAAGTTTTATTGTAAAATTATTAATGGTGCGATGATTTGAAATTAGATGTAGACAATTGTTCAGAAGTTAACTTCCTCAAAAGAAAATCTATTATTAATAAAATTAATGGTATCCAGTGATACTTCGTCGAATGGCATAATTAATATATTTTAAAATATTTTCTATATCTTATGGGCTTCCCCAAAGATAATAAAGCAATAATATTAATAATAATAATAAATTTATCCTAAAGAAGCCTCCAACAAAAGTTCATCGAATTTAAATTTTCTGATCAAAATCGATAAATTAATTTTTGTTAAAAGTATGTGATCTTAGGCAGCCCTTTTTTTCTGCGCAAACTTATTACACAATTAACTTACTTTAAAATAAACACAGCAAAATATGAGCACATTTCATTTTTGATCTCTTACAGGTATTACGATCTTGATTCAAAATATATTTTNTAATAGAATAGTTAGTAGAATCGGTGAAATATCTAGAAGTTACTCTCACGAATAACATGGGGTACCCACATTAATAATATATGAGGACGAGCACTTAGGAAACTCGGCTTCGTTAAGAGAATAGTCGGTCGGGGCGAAGAAAAAGTTGGCGATGTCATTTTGCGTTATTTAAGCTTCGCCTAGAGTATGCGTGTAGTGCATGGGCCAGTGTTGTATTCGGGAATTAGAAAAGAGGCGAAAAGGCGATACGTTTTGTGAATAATTGCTACGACAAAACAGTGAGCGTTTTACAGATGCTTCGGGACGGAGGGCGGGATTTAATCAAAGGATTAATTTCAGAGAAAGCACGTCCATATATGATGATACCGATAAAGTGTATCCTCCGTGTTACATAGGTCGCTCTGGTAGTGCGAGGTAGATCATGGAATTAGATGCTAGAACGATTCGATTCAAGAACTCTGTTTTTCCGCGAAGGATACGCGAAAGTAATCGATTAGGGAAATAGAGTCATGGTGCATGCACCCCCTGCCATACACCAAAGGGCGGCTTGCAGGGTACATATATAGCGATATCATCCTCTTTTCTCTATCCTTTCGTCGCATATTTCTCTGAGTCCTTTTTTCCGGGTTCATCGTCTCATTGCAGTGCGTCGGTGGTGCGGATAAATCCTCGAGTTCTGAGGTCGGTGGGGACGCTTTTTTACTCGGGTTTTTTCTTCGGATATTTTTAAGGAAATAACAAAGACGTAGTGTGTCAGGAAAAGGCGATTAAACCAAGTATGGGATATCTTCGGAATCCTACGTTGCAGTTCAAAAACTTTGTTTTATGAGGTGCGATTATGTGTATGTAAATTTGTGACTCGTAGAAATTAAAATAAAATCAAGATTTCTTTGAAAGAAAGAAAGGTAGCATACTGATGAATTGTGATGTTTAATCGAAACAAAATCGACCTCTTTAAACACTGTTACTTTTATTCCACTCTTTTTGAGTTTTTTTTCACGTTTTGAATTAAAATAGGCCCAATGAAAATCAATTTGACACCATTAGTTAATTTTAATCGAAATTCTTTCCTGCGTTCGAAATCGGTATTTGCATACTCGACCAAATCTCCAAAATGTCTAAGCAATTTATAACGTTGGAAATAGAAAGAATGACTCAATACGTAACTCTGCCTATTTACTTCTACTCAAGTTTGAGATATATTCTTCTTGTTAATTTATTTATCTTCTTGTGCATAAGCTGCAGGAGCATTTCCTATTACAGTCCTTATTTCTACTGTTGAGCTCCCAATCCTCTGAGCATTATCTAAGCTGCATAATCGATTTTCATTGCCGTTTGCAACACGCCTATCTTTTGTCCTCTATACTATTATTATGGTGAATGTAACGAATCCTAATGTTATGCTCAACTGGCAGTTGTTGGAAATTATCGATTGGGCAAACAGTGAGCCGTCAGAATCACTCGCGCTCATTGCAGTCATTTATTTCATCGCAATGACACCATAAGAAAGCAGCCGCCTTCAGATGCTTAACGTATTCGCTAATCACGTCTCCTTTTCCCATCAAATGTTTATCGGCACACGTCTCCCCATCTCGAAGCCAAATCTCCGTTCGGGGTTCCTCACTGTCTGATTTATGTTTAAAACAAGATCCTGATCAACTTACCTCGAGACTTCTGTTTAGAGGGTTAGCGTCAATAGATTTCCCCCAGATGAAATGAACTGCCGAGTCTATATCTGCCGAAGGTCTCAAAGTTTCTGTTTACTTGACTTTCCTATCGGGAATCCGTAAGTTTTTGCAAACAAATCTTTCGTGGTTATGATTCTTTTAGGCATGAAAAAGAAATTCTTTTAAAGAAGAATCTCAAAGATGGCTTTGGAGGATGTGAAGGCGCTACGCTGATGAATGTATCAGAAGTCAAATCTTTCACTGAACGACCTATCAATCCCTGCCAATATTTATTCCTCTAAAACTTGCAAATTATTAACAGGTATAATTTTAGCTTCTGCCTCCCGTGTGCGCAGAGAACATTGACAATGATGAAGCAATCCAAGAGAAAACAAATGACATCTTACGAACGTTTGATTGATTTTCTGAAAATAATCTGTAATTCTATATTTTTAATCGTTTTGGTGAGAATGGTCACCCTTAATTGTTAATTTCAGCTCATTTTAGATTATTTTCATTCGTAAGCTAACGCTGTGACACGCGATTATACACATTTACACTAACGGTCCTCCATAATCCCTTCGTTTAAGAAATTCAAGATTGCTTCAAAGTGTATTATGAATACTGCGATGGCATATTCCATACATTTAAGGCCATTTTGTGAATAATTATACTTTCACCCTCAACAAGCGCATTCCTCTTGATTTTCGGAAAGAATGTGAACGTTATATTTAACCGAGTTTTATTTTATTGTATATATATATTTATTTATTTTAATTACAATTACAAGCAAATATGAACATTTTTCAATAGGAGTTGCTTATTCACATGGCTGGTTTCAACTAACGATCGTCATTACAATTAAAGAGCAATAAAGTTATTCATTTAAACAAAAGAAATGCTTCCGTGGCCAAATAATAATGAACTAATCCCTCGTTTTATTATTCGCAAATAACTGGTGGCCCACCAAATTTTGTTTGAGATGCCTAAACGTAATTAAGTACGTTTCCGAATGGCATCAGTACTGTACAGTTGCCAGGCGGATCGCATTAGGAACCAGGCCAGGGTTTGGGTATTCTCTATTCACTTCTTAGGTCCAAACTCTTAATTTGAATATTAATGAAATTGCCTTTAATATTTAATATACCTTTGGCTCTAGGTTTCTGCAACTAAAGATTGACGAATGAGATATTTCTCGGGGTGTTCGAGTTACCCCTTTAGCTTATTGTTATCGCGCATCGTTCGCGTAAAAAAATGGGTCCCTAAAACGATTTGTCCTTGCGTCTGTTTCTCTTATTTTACGCTCATTGTCGTATCAGCCGAAATAGCGGAAGAGGGTCGCATAATACTGATTACGTCTTCCGCTAATGAACTTTCTCTGAATTTAGCAAGCAATTGTAGCCTAATCACCTTTCTTTCAAAGATTCCTAACCTGCGTCAGAAAGCAATTTCGTACGGTAGCTTTCTTGTCAAAGCACTTTCAACCAAATCGTATCGCCTTGCGCTGTACTTTCTCGAGTTCGCGGGTACCCGTTTCATCCGCTGGTTCCCATATACTCGCCGCATATTCCAGATGGGGTCTGACAAATGTGAAACGACATCGCTCTCTAACCTTTTCATCGCATCTTAAATGCGCTTTATAAAGCCTACAATGCGCTTTTTAGTTGTTTAACCGCAGTTTCTTCGGATATGTACGCAGAAAGTTATTCGTATGAGTTATTCCGGTATATTCAACTGATTCAACTAAATTTATATTCATTACACTAATTTTTTACGGTATTTTTCGTTTGCCTTTTAGTACGGAATAGAAGAAATTTCATGGCATAAAAGCTACTGCAGTGTGAATGATGCTAAGAGAAGGCTTTCATTCTGGCGGAATCTTATTGAATTCCACGAAGTTTCTTTCTCAGAATTGAAACCAAAGGACTGCTCATATTTTCATCCATCGCTTCATTACAAAGTGTTAGTTATCCTCAAAAGGCCTTTGCGCGAGAAAGATTTCAGCTTCGAATCATAGTTGTCATAACAACATACGGAGGATGTATTGAAACATAGTTCGAAACTAGTTTTGCCTCCACAACACATGTCCATAGACATCTTCCTTCGCAAGGTTCACATTAGTGGCGCAACATTAGAATTGTAAGTCAGTATACATATTTAGGACTCCTTTTTAGTAGTAAATTATCGTTTAAAAGGCACATCCAAGATGTAGTGGGGTCTAGAAGACTTTGAAGCTATGTAACCGTGTTCTCAAGGGTTGTAATCGAGTATCAAAGAGGTGAACTATTTCTCGTTTGTTCGTCCATTACTTGAGTTTTATTGCTCAGTAAAAAATCCGCACGAAAAGGGTCTGATGTTGGAGCTATAGCGCGTGCAACGCAGAGCGGCTCGTTTCGTTAATAAGGAAGATTATAGTTTCGATAGCAGTTTATCAAAAATGATCAAAACCCTCGTAAAGATATCGATAATTGATTCACAAAATCATAAATAATTTCTTGTGAATTTGAGTTTTCACAAGAATTTCTTGTGAAAAATGAAAATGTTCGAATCCTGTACTCAAAGAAACAAAAATTGGTCTCTTGGTCAGCTTTTTTAGATTAGCTCACTTTACAAAGTTTCCCAGGTGAAATTTTCATCACTTGTTTCTCTCATTCCTTATAGCATATACCACAATATGTCCCTTATGTCGGAAACTCAAATAGCTAACATATCGAATAAACAACTGGCGGAGAAGATTTTGGTAGGTTGTTTAGCGATCGTTGCCTTTGAATTACTGCAGTTAAGGAATTCGTTATTCATCCCCAAAAGTCAACCTGGTATAAAAATAACAGCTTCATCGTAGAGTGAAATATGATCGGATGAGGTGACAAAGAAAGGCGAAGCACCCCATCCTAAGGAATGGGGTGCTTCGCGATCGCATTACACGATCGCGGGCCGCGTCGTGTAATGCGTAACCCCCGTAATAATTTTTTTCTTATATTATTTATAAACTTAGATTTTTGTATTTGCACTGAAAATAAATTCACTATTTTCTCAGAAACTTTCCCATTGGACGAATTTTTCAGAGCAAATTAGATGAAAAATAGCTGGTGACTACTTTCTACAATGCAATTTCTAAAAAATTCTCGATCTCCCTATTAATTTCTATTAGAAAGTTTGCTTCAAACTCGTTTACCAGCCAAATTTATAATACGTACGCAGAAATAATGATTTGAAGCTAAATTTGATGTTAAAATTTTTTTGTTTCTTAAATTAGAGAAGTAAAGGCACCCATTCAAACAAAATCTGAATAAAATCAAGAATTTCTTTAAATTGTAGTATTTATATTTATTAATTAACCTAAATGAATCGCAATGTTATTTCCGGCATTATTTTCACTCAATACTGAAAATATTTGAACGATTTGACATACCTTATATTCTTATGCTAATATTGCAACAGAGCAAATTTCTATCCTAGGAACTGCTCGCTCCTTCGTCCTATTGCCCTTACAAAGAGAGAGAGAAAGAAAATGACATATCCTTTCTCACTCTAACGCGTAAACATTCTGTGAACAGATTATAATGTAAATGTAAAGCAAAATACAGATTCTTCTGAACGTTTTTCAACACTCTCCTTGTTCTTATTCTCTCGCAAAAATCGATACTATGATTGATATGACTGACGTTATCATTCTACTTTAAGAAGCAATATGTGGTATCACTGGACGAATGCTAACTAAAAATACATATGAAGAATCATCCCTCTTGACACAACACTGCGGGAAGAGGTACTAAGTTATTATTTTCCATTCAAATAGTAAATTAGATCCTGGAAATGTTGTATATGCCTCGGAACCGGTCTCTGATTCATAAAGGGAAATATACATTTGCCTATTTTAGACCACTTTCTTGGGAAAAGTAAATTTGTTGGACGGGATTGATCTGCTGAGGATACGCCTCATATTCATCAAATAATAAATAGAAAGAAAATAAAAGAAAAATTGATACGTTTGAAGCTAAAGAAATGTGCAAGTATTGGAAAGAATGAAGACATAAGCGTGATTAGTGGAGGTAATTGGCGTTCTTATCCTCAAGGAAAGCAAAAGGATGCCTTTGAATATCACGCAAATAACTTCTCCGATATTAGCACCCAAAACTTTCAATAAAATTATGCACTTGAATATCAATGTTCTACTTTTTCTTACATTGATCTGGATGAGAGTTTTTCCAAAGATGCAACAGAAAAGCGGAAAGGGGTTGGGTCGCAGAGATCAAAGTGACCGACTTTCTGCTTCGCATATATTTTCGGTTCTTTGACTCCATTGGCAGTGTTCCCTGGGGCGACGTCACCCTAAGGCCAGGTCAGTGGCTCACCATAAATATTAGTGGAGCATTTCAGTACCCATCGGAGACGTTTCAAACGACTTCCGTTTGCGCGCAGATCATCGGATCGACGGCAACGCCCCCTATGTGTTTCTCCTCGCGTACCAAAGACACTATTACACCATGGATTGATTATTTATTTATTCTACAGCAGGGATGTTTTGGAGTGTCGATATTCCTTCGACCCGTATGAAAACGATCTTTAGTCACTGAAAAAAACAGTATAAATATTAAAAGATGAAACTGTTTGGCGGATATATATGGGTTTTCATATGGGTATATATATATCATCATCATCATCATCAGCCATTTTCAATCCGACGTCGGATGTAGGCCTCTCCAAGCGCTTTCCAATTCTCTCTATTCTGAGCTTCTCGTTGCCATGTTACCCCTAAATACTGAATGATGTCTCTATTCCATCGGTCCCTTGGTCTTCTTCTTGGTCTCTTCACGTCTCTTGGTATCCAGTTCAGCACTGCTGATGTCCATCGGTTGTCGTTTCTCCTTGCAACATGGCCTGCCCACATCCATTTCAGTGATCTTACCTTATCTATGATGTCTGTCACTCCTGTTATCTTCCTAACCCAGGTGTTACGTTTCCTGTCTTTTCTTGTGATTCCAAGCATACATCGTTCCATACTTCTTTGTGTAGTCTGAAGTCGCTGGGTTATTGCTGCGTTTAACACCCATGTTTCACTTCCATATCTCAAAACTGGTAGAATGCATTGGTTGAAGACCTTTCCCTTCTAGACCATTGGCATTTTTGACTTCAGAATATGGTTATTACTTCCGAAGGCACTGGTTCCTAGTTTCATCCTTCGATTCACTTCATTGATCCTGTTTTTCACTCCTGTCGTAACCAGTTGTCCAAGGTAAGTGTACTCTGAACAAACATCAAGGGGTACCTCTTGTAAAACGAACAAGGGGCAAAAATTCCGCCCATCGATGTCACTTGAGTTCGAAGGCATAATTATCTGTATAAATGGTCACCAAGGAGGAAAAATGGTAATTTTCGGTTAAAATAGACCCTTTTCTTCTGTACCAATAAGTTCTGGGGTCTACACGAAAAAATTCGAAGAATAGACATTAGATGGCAAAAGGGATCTTTCCGGTCCACAATGCAGCGTGAGTTTCGGGCATACAGTGACGACACGCGAGTCGTCGGCCATGGAACCACCTTTTTACTCACGTTGGCCCTTGTCTACAAAGTCATCTGAGCATAAGAGATCGTTCTGGATTGCTCAGTTGGATAAAACAGTTGCCAGGAAATAGGAAGATTCCTGATCCTGTCAGACTTTCTTTTTTCATTTTTAGCGGATGTTATTTCACTCACCCCCAAATTTTTCCCCCAGCCCTCAACTTGAAGAAATTTTTTAATATTTTCAGCCGGAATGTGATAATTTGCCGGAATTCGTGGTGTGCGTGTCGCTCAGCCGCTCTTCAAAAAATCTTTTTACAGGCTAGCAGGTGAATGTATACAATTTTCAGATTTTATATCTATAAAAATTTAACGACTCCATGCCATAAGATACTCGATGGTTCGCGGCACTTCAACGCACTGTTTTACTCGAATTTTGGCCATGAGAGATTCTTTCCACCATTCTGTTTCGTAAAATGTTCAAATACCATAATAGCATAAGTCCTTAGACGAATATTAAGTCTCGCATTAAGATCGTCATTTTGTCCAAATTTCAATGGTTCGTATCGAATTTGCAGCTTTCAACGAAAAATCATTCTTCCCGATAAAAAAATCTCAATTTTGACACCCTGTATCTTCAGATCTCGTGTAGATTACGATCAATAAATCGCATCCTCATATACTAAAATAGTCTTTTCTGAATCACTTTGCAACATTCTGTTACTCCAAAAAACCATTTTTGGCCTCGTCCAGCTTTTTCGATTCCAGCCGTTTGACCAGAGATGCGATTTTGGAAGCAGATAAATTGTTAATCGAATTAATAATAACTAGCGACCCGTTCAATAACACGAATTGGACTATTGTACCGCAGTCACAAGAAAAGTAAACCGCCGCTCACAATTAACAAAATGCGGGGTGCGCCTCACACCTCCACCCACCGAATTTTGATGACTCTGCTATGGTCATCTCCAGGGCGGGACAACGTCATCTCCTTGAATATGACTCCGCATGCAAAGCATGTATAGGGCGCCATATTCATGCTTTCTGATGCATCTCTATGTTTGACATTCTGCTAACACGTATTTCTCTCAACCATGGCCCTCTAAATGTGGCCGAGAATTATTAGTACTTAACATAGGTCGAATAATAATTCGTCACATTAATAAGAGAATCATCTTTCAATGTGTAAGCTTGCGCACCCAGAGTCTTTCCTAACTTTTGTCCTAGAAAAAGAGATTCAGAAGAAAAGAAAATTGCTTTTTGAATCCGAGCTTACCTATAATCGAAATAACCACTTACTGTAGACTTGAAAATTTTTCTTAGCTGTGTAAATCTACATTATCGCCACAGCCGGGATAAAAATACTTTAGGATAGATTATAAAAGCAGGTTACATTCCACCCTAGCACACATTGGAGGGCAGTTTGGAGGGTATTTACGTGAAAACTAATGTCGGAATTATTTCATTGTTTATATTTTTTGAATATTGAAATTCAAGATGAAATGATTCTTTTAGAAATGATATAACCCTGTTTCGTACAGAAGATTTACTATAGAATTGACATTCCTGCGAATCTGTTTTAAGAATGCGTAGAGTCCACCTTTAATCATCTAAGCAAGAGTGCGACAAATGCTCAGTGCGAAGAACGACACTTTGATGCGGGAAATTAATAAACTTTTCCCATTCTCTGTTCTCTAGGGAAGGAAAACTTCGGGAATGTGTGAGTCCTTTTGTCCGGGAAACAAGACGTAGAAAAGAGACGCTCGTTTGTGTCTCATCCTTGCACCTGACTCGTGTACAAATAAGGATTACCCGATCGCGCCTTTGTCTTATTAGGACTTTAAGAATACTTTCAGAAGGTATTTTGAAACTCATGCCGAGGATTAATTCACCATCTTTATTTAACGACGCTCTCCCATTCAGGTATTTATTTTGTCATCTGAAAATTATCCCTACTGATTGAATCTGCATTAGAGGACTGCATGGGCCGGCAGTCTGTTGAGATGGAGCCGTGGCCCAATATAACTTGGGGAGGAAGGAATTATTCTCAAACAGGGTCCTGTTAACGGTTCTTGCATAACAACATTTTAAAGTTGCTACGCAATGCTTAGACAATGTGCACAGGGTCCTCTTTGTTCAATAAAATTTATGTCCGGAGAAGAGGAAGATCGTTACACGAAAAATCTCGATCACAAATATAATAAATCTGATTAGAAATAAATCTGTCGTTTTCAATGTTCAATATTTTCTGTTTACTTATATAATTTACCGGCAACTTTTAGCTTCTGTTATGTTTACAATATATTCAACTTGTACAATGTTATTTTGTCATGACTTAAGGAATGATGGAGGAAAAATAAATGTATGTATTCCTAATTGCTTCGTAACGACCGAATCCTGAACGATTTAGAAAAGTTCTTGCTCCGGTCTGGCTTGAGAATTTCTTCCTATGTTCGGGCCGGGCTGGGTTTGGGTTCAATTATGATTAGCCGGCCTGGGCCGAAGAGTTTGGCCCATACAGGCCTCTAATGTACTGCACCCTTCTTCAGGGCGCTCTTCGGCGCATGGAAAGACTGTGAGCAAGTTTCAGCCCATTTTCCACACGGATGGTGTCGTTCTCGATCAAATGCATTTTTGAAAGAATCCTGGCATTTACTTCCTTACATTTTCTCGCACTATCTGTAAGGTTTGCGATTTAGAATGGACCATAAAACTTTTTTTTATGGTCCATACCCAGGAAATGTATTATTTCGAAATCTATTGAGTATTTAGTAAAGTCGCTAGCAATAGCTTTCATTAACATTTTCCTCCGCTCTCATTACGTTGAAGAAATTTTCCATCGTCAAAAAGTTACAAAATGATGGACAGACCCTGAGTAGTTACGTATTCCAGCGGCGTATCTCAGGGGTCCCATAGCGACGTTCTTGGAATGCCTGTGACGTAATAACGACGTATCGGTGGCGTCAGAGGCGATGACTCATCGACGCGGATTTAGACCACTGGGGCATCTTCTGCTTCTTGATTTCATCAGAGCGACGACTATTCTCCATCTGAGATTATGAAAATTCGGTCCAAACGTAGCCAACTAAAGCCCGTGGCTTGGAAAAGAGAAGATTCCTTATTCACAGTGGCCATTGTTGTGGTGGCCATGACTACACTTTTCGGGAATAATCCTAAGGATAAGATGATGAGTGTTTCCAGTTCAACGTGTAATGTCATATTATACATGGTTAAATATTATTAATATTATTTTATTTAATTTTAAAGGAATACGGGAAGCTTTTCGATGTATACTTCGGTTAAAAAGAAAAGTCCTGTGATGAGCACGATTTTCAATATATATTTCAATTTTAAATGAAATTAATGAGATCAAAAAGGAAACTGACATTTCTTCAGAGAAAAGAATCCCTCAGCAGAAGTATATTTCTGAAAAATGGTGTAGCGAAAACCCAAACACTTGTTTCTTAAAACTACTGAAAATTGGATATAATAACTTTTGACTCTTTTACTGATTTAAAGTGGGACCGGGAACGGGCGGGATGCATTATCTTCTATAAAGTCTTGAGAAAAGTAGATAATATATTCCGCTTTGTTTTCAAGTTATTGGCATTCGACAATAGATGCTGTCGTTAACCCTTAATTAGACGCAATATGACCCCAAGTGATGCATTTTCTTGAGTAAAAAAGAAACTATTACAGATATCTCAGCTATTTTAGTATCTAGTATTTTAAGTCTCATTATCCAAATTTTAGAACGTCGTCAAATTCGGTAAATGAAAAGTGTTTTAAGTAGCGTTCTAAATAAAAATATAATAAAAGATAAATCATGTCAAAATATAACATCTAATATAACATTAATATTTACACAATGTCTTTTTTGCGATGTTTTAAACCTTATTATGTAAATCGACAAATATGTTCAATAACCAGAGGAACAATAATCACCATAGCAGTTATACAAACATCAAATGTTTAGTTGGATTGCTTTTGCTGATGTTTATGTTAATGAAAAAGTGCTTGTAAATGACTGTCCTGTATTTGATAGGAGGAGACATGGAAATCTATTAGCACAAGATTTAATGTTCAGTGGTAATGAAATTTGGCGATTAAACGCCAAAATTTAATGAGAACTACGAAAGAGAATTTAATGGTGCTATGAGTTTAAATATTAAAAACCCTGTTTACGAAAAATGTCTTGGGTTAATTGGTTTAAATGGACTCGGATTGCACACAAGTGATCCGATCGCGCGGACGCGCCGTCATTAGAATCTCGCAGGTCATTAGGCGCAGCTTAAGTTTACTTTGTATGTATTTTTAATCACTTACATTGTAGTGTTCCTCATTGATTTGGATCACGCCTTCTTCTGACTGATTCATTGGCACTGACTTTTTCTCTGGGTGAACGGAAAGTGGTTAGAGACAGTCTCTCGTTGACGTTTGCCCTGTGAAGTGCATCTCTCTGCCGCAATGCTCATTGCGATCACCAAAATTGTATATATTGGTAAATAAAGAGGTTCATTAACCCCAACCAACTCATCTTTACCTAAGTGGTGACCCTTAACATTTGTGATTGCGACGTGAATCGAACCCGATAGTGAGTGTGTTTTCGAGCGCGAACGTGCACGCGCCGCAGTGAAGCGGTCAAAGGAGAAGAAAACCGACAGTATATTCACAATTAAGGTTTGCATTAAGACGCCCATCCATAACTTAATTACATTGTGTAACAAATTTGATTGAAGAACTGATACCTGGTGATATTATTTTCAGCCACCGGTTTTCAACCGACCGGTTTCAGCCATCATCAGGTAGTTCTGTGGAAAATACGAAGTCCGTTTGATTTTCTTTAATAATGGCGTTCCACCAAGTGAGGTCTGATCATATTGATTATACTCACTACCTCCGTGTCTTCCGTCAGTACTTTCTGTAACAATTACCTTTGCACGTTAGCAAAATTTCATAAATAAATACGTACTATTATACCTTATACTAAAGTTATGTTTTATTTTAATTTGAAACATTTCCCTTTCTTCAGCGGTAGCTCCACTTACGAATAATTTCACGCATATCAAAATATTACTGCTTCGATCAATGAGAACGCTTATAATTTTCACAACATTTGTCGTTCCTTACCACTTCCGACTTGAACAACATTTTTTACGTCCAACCGCAAACAGTATATTCAATCGTGCAATAATTATAACGTGGAATCTGATACACAAATAACTAAAAGAAAAGATAAATGCAATTCCATTCCACACCTAGTGGCTACGTAAACGTACATGCAGTCTTTCACTAATTCACCTCTGTCGAAGCACTTGTGTTTTTGTTGTGAAAAATGCATGCCATGAATATGCAGCTTTATACTAAATAAGTTATTTCACTGCCAAAGGGTAAGTACTTATCACATTTATAAAATATCTTATAACTTAAAAATAAACTTCACAACACCCAACGTGCATGTGATGATTTATGAAGAGGTAAAAGCCAATGCAACGAGAAATATCTATGTATAGGAAACAACAATTTATTTTAAATATACAAAATGAATTTTTCCTAGAAATTCCGCAGAACAAAGTCGATTTCTGACAACAAACCAACTGAGGCGAGAAGCTTGCCCGACATTTGTCCGCCATATTGTTTGTTTACATCCGTGATGCATTGCGGTCAAACATCACTTTATCATTTAAAGCTCACTCAATCTGGTACTAAGTTAAACATCACTTTAAGTACCAGATAGGACTTAAGTATCGATTATAATACGGTTTGTTAGAGTTAGAATGAAGATTTCACTTAAAGTCCACTATAAGTATACATTATAATACCGGGCTTTAGTGTTACGAAGTTATTTTAGAATTCCACAATAAACTAGGGTAAGGATAAAGGTAATTTGTATTTAGCAAATATTCGCTCAGAAATTCTCTAAATTTTAAATATTAGAATTACATGATAAGTTTCGTTTTTAAGGTTGGCCGCCCTTTTTATCATGTATTTTTATGACGTATCATTTATGAAGTTTACCGTTTCGCATGGCCAAAAATCCAGAAAAGATTTCCACACAGTAGTTCAAAATTTTTTCCGCCCTTATTTTGTAATCTATATAAAGAAATTCTGTGGGTTTGTTTGTGGGTTTGTGTGTTTGTTTGTCTGAGATTGGAGTCCACACCGTTAGCCCGATTTGCATCAAGCTTTGCGTACGTGTTCTCTCAGAACCGGAAGGAAGTACTGTCACCTTTTTATTTGATAACTATGCTGGGTTTGCACCAAGATCATTCAGATAGATTTCCATAAGAAATACACGTAAAGTTAGATTATATCGGTTACAGACTTTATTTCTTTTGCAAAATTTAATTATAAGGAATAATTGTATAAAATCTAAATAAGTACCAAAAGAAGGGAAATTGAACAAAAATTCTTATTATTATCGTGGAATATCGCTTTCGATTCAAAGTTGCGAGAATTTAGATAAAATATACGGATATTTAGTGAAATTTTGAGGTTGTAAACAACCCGTCCCCGTGACGACCAATGCGATTGTTGATTCCGAGTTCATGCATTTTCCCATAAGAATACATGTGTATTTAGGTCCATATAACTTTTTGTTTTTCAATTCGGACTCTTGAGATATTTTACGATTAATTTTACGATTATAACCAGAAGTTGAAAACCTTGCAAACTTGCACATTAACTTGAGACAAGTTTCATAAGAAGGAAATTCCATAAAGATTCACATTCTTATTGTTGATTGTAGATTTGGGCTTCTAACTTTGATTATAAAATTCTTGTTTACAATAACCTGTCCCATTGGACTAAACTAAGATGCGAGATGTTATTTTCTCTTATGTATAAATAGGTATACTATATTCTAAATAAAAATATAATAAAAGATAAATCATGTCAAAATATAACATCTAATATAACATTAATATTTACACAATGTCTTTTTTGCGATGTTTTAAACCTTATTATGTAAATCGACAAATATGTTCAATAACCAGAGGAACAATAATCACCATAGCAGTTATACAAACATCAAATGTTTAGTTGGATTGCTTTTGCTGATGTTTATGTTAATGAAAAAGTGCTTGTAAATGACTGTCCTGTATTTGATAGGAGGAGACATGGAAATCTATTAGCACAAGATTTAATGTTCAGTGGTAATGAAATTTGGCGATTAAACGCCAAAATTTAATGAGAACTACGAAAGAGAATTTAATGGTGCTATGAGTTTAAATATTAAAAACCCTGTTTACGAAAAATGTCTTGGGTTAATTGGTTTAAATGGACTCGGATTGCACACAAGTGATCCGATCGCGCGGACGCGCCGTCATTAGAATCTCGCAGGTCATTAGGCGCAGCTTAAGTTTACTTTGTATGTATTTTTAATCACTTACATTGTAGTGTTCCTCATTGATTTGGATCACGCCTTCTTCTGACTGATTCATTGGCACTGACTTTTTCTCTGGGTGAACGGAAAGTGGTTAGAGACAGTCTCTCGTTGACGTTTGCCCTGTGAAGTGCATCTCTCTGCCGCAATGCTCATTGCGATCACCAAAATTGTATATATTGGTAAATAAAGAGGTTCATTAACCCCAACCAACTCATCTTTACCTAAGTGGTGACCCTTAACATTTGTGATTGCGACGTGAATCGAACCCGATAGTGAGTGTGTTTTCGAGCGCGAACGTGCACGCGCCGCAGTGAAGCGGTCAAAGGAGAAGAAAACCGACAGTATTTTCACAATTAAGGTTTGCATTAAGACGCCCATCCATAACTTAATTACATTGTGTAGCAAATTTGACTGAAGAGCTGATACCTTGTGATATTATTTTCACGTGGGTACAGTCTATGCATCTAAAGACTTTAGAAATGAGCCAATTCATAAAATTTTTCGTGAGCANTGAAGTTCAAGATGAAACATATGAACTACTAAACTCAAAGAGAAGCGCGCAGGAAGAAAGGAGACGGGAAGAACCAGGATAACTTATTCATCTTAACCGTACATGGTTAACAATATAAGGTTAAACTTTGCAACTATGTATCGCCGTCGATATTTTTAGTTAACAATTAGTAATGGAGAATAGAGGACAAAGTTAATTAGGGTTGTTTAGATGTCAATAATATGCTTCTCAGTCGTTCACTGTTGTTAATTAAACGTACTAATAAATTATATTTAAGCTCGTGACTTAAATAAATTAATTAACTTGTACATTCATGATGAGCTATTTGAATCGTAAAACTCAGGTAAAAGATAGAAGGAAAAATAAATTAAGAAAAAATGGACGTTAGCAGTAATGATACTTGTCACGATTTGATCATACATCTTTTTGCCTTTCAGTAATTTACTTGATAATAGTAACGATATCAGTCTGTTAAACCAGTCATCTATATTAGTTGAGAGATTGGTGAACCTTTTTTGCTGCTATTTTCTATGCGTTTTACTTAAGTGTTATTCTGGCATTACCTAGAGGTTGATAAGAGTTGGGTTTTACGGTGGAACAATGGAAATAACCTTATGTGTTAAAATCTTCAGATATATTTGTGTTATCCAAAATATCCACCCATAGTTAAACTTCGACATTGTATGACCACTCAAATTACCATATTTTATTATATTTATTTTACCGATTCAATGCATGATTCAAATCCTGATGTCATTTAATATATTATATAGTATCCATAAATCGGTAGTTTATGATCTTGAGTCTTGGCCTAGATATTTTACTCAACATTTATAAGATTTTTCAACTGATATCCTTTGAAAACATAGCCGATATTTATATGATAACATTTGTTATTTGCCTGTCCATTGCTAAATTTTTTTACTTGCTCTTTGATTACGTTGCTAGACAAAAGGACTACTGTAATAGAGAGGCAAATCTGCTTATATAACCAGCTAGCTGAAAACCTCATTTATAGTTTTCAACATATCATCAGACACTTGGAGACCCATATGCCTTAAAAGTTTCTGTGAAAATCTACCCTCTTTAGTGGTAGATATCTAACCTTTCTTCTCCTGTCATACAACCTTCACCTTTGAGTTTATCCTGTTCAATTACTTTAGAAATTGGTTCCATAATATCTGATCTACCCCTCCATCTACATTAAACATCTGTCTTCACTCCTTTCCCAACATTAATACTTCATTTGTTTCTACATCAACTCAGCTCACTAAAGTCTTTGAAAAACCCACTCTTCAAAAACTTTCTATGTTCCTTCTTAGAGTGCAAGTCATATCTTTACCACAGAACACCCCAATCTTAAAATCTTACCCATCTATATTTTCTACTACTTCCTCTGCGCTGGAGCTTTCCTCTTTCAGGACAGAGTTCACCCCCTGAGTTTGCGGATGTATTATCCTAAAGGGTTTGGAGAGAGCAATTAAGAATGGGCGAACACTGCTGTTTTACATAAAATGCCAAAGATAAAGTTTTGTGGGATTACCAAGTTTTGTTGCCGGTTCTCCAACTTCCTTTCTTGTATACATACATTTCCAGACTTTCTATAGGTCAGCTTGCTTGGTTTTGTTTGTCCTTGGTTCCGTTGGGGGGTTTAAAACCACCTCCGACGCCACACACTTTTTTTCTCGCCTTTTCCTTTCTTCCTCAACGTGAATGACATCATCAGCAGCTATCGGTGAAATACCGCCTTAAAGTAGCATCTTCATAAATTCATATTTGAGTCCCTGGAACTGGCTATTCGTCGTTTTATTGAGTGGTTTGTTTATCAAGAGGTATTTTATTTTTTTGCCATTTTGACCAGTGTTGTAATAAGTGGGTTTATTTCTTTGCGGCGCAAATTGTTGCAACATCTTATTTCGGATTCCTCTTAAGAACGCTTCGAATTATATCGCGGTATTACTTATCTCGGGTACTTCTGTGTCTATTTCTACTATTCTCTTAGCTTTAGATTAAAATCTGCTTTAAATTCGTCCGCCAATTTGTCATATAAATTAAACATATATTCTACTGAATATATTAAGATCGAATTCTGTGAAATATAGAGAACTGGTTATAAACGGTTTTATATTTTATTCGATTATGTTCCGTTCGATGCAAAAATACTTTGATTATCATTGGTAACGTTCTTAAAGGATTACGAAATATTTTATTTATATTATATAATTTATTGATTTAATTCACTTAAGACACTCCAATTCTTTACTACTGAATAAACATTAATATTGAATTATTTCTGTCTCATAGTCAGAAGAGATTATCTCAACGTAGCTCAGTGATAAACCGAATGCCTTACATAACTTTCATAATTCACGAAGGCCAAATGAAGAAAAATAATGAATACCCTTTATGGTATTAAATGATTAAATAATACATGCCTTTGGAGGACATTGAAGAAGTGTTAACTGTATTTATTTCATCGTATTGAAAAATGGCGAAACTATAAAATATTTTATTCATAAGCCTTTTTGTTAATTCATTTGCGAGTTCAGACAAATTCGCAAAAGACGAAAACTATGATCGCAAAAGGCCAAATATTCCCCAAGTCAGGCTAAAAGCAACATTGATATCGTATCCGTTCTCCAAATTAAGAAATATTTCCATTCAATTTTTATAGAATTTTTCTTAGTCTTTCAACTCTTTTCCACTGCAATTAGAAACACTACCTTATAATTTTACGTTGTTTTCAATCAAAGATACAGTTGCTCGTGATTTCGTTCCTCCTTTGAATAATTACCTCTTCCTGGTTTATAAACGTTCTGAAAATGAATTTTCTCTGCAACGAAATTTTTTTTCGCACAGGAAAGACAGAAACAACAAATTTTCCCAAAGCCCAGTCAACATTAAGTCCATTTGCACACTCCGAATAACAAAATGAGGGTCATTCGTAGGAGATTGGCATTTATTTGGATGTTCCAAATTTTAAATATCGAGTGATTGAGAGGCATGGAGCTACTAGTGGGTGTGCTGAAATATTCCGTACATAAAGCAAATAACAGCTAGTGAATATAGTATTCTTCTCACATGAAATAATTTTAACATGTTTATCACTACTGTCATTTTAAACCCAAAAGAAAATTACTACACTTCCATCTCTATTTTCTTTTCCGCCAATTTCTACATAAAATTACGACACTCCAGCAGCGGAGACATTAAATATTAAACGATTTTTATATCCGTCATTAATTTACACAGTTAAATCAGCCTAATGGTTGAAGTTCAAGATGAAACATATGAACTACTAAACTCAAAGGGAAGCGCGCAGGAAGAAAGGAGACGGGAATAACTTATTCATCTTAACCGTATATGGTTAACAGTATAAGGTTAAACTTCGCAACTTTGTATCACCATCGATATTTTTAGTTAACAATTAGTAATAGAGAATGGAGGACAAAGTTAATCAGTCTGTTAATCCAGTCATCTATATTAGTTGAGAGATCCGTGAACATATTTCCTGATATTTTCTATGCGTTNTTCTATATCTTCGGAAATTAATAGTAATTTTTGTTGTTTGATCGCTGAAAATTGCAAAAGTTTTCAATGTAATAAAGAAATAGAATAATCAATCATTACAGATTTGTGATATCCGTGATCCTGACAGTTACCTTGTGTCACTCACTGCAGTTGTAATTTACTGCACAAGAATGTGCATTATCATGACTCAAAGTCACCCCGAGTTCTAGAAGTTTCCAAAATCAGAGAAATGCGGAAGAAAAGGTCCACTTCAAAATTCTTCTTCATCTGCTTCTGCACTCTTTCTTCTCTTCAACCTCCGCTCTGCTCTCTTCGTTCACATTTCTATCTCAACCGGTCATTTTGGAAAAGCTTTCATCAGACACTACTTCCACTCCTAAATTCTTTCCATTTCCCGTTGCTGTGTTTGTTTCTAGAAATTGTGTTCGCCATTATTCCAGCAGAAGGCGCTGCTTCCGAGATGGACACTTGCCGATTCCGGATTTGCAATCGCTCCCAAGTTTATGAGAGAAGATAACAGAACGAGAGACTGCAAGACGACGATGCTTCCTTTTTAGAGGGAAAATTCCTATTGGAGGAATATTTCTGATTTAATCACTTCTTAGTAATTCTCTTCAGTGAATGCATGAGGTTTAACTTGCTCCATTCGTAGAGTATTATTAGAACAATAACACTCTATAAGTGCATTGGAAGGCGAAGTGGATTTGAAATGCTCATTATTGCGATTAAATGGAGTCATTTCGAAATGGAAGAACAGAAATGGAGAAGAGTATTGCCCAGGCTTTCTTATTTAGTAATCGAATTTATATCAATTAATATAATAATATCATTTTTTAATCTCAATTTTTTTAACCGTTAACAACTACAAGTCGTAAATTCATATTACTATTTAGATGCCATTCCACATTCTAATAATAATAATAATTTTCAGCTCCTAATTGCACAAATGACGTGATCTAATCTAGAGGTCACTAACACTCGAAGAGCAGTTCCTCCGGCTATTCCCGCCCTTCTCTCAAAAGCAGAAACCATGGGAAGGAGACGGATTAACAAGCCTCCTGGGAATCAAAAATTTTTCTAGCATTCTCCTTACTCTGAAGATGATCGCATTGCTATTGAAATGGCGGATAATCCTTTTCCTTGTTTCCAGACTTAGTCTCAGCGGGAGAGCGGGGACTACCGGTGAAACGGCTCTTGGAGTATTTTAAACATCTGATTCATAAACAGATATGTTACAATATTCTTTTCCTACAATATTATCTAATAGAAATTAATTAAAGTGAATTTCAAAGTAAAACAACTGAAGTAATATTCTGTGTAAACCAATTTCAATCTTTCCATCTCGGCCGGTTTTTCGTCGCTCCATCTTCATCTGCGTGAAATTAACGCGGAAATAAAATCCACAGCATCGGCAACTTTGAGATAGCTGTCCATAACTTGAGTGAAATGAAGACACATTTTTGACACCTTTTGAGACTTGTGTTTTTATCAAAGGAACGTTTAAAAGCGATATTTCGTGGAATAACATTATAATTTGTACAGATTTTATGATTAAATAGTTTTGTTTCTATTTCTCTCGCAAATGCAAAAATGCAATTTCCATACTGATGCATATGATTAATATAGTAGATACCGTTATTATTTGTTGGAAACTGTTTGACAGTTTACTTAATATATGAAATCGTGTATCGAAAGATAACTTTGCAAAATAACTCTGGTATACTGAGATAACTTCCGGAGCTTATATTCCCGTTTTTTATTTCGAAATATAAATCCATGGATGGATTGGCCTCGGCAACAAACATTTTCGTAGTTTTAAGCAAAAATGCATGGCCAACCATAGCATTTGTTACAGCAAAGATTTATTGTTCTCCATCACAGCCACAAATTCCGCATTTCGTAGCCGTCGACAGTTATTCCGATAAATCTAGAACACTATCATAAAACCGCAATTTGCAGACAACCCAATTTTTGTTTGAAATAGGAGATCATCGCAGAATTTTGTCAATCAAAACTATGGTTTTAAGAAAATATAGTTTAAAGAGTACTCGACGGAAAGAAATGAAAGATGTCGAGCTTTGAGAAATTTACAGCATCAATCTATTTCTTTATCAAATGTCATTCTCTTTGGTTTC
The DNA here is from genome assembly GCA_000376725.2 of Ladona fulva. Lineage (NCBI taxonomy): Eukaryota > Metazoa > Arthropoda > Insecta > Odonata > Libellulidae > Ladona > Ladona fulva. Next base: position 191,862 of record KZ309422.1, read on the forward strand.
TCATCGTTCACGGCAATACTTTTTATGATCCAATATATTTCCGCTGCAACTTGGAGATACCATTTGGAACAGAATTAAGTAAGAGACTGAATGAAGGGAGTACTAATATTCAAAAATAGCAGATTGAAGATGACAAAGGTGAGGCAGTGGACGATCGCTACAAATAGAGTGAAGTTCTTAACCACTAGGAAGCCAAAGCAAATGAGACACGTGCCTCGGGGCAGTTTTCAGGGCATGTAAGTAAGGGCACACGCAAATGGCCATAGATGCGCCTTTGTGGATGTTTAGGCCTCTCAAGTTATCTTTGGCCCGCAATCATTGTCGGCCCCTCGAATTACTGCTTTCGTTTGTTTGTTTGGCGATAGTCGCCAGCTTCTGTTGGAAGAAGAAATGGGATTTGTTTCAAACGGGCTCTCCGGATTATTCTGGCTGCAGCTCATCGGCATCGTCATAATCCGCCTCACTGATTCATTCGCGCCCACAAATATAGTTCGGCTGAGTAACGGAGACGTCAAATTTGACCGAGAATATATCATGAATGAAACTGAGTATTAATCAGTTCTTATTGGATACCAATCACGATTTTAAATGAGGCCCCCATTGGTTAGGTGATTGATTAATTTGGATCCTCGTCGAAAAAGGCATCCAATGCTGCTTAAAACCTAATCTCTATGAAATTAGAAAACTTAAATATAACTTAATGTAAAATATTTTTATTTCAGCGAAACGTTGACCTTATAACCAGAAATACTTTCTTATAAGGGCTAAAAAGCTACTTTTGACAATCAGGTAAAATTTACACGATATACTTAATAAGCGGTTGGTTCCTTCCCAATGGCTGAGCTGTGAAAGAGCAGTTACCGTTTTTGTGCGACCACTCGCCTTGGGATTGAAGGATGAGAAAGTTTACAGTTTAACGATCGGGAAGGGAATCAAAGCCGAGGTGGTAACGAAGGTGTTTTTGAAATAGTTTCAGCTTACAGAGCAAACGAGAACAAGCAACAAGAAGATCAATTTCATAATTTTGCAATTGTTTTTCCTCCGGAAACTTTCAAGAGGTATATTTGACTTTTTAATAAAGTCAGGTTGATGAAAGTTTCAATAGTGTAGAAATCTTCTATTCGTAGTAATGATTAAAAATAGATTTATTCTATCTTGTTTTAACGATCAGTAAAGCTAAAAAATGTGAAAATATGACATTTAATTCGTTTGAATATATAAAATGATGCAAATAATTTTCGGAGGCGAAATTCAAATAAGGACGAAGTTTCCTTTACAGCACTTTTCTTTTTTCAATTTTACGGCTTCGGTTGAAAGGGAACGGTTATTTAATGTCGGATTTACTATTTACTTGCCACAAATGGGGACGGACCCATTTTTTAAAGCAAATTTTAATCTCAAACAAGTAAAATAGTAGAATCAGACACATATAGTTAGGCTATTTATTCCGAGATATTATTCGAAGAGTTCTTAAGAGGAATCTGAAATGAAATGTTGAGTCGCCGGAAATAAACCATATCGCCTGGATGGCAACCGTGTGTTTCAATGATTGTTATGTACCGAACGAATTCCAAACTATTATAGCAAATAGTGGAAATGGACGTCCGTAACTTACATAACGATATTATTTGATACTTTCTGAAGAGGAGTCTAAAATAAAATGTTTCGATAATTTTCCACGCCGAAAAATAAATCGACTTTCGACAACTCTGCAACGGCCAAATCACGGTGCAGCAAAGAAATTATTATTTACAAATTTTATTTTCTTCTTCTATGGCCACTATGGTCATTGCTGAATTTACTCAATCTTCAAGTAACCCAATCTTCGGTTTTCTCACTTCTTTTCTGGGGATCTACGCCTAGGGCTGTGAGTTGCCTCCCCTTAAATGCACATTAGAAATTTACGAGATGTCAAATGAGGTGTTCGAAAGCGGCTTAAATAACGCACGCAGCGCAAACAGCAATGGCGCACTTCCTAGAACTTCCCTTTCGTCGTCCACTTTTCTCTCAGAGCATAAAAGCGTTTCTTCACGGTCTCCCGCTGTTTTCCATCATTTTTCGTATCTGTCACGGTGAGGGTGCCAAACGAAGACGATGCCAACCACCGATCCTCCGCACCCTTAATCATTAACACAATCACGAAACCTGTATCTTCACGGGCGCATTCATGTATTCACCATTTCAGCCATCTCGTCACTCTGGTTCATCTTTATTTTGTTATTCAGTTGACGTAAAATCCTTACGAATATGAAAATAACCAAACTGTGTGTGAAAGACACACGAATCCCACAATTAAAGTGATAGAGGAAAACTAAAGAATCAGCAGACAACCAATCAGAGCACAGAAGAGAAAGTCAGTTATTGGACGAGGAATGTAGGGAAGGGAGCGAAAGCATTGGATAAGACGTGTGTGATGTATGCACGTAAGAATGTCACTTGCGGTGTACGGAGTAATTTCAATGATCGAAAAGTTTTTTACCGAAGTATTTTTATTAAGGTTCAAAAATAATTTTCATTAACTTTCATAAAGAAATATGTGCCGCAGGAAAATATTTATTATTTATATTATNTAAATAAGAATTTATTAATTATTGATTTAAGTTAGGGAATTCACCTAAAACCAGTGATTCTTCGGAGTCGTACGTAGGAGGAGGTAAGAGAAGAGAAGTGCTCTGCAAATAAGAAATATAAGGAAAGAAAGGCTGGGAGAAGGCATAGCGAGGAAGAATCCACTGAGCGAAATGCAAGGAGATTGATAAAGGAGACTGCTCTGAAGGAAAAAGAGAGGGAAAGACATTGTCATATTGTGGTTCTCTGTTTAGCGCAGTGCTATTTTCGAAGTGGCTCTCATTCGTGATTTTATAACCTCGTTGATCAAGAAGCTCCGTGCGGATGTTGTCTTTGGAGTGAATCTCAAACGGAAGGAAATTATGGCACAGACTGGCACTTGTTTACGAGCGGTTCAAAATCTGCTAGAGTTAGACGATAAAGCAAAATATAAATGTTGTACGAATCATTCAAGGAGACATTAAATCAATATTACCACTTTTTACTCGATATTTTATTTAAGTTACGCAGATTTTAATCTAACAAAATTTTCCAGAGAAAATGTTTCCCTTCAGCAAGAAGTTTTCGTTTTGAATTGTTATATGATATATACAAGAATTAACATTCTTCCAATGCGCATTAAAAGCATAAGATTTGAATAACTCCATTAATCCGTTTATTATTACTGTTGAAAAGTAAATTGGTAAAGGTAACGAGGCGCGCAACAGGTAAAAATTCCAATGACAAGGACATTTTTTATATCCGTTTTTCCATGGGATTACTCTTATTATTCCCAAAAAGAAACGATGACTTCAAGAAAGAATATCAAAAGATTGTAGATGTGGCTATGGCGTAGAGTGGAAAAAGTAAGTTGGATAGATAGAAAAACAAACACTGAGGTATTAGAGATGGTTGGAGAAAAGAAGGTTATAATCGAAGTAATTCAACGTTGACGGAGGAAATGAGTGGGTCAAATATTGAGAGGAGAGGGATTTCTAAAGAACGTATTTGAAGACTGAATGCCAGGAAAAAGGCAAAAACAAAAGATGTTTCATGACATAAAGGGATGACAATAGACAGGGAAACCGAAATCTTAGAGCTTGTTGTTTCCAAAACTTAGAGACTGCAAGATAACACTTGAAAACGTTCTTTCACAAATGTTACTCAGTAAACGTAAACTTTTAATGGTTTAATGATTCAAAGTTCTAAGGGAATTTGCACAGGGCTCAGCAAATTTGTAACCTCAAATACTCAACTGCTCTCTCGTAAATAACGTTCAAATAGAAAAAAAAAAGACTGGATGCATTGCTGAATATTGAATTGAGTTGATGCATCTTCAAAATCTCTATATACCTCTTGCGGCAAGTTTTCTAGCAGAGAATGTGTTTGTCATGCCAACGAAAGACAAAACCCAAAGTACGACATAAGAAAAATAAAAAAAAGATCAAAATAAAACTTTTGCTTAAGTTATTTAGGTGAGAGAGATTGTAAAGAATTTTGTAAGTTCGCACAGAACTTGATTCATATGATTACATAACTATAGCCTCGCAAGAACACATACATTTTTTGTATTGATTGCTTGATTGCTTGATTACTTAGGCATTTTTTACAATTGTTAACAATGCAGACAAAATTTGGACATTGCGGATTTTGCTTTATAGTTATGTTCTGTTCTAAAAAATCTGAGTTCAAATTATTTGTTATTTATAGATAAATACCAAATAATTTGAAAAAATACTTATTTCTTGGAAATTCTACACCTAAGCACCACAAATGAGGGTTATCATTTAACAAGAAAAATTCATCGATAGATTATACTTTTCTATGGCAATAGAATGTAGAGATATCAGGAGAATGAAGATTAAATTCAGATAAATGAATCTACTAATGGGAAGATAATTCTGGGTAAAGATAAATCCGCAATTCAGTGATTGGTTATTTGATCGAATGTTGTCAATTTTAACTGCTCGCGGGATTCCGAAGCTAATTTTTGGTAGCGATAATGTATTGAAGATCAGTGTGCAAAATGGGTGTTAAATAGAATGCAAAAAAGAGTCAAAACTTGACTAATCCTTAAATGTCGACATCTTGATGTTTATATTTACGTTTTGTTGCGCACTAAATTCGGTGCCATAGAACTGCTCCATAATAACAAATGCACTCCAAGTTTGTTTGTATCGCCAACAGGATTTCATTTCTTTTGCAAATTTAAATAGGTAATAATTACTATGCAATTTTGCGGTAAGCTTAACTCGCAGAAATTTTCGTTAACATTTTTATAATTAGAAATTATTTTATAGCTAGAAATCCTATTTTTTTTAACTTTGAAACGCCCACGTCTAGTCAACCAATACCATCGCTTCTTGTACGTAAATTGTCTGTAACTTCCTCTTTCGAATAAAAAGGAAAGTTAAGTCAGTAAAGAATACTACAAGCTACAAAGAATATTACGATTAAAATGTTACTTCTCTAACGATACAAAAGAATTAACCGAAAAGCATACAATCTTCACATTGCGAATATGGAAAAAATCCTGAATTTTTGGGATTTATAACTCGGCGCCAGTAGAAAATTCTTCAAAAGAAATAAATTCTGTTTAATTCCTGGATAACGCCGGGTACTTCAACTAGTATTCGCAGATATAAACACTTATACTTCCTCGTAGCTATTAAATACGTTTTGTTTTCGTTGATCGGAGCTGTTTTGGTCATGAATTGCGCAAGCCCATACATCAGCCCCGAGAATCCCGAAATTATCGGAAAATAGAGGCATCCGTTTGCGGTGGATTTATAGGGACCCGTGCGTTTCGCCACCGATGGAGAATTAGGTCGGAGGCGCGAGAGATAAAATTAGAGGCACAAATCTTCAAAACACCACCAAAAATCCCTCCTAAAGAGTCCTGTCAGAGTTGCCTTTTGTTTACAATGTGCTGATGTGGGTCAGGGTTTTCGAAGGGCTCAACCAGGCGCCATGAGAACGTTACCTTCGTTACATCACCACCTCTACCTACAGATTATCGAACGGAAACCTTTGAATCAAAAGGCTGTGGCAAAGTTTGGCGTTCTTCGTACCGTATTCTGGTAGAATTGATGGTTTTTCGCTGAAGTTGGCATCGGGTTGTTCGAAGTACAGCGGAGTGGAGTGTGTCGTTGGCAGACGATGAGAGAATGATATTATTGTTAAGCTTCTTCTAGAATATGGGGCAAGTACATAAGATAATGACAATGGTAGTTGCATATGAGAACTAGAGAACATCTAAGTACGTACTACGTACCATGTAAGCCGCCTTTCGGCGTATGGCAGGGGATGTATGCACCATGCCATACCTCTACCATACCTACTTCACGTATTGTAGACGGAAAAAGATGTAAAAGTCATCGACAGGTTTCGTTAATAATTACAAAGATAATACTACAATTGTGAATGAAGTACTTTCTGATGCCGCTTAACTGTCTTAAAATAAAAGAGATGATGTATTAGGTTTAAACTGTGAAATTAATTTGGATTGAGAGTGTTCTTGAAATATATATTGGTTATCGAGGTTCTGATGGAGTACACTTCGAATTTTCAGAAGTAATATCGAAATAAAAACTTTTATTCCAGGCCTTCAGAGAAACTAAAGTTTGCTTCACAAAAAATCGGAACTCATTATTCCAGCGAGAGAAAAGCAAAACTTGAAACGTCTCCCGCGAAACTTGCCACAATGCGTGAATGGATAATGTACTCCGCTGAGTGATAAGAAATTCCGCCAGACTGGCGGAAAAAAAGCAAATGGCAGCCCTGTCCGGAAGGGCAAGACTCGCTATTTATAGAGAAGTTCCGTTGCATGGAACTTCGGTAAATGTGAACCGCTCAGCGGCTAAGAGCGTTCTTTAATGGGGTGTCCGGAAAATGAACTCCTACTTTTAAATGTCAATTGTTTTGATAGTTGGTGTTCATTTCGAAGTCCTTTGAAGTGCTTCCCTTCAGGCGAAGGCTTGGAAGTCAAAAGAGGAGCGCATTTTCATATTTTTCTCAATCAGCTGCGTGAGCGCCAATCTTTTGTCCATTTCCAAGAAGCGCGGAGGCCTTTGAAGAGGGCGTTTTTATGGAGTGCCGTTCGGAAATATTTATTGGTAAATAAGCATTAATAAGTCAGAAGAGAGCTTCGGAGGAGATGAGAGCCATTTTGCCGAACGCTATTTTGGGAAAGATGAAAGAAAGAAACCGCAGTGGAAATATATGTGTAGCGGCGATTTTAAAACGAGGATTTTATTAATCAGAACGAGTATTAATCAATCTTTTATGACGACTCTCAAGACAGATAGCATTCAAACCTAACGATTACGTTTATTCATCGAAGAATAATACAGACTCTTTCAACACCTACTCAATTTACCATCCGATTGTCTCTTTTATTTACAATCCTTTTTCTTTCTTTTCCCACTCACACTTTCGCTTGTATTATATCAATCCACAATACCCACCTGCCGTTCTCTTTTACCTCTCGTATTACCTCTTTTCTTCTCTTATTACTGCAATGTATTGGAATTGCAACCATTTACACCTATTCAACGACACTTATTGGACATTGATTTTGCACATACCAATGTGTCTCGTTTGCGATTAACTAAACCAAAGTATTGACAACCGCAGCAAGTAGAGAATGGCGTAAATGTGGATGAGGTTAAGCTTTCGTCGCCAATTTCAGCAAAACAATGTTGATTGATAACGATGTTGATCGATAACGTACCGTTGGAGGGAATGTCTTAGGGAAATAATATAGGAATCCAATTATTCGAATTAATTGCTTCAAAAAGTGACTCAAAATGCACTTTTCGTTGCAAGTGTCCGTACTTAAATTTATTTTCGTTGAAAATATGCATTTGTATGTTCCATACTGCAAACAAAAAAAATATAACAAATATAAAAAATATATATGACCATTTATTTAATTTATTTTCCTTCGTATAAAACTTATTAGTACAAGTAGAGATGACTATCATTACCAGTACATACATTAAAAATTATTTTTCTAGGTTCCATCTCATAACGACGATAAAAAAGGCAAAGTCACTTTCAGTGCGATTTTCAACTTTGCAACAGTTTGGCGCATTTGGAAGAAGCAGACAATTTAGTCAAGCGGGGACTTGAAGGAAGTAATTCCAGATATTTAAGTGGGTAACGCGTTCCACTTCGAAGAAAGCGGTCCCGGGTTCGATTCCCAGTGGAGGTTTACGTGCAAAATGGTAAGTCGAAGCAGTTTCGAAAATACTACTTTTGCTATCGTAATACTTTTATACGATAATATCAAATACGAGTTTGAAGTTCATTCGAAGTGCAGCTTAGCCGTAGTTCTTCTTCTCAAAAGGCCTTAATTAATACGACATCGATTTGCACTCGCCTACGAGAGGAACTATGGTTTTTTTAAATCCATGTCATTCGACAGATGCAGTCCTAAAGTATAAATGGGTGTCACTCAATTGGGAGGATTGGCATTCCGAAGGTAACTCACACTGAGTCACTTGAGTAATTCTTTTTTTAGTGACACATCAAGAAGGAGTGCTAAGTATGTTTAACAGCCATTTAAATGGCGTAGCAATCATTCTCGCTATCTATAGAGGCCATTCAGCAGGAAATTCGTTAGGAACGCAGACTATTGCAAGGTCCCAGCCAACTGGTCCATCGCAATCAGCCTCTCGAGATGCATCCGATCGCGAGTGATTATTGAGCAGCTGCTTAGCAACCAAATGCTTTTCATTGTCGACGAATACTTGTCCTGAAGGTTTCAGCCGCTCTGCTTTTTACCATTATCGTGATATCCATGATATCATGATAATGTAATGGTAACCTAAAAATAATCCTAATAAATGTAGGATGCTTTAGGACCGATTAAAGCACCGTAAATTCAAAAACAGGTAGTTCGATTCAGTCCTCTAATATAACGTATTTTTGTTCTTTGGATTGGATTTCCACTACATCTAGAGACTTTATTTCTTCGAATATTTAATTTCATACTACGTTCATGTATCAGTAGGTTCAAAAGTGCCAAATGTAAGTCCTATTTTTTTCGTTCGAAGTTTGTGGAGATGAAAGATTAATGATCAATGGAAGACAAGAGGCACTAGCTTAGGAAGCATTTGTGTTTCATTTTGGCCTCCCACTTTCATCCTTCGAGATATTCTCGTAGTTCCTGCTTTAGTTGCATGCCTCAACAGTTCCCGTCAAAGTATTCTCATTATTTATGTTGCAACTGAACTTATCAAGCAAACGCTATGAAAGTTTCCTATGATATTATTTTCCGCAAATTCTGCTGAAAAAATAAGCGGAAATTGTAAGATAGAATGCGTAAGTTAAATTGAAGAAACCCTAACTTCGAATATCCATAACATAACATATTCATAATAGCCGAAGTTCCCTTTGATACTCAACGGGGAGAAGATATTAAATTTAGTAGCGCTATTTCTAGAGAAGAGAATCTCTCGCCTTAACTAAATTCAATAGGTAATGGGAATAGAAAGTTTTAAATATCAACAGTATTATAATTTTAAGCCGATAACTGTAATTGACTATAAGCGAATGAATTTGGATAGAATTTTTCTCATATGAAACTTGACTAAAGTTCGCACGATGACTTAATTATGTAGTAGAAATAGAGACATCAAAGTCTTGGAATTAATTTTACATACAATCCTTTTGGGAGGGCAGTGACTCTTCTATGTTTGAAATGGAGACCAATAAGTACATGATAAGAAGTCTTTTATGTGCGGACCGTCGAGTTTTAAGATTTTAAGTTCTGCAATTGGAAATTCAGGAAATTTAAGGAAACGCACTCACCTACACTCCATTGTAGTAGGCCATTGATTCTCAGATACGATAGTATTCCATTAGGGAAGTTGAGTCACGTTACAAGCTCTATCAGCCACACGCCGAAAGCAGTTTGCAGGGTATATATATATA
>KZ309422.1:203711-229730 GCA_000376725.2 Ladona fulva
GTGATCTTCCTTGTCATGTTCCTTGCCGAGAGTCTGGTAGAAATTTTCAATTTCCTCTTCGCTGCTTGCTGCTGTTGGAGCATAAACTTGTATAATCTGAACATAGTAACGCTTGTTTATCCTTATGATTAGCTTACATATTCTGTCAGAAACACTTTCTATTCTCTCCACATTATTTTTCCATTTCTTGTTAGTCAAGAAGCCAACTCCTCCAAGTCTTCCATCCTTTGTTCCCCTATAATAGAAAATATGCTCTATATATATAGGTGTAAATTTATTAAACGAAATGCACACTTAGCAGCTGAATTATAAGTCCCATTGAGGTCGAAAAACATTCTCCTAAATAACCTTACGTTTGTTTTCCATGTGATTCGTCACTGCAAATTGTAAGTAACTGCAAATGCTAGTGTCTCATGAAATGGTCTCATATTCATATAAACTATCATTAGTTCTTATCATCTCTCTCTTTCAAAATCCATCAGGATTGGTTAGTGACATCCTCCACATCTATCTTTATATCTTCCTTCCTCTCCGGAACCCATCTACAAGTCTTGCCCTCCATTATCTGCTTCAAGATTGCCATCCTTGGTAATCCTATTGAGCTTCCTCCATCCATTCTAACATCGTGTGCACCAATCCTTCATCCCGCGGTAGATGACAAGCCGTGTTCTTTTGAAAGTCCGCTCCTTCATCCTCAACATGTACTTCGTCACCCGTTCTGTACAGCCCATTTTGCGTCTCCTTCTGCACCACTTACCTCTCGAAAACCTTAAGCTTAACCAACAAGCCAAGTCTCACAGCAGCTCACTCCTCACGAATGCCTTAAAGTACGTATTCCTCAATTGTATAGAGTTAGGATGTTTTTCTTTCATGTTATTATATATTTATGAATGTTTTTATTTTATTATTAACAACGATCATTACTTTTTGAATTCTGCTTTATTTTTCCTCTGCGCTCCTTCTGTCAGAAGTTATTTTACTTCCTAGGAAGCAGAAATCTTCCACTTTCTCTAATAATTCTCTTTATCGCATCAATTTCCTCTGCTGGCGATTAAGACTTTTGTCTTCTGTCGATTCAGTCTCAGGTTGTATTGGCCGTTTTGATACATTGCATTTCTGCAGAAATATTCGAAAATCCCTCCCCTTTTCCAGCGCTTCTTTTCCCCCTTCACTTAACTCGTCAATCGCCCTTGCATTGCATCGTTTTGGTGACAGAGAGCACCCTTCCCTATTTCAACCCCCTCTTTGTACGTTTCACTTTATCTCAACCCCGTATAGTTCCTCATCTTTCATTAAACCTCACACCCACATCCTTAAGCATTCTAAATAACTTTCTCCAAGTGACGTCATCAAAGACCTTCTTTAAATCTACATATGTGTTTCCCTAGCCTTCTTAAGCCTTTTCTCCGAAATCAATCTTAATGTAAGAATAGCTTCACGCGTTCCTCTAACTCACCCAAACCAGATCTGCTCATCTGATAATACTCCTTCAGGTTTTCCATCTATCGGAACAAAATGGAGGTTTGTATTTTAGAGGCAGAAGACTGATTGTTGTGCAGCATCCGTACCTGGTAGCTGCACCTTATATGGGATGGGGACCATGACACGTTTGGCAGATTCATCTACTATACTTTCCTATATCTGGCTGACCATCTCATAGATGGATTGCAGGACCCTTTCGCCAGCCATTTCTATCAGTACCCTTGGGATGCCATCAATCCCCAGTGCCTTCTTTCCATTGAGACTCCGTACTGCCAGAAGGGACTCATCCTTCAGGATCAAATCATCTCCAGTTTTAACATGTTCTTCTTGCTAATATCTCTTCTTGCAAATTCCAAAGGATCGCGTGTTTCCCCTCTATTCTATCTGAGTATTCGCTAGGTTCCCATTTCCCCGTTCCTTTCCTCTCTAATTTCTCGAGTTTTAGATTAGATTCGGCCATGACTATATTATGATTACTATCGACGTCTGGGCTTAACTGCGACTATCCATCTCACAATCAGAGTTCGTAAACCTCTTTCTAATTAGTATTAAATCTATTTGTAATCTGTTTATATCGCCAGAAGCCTTCCAGGTGTCATCGAGGATGGCGATTGAACTAAGTGTTGGTCACCATAAGGCTGAAGCAGAATTCAACGAGTGGATTGCGACTTATCTGGAGTCGAACCAAGGACACCTTTGGCAAAAGAATTGCGATATGCAATAGCCCATTATCATTCCAACTCAAAAGCTCAACACGCTTTATGGAGTTGATAATAACGCGTAATCAGTTATCAATATTGCAAAATGATTTTCAGCGACGAAAAGATTCTGCAACAATCTAGTATCTTCCATATAATCTGTAATTCCGCAAATCTGTGCTCCGGGACGTTTTTAAGCTAAAAAGCACGCTTTTTTCGGTCGTTCTGGACGTCTTCATTGAGTGTCTCGTGCTTCCCTCCATCCTTTTCCTATCACTCACTTTCTCCATTATTTTTCCTCGATGTACTTCCCTGACTGATGCTCTGCCAAAACAAATGCCGGCGCACAAACAGGGGCCTCGATAAGCGATGCGAGCTGCATTAGCACGGATTATCTCTGAGCGAAATTCGACGGAACGGAGAGAAAATAAACGCCTAATGTTTCCATCGGCCGCGGGCATTTAATCTTAGATGAGCTGCGTCACTTCTATTTATAATGCTGATTTGCACTGCACCGAAAAATGCTGTCTTCAATATCACAGGTCCTTAGCAACGAAGCGGGAAACCTAAGGGTGGCGCGTCTGTATCCCGACCTTACTATTAACCGTTAATGAACAGCAAAACAAAGTCATCGGTTTTGTTCTTGACATTTGCTACATTTATTCGTGTGTTAAATTTACGAGTGCTGTAATTTTGGCAAAAGAAATTGCGGAGAAAATTAATAATAATAAGAATAATAGGACTTAATTAGGGCGAGATTGAGACTATCGAGTCTCTCCTTATATCTAATCCCACCTCAATATATCTTTCATCTCATCAATAAGTTTTCCAGACTGCGACAACCTTTATGATCATATGACTTGGGAGATTAAAACTTCATTGTCGAAACAAAATTATGAAAAATAAAGTTATCCCCACGTCTCTGGCTTTATAATAAGTTCACAAAGTATCCGCATATCATTGCTCGAAATTCTTTCGTTACAGAGAGCGATCAAGTTTTCGACAACTTCGGCCTTAAGAATTTGAGAATAAATTTGACGTACTTAAGTTTGAAGTGGATGTTATCGACGTACATTTCTGTCTAATTTTAAGTGAACTATATTTTATGGTAGACCCGGATGTTTATCAGTTAAGTAGAATTCAAATTATAGCAAGTAGTTATTTTCTTAGGCGTAAGGGCGTAGGTAGTGTTGAGTGGCAACCGAGGGTGTGGGAGAAGGAAGACAAAATATTCGATTTCCTCTCAGTCAAAGTAAAATAATATGAAAACTAAACTTTAGTTTATTTAAAATTTGACTATGAAATAAAAAAAACTAACTTCATTATCATAACAATAACCCGGTGTTTCCTTGTTGATTGATGAGTTGTATTTAGCTCTCACAAAAGTTTCATAGCATACACATTCTCTACTCCGGTCGAAGTACTTTCCGTATTCCAGTATATACTAGAAAATAAATGAAACAAGGAAAGCATTACATTTTCATTCTTAAACATTCCGTACATCCTCATTTCCTCTTCTTCTATGTCGATTGTTAATCCCAAGAATTCTTATTTATCGCAAAATCGTTTTTGACGTCACACTATATTTACAATGCGGTGCCTCCAACAGAAAATAAAAGACTCCTCTGCAGATTCGTAAAAACATTTAGATACGATAACTGATACGTAATTTTACAAAATAACATTGGCTATTGAATCTAAGTTTTAACACCTTAACATTTAATCAGAAAAGTTTAGTTTCACTAATTTTACTACAAAATCAAAAGTTCTATATACTTTTCAGATTTAATAAAAGTGAAAATGAGGAAAGAGGAAATTTGTTTTTTGGCTTGAGGGAAACGCATGAAGAAATCATTATTTGTTACCGGCGATGTCATTGAATTTCGTATGAAACATTGACTGACAAACTCTCAGTACTATTGGAGTATTTCTGTCGATGTTTCGCGTCGAGACGCTTTTCCGTCCTTGAATAACTAGAAGAGATTCTAAAAATGCTACGTTCGACATATTTGTCGGCGTCTCCGTTGAGTTATTCCGGCTCGGATGCGTTTAGCTTTCGAAATGCTCTCAGGCATTTCCTATCCGCTCTTATCCTTTTGTAATCACTTCTCCGCCTCCCCTTTAAACTGTACCTTAAGATGCTGCCTCACCTGGACGAATCTGATTTCAAATTAAGTGAGACATTTAATACAAAACATTGCATATCGTAAACTATTAGCTTGTGAAACTCCCTCTGGCATTTTAACGAAGTTCCATTAATTATATCAGTTCGTATTCCGACTTTGAGATGTTAAGAAATTAGTGGATCCAGTTGCAGAAAGACTCGCATGTACTCGCATGAAAGACGGATGTACCTCACTAAAAATCACCTGATTTGGCATATGTTATTTCCAAAATACTGTAAGTTGAACGCCAATATACTTAATAATTAAATAATAAAAACTTAAATAATTAAATTTTGTAATTATAGTTTTATTGAAATAATTCGTTTGAAGATAAAAGCCTAATAAGGTATAAAAATTTACCGTTACAGGTATTGAGATAGCGCCAGTCAAAAACAATTACTTTCTTTTGTAAATAATGTGGGAGAATATTTCAAGAATCGCAATTTTTCTGCATTGTTATGAATGAAAAAAATTGTATTGTAGGTGCCAAGGTTAGCAGAGGTAAAGTGTAAAATTTTGTTAAATTCATATTTACACTAATTACAATAATTAAGGGTGACAAACTAAACCAATTCTACTCCTAACATTAATACGTATTAATTATATTTCGTTTGCTAATTATTTGTGAGATTAAAATAAAAATGTGATGGGATATAAAAATGTGATGGGATATAAAAATCAAGGATTGGTTTCAGACTATAACTTTCTTTTATCCAAAGTGAGAAAACGGAAGAAGCGGGCTCCAGACCCGATCCTATCAGATTTATTTATGACCGATTCGCTTTTGGAAAATTCCTATGAAATTGTAAAATTTCGTCACAATCACATGCTTATACCCCTTTTGCGTCAGGGGGTATAAGCAGCAAGAGTTCTTATAAATGAAATAAAAAAGTTGACCAATTCATCACTATTTCTTATGCCATGTATTTTTACCTTTAATGAGTGTGAATTAAGGTGCGACAAGCTTCTGGAGGGAGTGGGCGTAATTTTGGTGGGACGCCCTCAAAGTCACAAAAGTCTCCAGTACGGGCCTATATTTCAACTATACACGGCTGATTCTACATCTACGTAAATATCCTCTAAGCCGCTTATCGGCCTGTGCCGGGGGATCTAAACACCAAGTGTTCGCGTTACCTCTTTAGCTAATTGTTATTGCGTATCTTTCGCACTTGTCCTCGAATATATTTCTCTTATTTTCCGCTTACTGGATACATTCAGAGAAAGCACGTTTAGAGATGATGTAGCAGATATAATGCGTTCACCATGCTACATAGGCCGTTCCGATAATGCGAGAAAGATTAGAGAAATAGATGCCAGCATAAATAGATTCAAGGACTCATTTTTTCCGCGAACGATACGCGAAATCGATTAAGGAAATAGAGTCATGGTGCATGCACCCCCTGCCACACGCCGAAAGGGGGCTTGCAAGGTACAAACATAGACATTGTCGGGTCGATCGACGTAGGGGGTCGCGTAATACCCATCACGTCCGCCACTAACGTACTTCCTCTGGATGAGCAATTGTAGCCTTCCTTCAAGTATTACCAACTTGCATCTGAGAGTCTTTCGGTATGCTAGCTTTTTTGTCAAAGCACTTTGTAATACACCGAATCGCCTTGCGTTGCATTTTCTCGAGTTTGCAACTATACGTATCATCAGTTGGATCCCATATACTCGGCGCATATTCCAGATGGAGGCTAACTTAGGTGAAATAACGTCGCTCTCTAACCTTTTCATCGCATCTTAAATGCGCTTTATTAAGCCGAGCTTTTTGGTTGCTTTGCCGCAGATTTTCGTATATATGCGCTCCAGTTTAAGTTATTTGTGAGTGATTTTCAGCTGAGTCGACTTAATTTATATTCGTTCCACATTTTAAAACGAGTTCTCCTGAAACCGTTTTACATTTTTCCTTGATTTTAGATTTTTTGTCTTCTCGTGCGCAGAAATCAGCATTTATTATGCCTAAGGAATGCAAGCAAAAGGCACCACGACGGAGTTTACTAAATCCATTAGGGAATGTTTGTATGATTAACCTCAGATATTATTGGAGGGAATCCGAGCAAAGACTCCAATGTTTAATGGAAGGCTCTTTCTTTATTTGAAGATAAAATAGGAAATAAACCTCGAATCTTGTCCTTATTGATAGTTTTACTGTAAACGTTTATTTCGATCAAGTCAGTTTCTAAGACTTTTTGTTTTTGTCACCTTCGGCACGGCCGAACCACTACTCATTGATTGAGTGAATGAAACTAATGGACCAGTTTTTTCTTAATTCCATTCCCTTGGAATGTGTCAATGCAACCTTAAATATCAGACCACTAAAAGCAGACACAGAGTACACCGCGCCTGTGACGTCGACAACCAGCAATGGTTTCCCCTGAATTGCCGCAACCGAACGTACTTATGTTCCACTCTCATGGCGTTACTTTCGATTTGAAGACCTGGGAATCTGTTCACCCAACGAAGTTCTTCAAGGACTATATCTACAGGTAGCATTCCGCCTTTCCTAGTATTCCATTCCTTTCCTTTCGTAGAAAGTCCAAAATTTACAGTTTCGTTTAGGAACACCGAAACAAAACCACACATGGGTGGCAATCACCAGTTTAACACGGCTGACAACCAGTGTAGAATTTATACATCCGTCGGAAAAGAATCAAGTCTTTCTAAAACCACACAATTTTTAAGGAGACGCTTTTAATTGTCTACCTTTAATGATGAAGTTGATTTCTTCACAGGTAGAAATTCCTAAGACACCACTACTAAACAGCAAATAGTCCTTTTTCGAACATTTCACCAAATGTGGAACAATATTGAATTTGTGGGCGGAAAGAGCGGCGTAAGGACAGGTTAGTTATACAGGATTTCGAAATAAGTCGAAGGACGCAATGCAGACGAATTGTTCGAAGGCTTATTAATTTGCGATATTTTGGAGATAATTGGAGTGATTAATTCAGGAAAGAATGTTGAACGAATTTAGGGGATAAATGTACTTTGGAAGAGATTTACCAGATACCAGGAGGTGGGGTATGAGGGAATTCGGAGAGTGATTTATTTATAGCTGATTGTCATTTGTCTTAAGGGTCACTATAAATCTTCCTATGTGCATATGTTTCAGTTATAATAAGCCTTCATTAGGAATAAACCCGTGACGTAAAGTGATCGAATTGTCTTCGATCGTGACTTTGGACAAAAATCTATTCCCACCAAGTATGAACACGGGAACGGAAGAGATGATTAAAGAAGAGGTCTTCCACAATCGCTAAAAGAAGTCAAATAATAATGAAAACAAGAAAGATCGCGGTTGAATGGGAACGACTCCTGAGAAGATGTTTCCCTCTTCGCCATTGGTCCAATTGGACGCCAATCGGCGGCGTCGGACGGATATAGCGCACCGCAGCACCGCAGCACCACAGCAGTGTGCTCGTGGGCTCCGTCACGATGACTGCTTTTCGCAGAAGACTGTTGAGTTACGTTTCTCTGGAGATGAGGAAGTGAGGGAATTCCAGGAGAGAAGAAGCTAACAGCCCAAAGGGTTTCGAAACATCGGGAGAGTGCTGTTGTCCTCGAATTGAAGCGGTAAACCAAAATCGAGCCCAAAACGGCTTTGCGTGTGGAAATTGTGCTCGATGATTGCCTTCAGATAAGTTTCGGTGGAGTATTTTTCTTAGATATTTTTTCATTATCTGGTAGTTCCGTGTTAAAATTTTCCTCTGGCGTCTTTAATTGGAGATGACAACGATCCATTTCTTTGCGATGAGACTCTCTTCCAGCCAAAGTGAGGAACCGTAGGCAGAGAATCAACGCTGTAAAGATTAAACTGGAAAATCTTCGTTCCCGTCGAAGTGATTTGATCGGTAGAAAGACATCAAAGACGCAAAGAAAATAAGCGATAATCCACGAAAGGATTTTTTGGGATTGACGAATGTGTTAAAGTCGAAGGTTTTGAACTTGCCGGGTCTGCGCATGCGCTGAAGTGGAAAGTAATAGTCGAGGCGATATCAGTCCTATTTTAAAGGAGGAAAGAAATACTGCACCGATATAATACGTGGCTTGCTAAATATAACTTCATGTGAGGAAATGGTAAGGAAGTTTTCCGAGGAATCTTGATTTATTCCTTAGTTCGTATATTTGGAAAATCGACACAACACACTGCTTTAGCTCGAGTTGGGATGTAAGCAGTTGATAGCGATGTTTCTTCAGAGTAGACGCGTTTTCTTTTGCTTAACACCGGAATACACATGTGCATGATGCTGGGCGCAGCAAAGAGCAAAATGAATCCACCGATGACGACAGAATGGAAGACGTAAGAGCGGCGGAATGGATCGCCAGAGGTGAAACGCGTGTATGTGTGCAGAAGAGCAATAATGCTGGACGTCTTCAGGGGACTCAAAAATCTGATCAAGGTGAGTGGTAGAGTGCTTTATTAACGCTGTACTTGCTATAATTTCCTGCAAACAAGTTAGATGGCAGCTGCCAACAAATCCTCAGTGAAGACTTGTCCGAGACGCAAAGAGAGAGCGAGTAGAAGAAGAAGAGTCACTACTGCAAATACTTATTCATTAATGAGTCGTGATCTCACCTCTTACAAAAGCTATTTATATTTAATTTTAAATTTGTACGAGGATTTAAAGTGACGCATTGTCAAGGATGAAGAATATTAAACCGCCGCATCTAATTTTAAACTATCAGGAATCATTATGAGAGTAAAACAATGCCCTTAATTTAATCACATGGAAATTTTAAATATATCTTTAAGGTCTAAATATCTTTGGAGCAATTGAGTTCTTCCATGGACGCTCTAGATAATGGAAACCCTGTTTCGGAAATGCTCATAACGTAATCACTAAAAATCGATAATTCAAAACATCCCGTTTGTTCTCTAAACGCAATTTCCGACACGCGAATTACCAAGAATTCTCTTATTCATTAACAGCCAAGCTCTCATTCGTTTCGTTGCCTCCATTAAGGGTTTTAAAATCTTCTTCTGTGAACAATTTCATTTTTAACATATGACTTTGAACATAATTCTAAAGGTTTCATTATGAACGAGTGATTCCTCATTGTCCTGAAAGGCATATTAAATAAAGATTACCAGCTAACTACGAAGGATATCTACATGAATGGAAAAGAGTTTTGAAGGAGAAAATAAGAATAGATTTCTTCTAATGCTATTGAAATCCTGATTCCATCCCATATTCACTATTTGATACCCAAGTCTTGATCTTCTGTTTATATCTTCTGTTTATAATGATTTTTTTAATTCCTTTTATTTATATTATCTAAACAATTGTTATTAAACTTTTTCGTTAGGTCTACCAATTGCATGGCATAGTTCTTCATTGTACCAATAAATAACTTATAGAAAAAACTTATATATATAGAAAACAATAGTAAGCTATAAAATATGTACATGCATTAAAAAATTGTTTTTGACCACAGAAAAATATTTCATCACAAAAAAGAAAGAGAGACAGTTCAAACGTAGAAAATAGTAAGAAATTACAATAGATATCAAGACATCAGTGAAGTACAGACATAGCAATGATATTAACACTAGAATTAGAAAGTTGCAAAGAAGGTCGTCAAAGCGTATAAATATCGAACATGAAGTTAGTATAAGATATTTTTTTATGTAGCGGAAGGCTAACAAGAAAAACGCAACAAAATTTAAAGCGAAAAGAAAAGATAAAGAAAGAGGAAAGAAGAAAGTGATGAGGAGAACATGAATGAGATTAAATTACAGTGTCAATACAATGTTGTTCCTGGAAGAGTTGTTTGGAATAACGCTTTT
Source organism: Ladona fulva (assembly GCA_000376725.2). Lineage (NCBI taxonomy): Eukaryota > Metazoa > Arthropoda > Insecta > Odonata > Libellulidae > Ladona > Ladona fulva. Next base: position 213,848 of record KZ309422.1, read on the forward strand.
TAAAAGAGGGTAAGGAAGGAGAATTCTGAACTATGGGGAGAGTGCATTCTACTGTTTTCCGGCAGTGACATGAAATGATTTATTATATATTTCGATCCTATGGATTGGTATTTGCAGTAGTTCGTTACCTTTTGTGAGACAATCATGGACAATTCCATTTCCCTTCCATTCTCCATTTTCTTAACGACATCTACAGAGCTTTTAATGATCACCATATCACTACTGGAATTTTCTTTCGCCTATCAGAAGCTTTTGATAATAATAATAATCTCTATTACGGGCAGATACCCTATCACATTTTCATACAATACAGATTTAAATACAATTAAAAATACATAAATTTCATTATTAAGAAACTGATATTATCCATTTTATATAATATATTATTTTACTTATAAATATGTGAAAACTCTTGAACATTATAATATTTAATAAAAAGAATTCAACAGGAAAAATAGTAAACGTTTAAAAATATTACCGTACATAGTTAAATATTATATTAACATAATTTAAAGGGAAATCTATATTATTACATTATGTAGTATACAATATTTATCAATATAAAAACAGAGTTGGAGATAAAGAGGATATTAAAATATCAGTCTTTTGATACTAGGCATAAAATAATTTTTAAGTGACTTTAGTATTTGTATTTGTAATTTAATATTGCAACAATTGCAATGTTCTATTCTGGAGTTACTTCATCAAAGAAAACTAGACACAGCTCCTCCTTCTCTGCACCTCTAGCTATCATCTATGAACGGAAATAGTAATGAACTAAGGGAAAAGTTAAAAGAAAACAGATTGTAAGAGTTCGGAAAAATAAAAATTTTTCGACAAAAATTTCAAACTAAAATCTTGGTGGAACTATAGTTTAGATAAAATGTATTTTTTAAAGCTTTCTGTTTTGGTGTTGTGCAGGTCAATGTCCTTACAGATTGCATTTGCATTTCTTAACATTCTGTAGAGAGGAAGGAAGTATTTGTAATTTTTACTGAGATATGGAATGGAAATATCTTATTACTTCTTGTTAGTCTTGCAGGAACATGGTATTTCACCAGTTCTAGTTAACCTCCACAATTTATTTTGTTGTTGATCACTTTATGCAGGAAAGTCAATCCAGCCTGAGTTCTCCTTGCTTCCAGAGTTTTAACATTCAAAATTGACCTTATCTCATCATAATTTACTTTGTATAGATACAGTTCATTAGGATAAAGTTTAAATTTAAATGATATTGCTCGCAGGAACTTATTTTGTATTTTTTCCACATAGTTGATTTGTTCACTATAGTATGGGGACCAGATCACCGAGCAGTACTCTAAAATCGGGCGAACTAGAGATGAAAACAGAATTTTAATACGGTTAATGCTATTGAAATCTTTACAGGTCCTCAAGATGAATCCTAACATCTTGTATGCTTTGAGAGTTATCTGTTCAATGTGCAACTGAAATTTTAGATTACGGCCAAAGGTGATTCCTAGATCTGAAAATTTGTCGACTTTAGTAAGGAAGAAATTATTCATAATCAATATTCATAATCAATGACTGCATTGTTTCTGGTTAAGGACATAGAATGGCATTTCCCAATATTAAGTTCCATTTGGGTATCCTCACACCATCTACCGAGATCTACCAGGGCATCTTGAATACATTTGCAGTCATCTCTTGATCTAATGCTGTTAATAATTTTCAGGTCATCTGCATATAGAAGGAATTTTATATTTCTTAAGGCCAACATCATTAATAAAAATTATGAATAACAGGGTGCCAGGGAGAGACCCTTGAGGAACTCCTGACGATGATATAAATTTGATAGCTTTAACCATGAGCTTTTCTTTTCTAAACTCCTTGAAAGCCCTAGAGCTGGATTATTTCTTTTCTTTCTAATTGGCGTCAGATGGTTAAATATTGTCATAATGCTCACGATGGCCCCATACATGTGAACTCAAAACCATTGCCTATTCTCAGTGGAGTTCCTCAGGGCTCCATTCTTGGTCCGTTGCTCTTTGTCGTGTTTATAAATGATCTTCCGCCACACATTGCACACAGTAACCCTATCTTAAATGCTGATGATAGCTCATGTCTAATGTCCTCAAACAACTTAGATAATCTCATTATTGATTCTAATATACCTATCCGAGACATGCTAAATTGGTGCAACTCCAATTCTTTAGCTCTAAATTGCAATACATCTGTTGTCTCTTATTCCATATCAAAAAATTGTTCTCCTCCCTCAAGCCCTCTTCTAAAAACGAATTGTTCTATCATATCTTGCTATCCTTCTACCACCTTTCTGGGCATTTACATATCTGAAAACTTAGATTGGACTCTGCACATTGATGCCGTCATGAAGAAAATATCCTCTGGAATTTTCGTATTACGTAGGTTATCATCAATTGTTTCTGTAGATACTCTAAAACTTGATTATTTTGCAAAAATTCACTCTTACTTGTCCTAGGCAATTTATTTTCTTAACTCTTCCTTGTGTGCCTTATATTGAGTCAATTTTTATAAATTGTTATTTAAATTGTATAATCGTATTCAATATTTTCTAGCTGTATTTAATATTTCTANCCGCCTTTCGGCGTGTGGCAGGGGGTGCAAGCACCATGAATTTACTGAATTTACTTCGCTAATCTATTACTTTCGCGTATCGTTCGCGGAAAAAATGAATTCTTGTATCGATTCGTTTTAGCATCTATTTCTCTGATCTTTTTCGCAGTGTCTGAACGGCCTATGTAACATGGGGGGCGCATTATACATATTTTTAGTGGTTACAAACACAAACATGTATATTTAAACTCCTATTAAATCTGTAAAATATTAACGGGCAAAATTCATCCTCGTACTTATATACAACATTTTTCTATTTGTATTCATCAACGTCTTGCTAAGCAAAGATAAGAGTGAAAGTGTAAAATGCTTCATATTCTCTTTTCGGCTGCAGGTTATTAAAAGCATTACTGCTCATTGGCGTTTAAACTCATTCGAAAAATGATCGTTAACGTGAATTAATATACGTAATTAGTAAGTAATAAATAGTAGTATAATAGTAATAGTAATATACGATTATCTAGTCTTAGTACACCAATTGATTGATACATATTTTCAACCCTGTCTTTATTACTGTCGCCTTGATTCAATCATTTTCTATATTGCTGATCGAGTTTGTTTGCTTCTACATTATTAACTTTTTATGATAAATATCTCAAATTTCCCTTATGTTTAAGCCGAATTTCGATAGGTTTTCCACCAGTCCATGTATCTACTAAGTTTGTATAAGAGGCATATGTTGGTATAGGCAATCATGCAAATAAGCTGGAATTTTTACCTATCTTCTATTTATCGATTTGGGCGTAATATGGAAGAAATGGTTTTGATTCGATTTACAATTTATTTATCATCACGAATCCCATGGAAGGAACTGCTAAACTCCTCCTTCCACATATTTTGCGCTTGATCGAGTCAAATCAAAGAGGCATCTGATTTATGAATTTTGTTAGTAGAAATAGAAGTACTTCATTACGCTCGATATCCATTATAATTGATTTCTCAGTTCCTGGTCATTTATTTTATAATGAGGAGAACATACTTTTGACTATTCCCTCTGTTAATTCTTCTACATAAACATTACGTTACGTACAAGTAAAATTCGATACTAAGCATTTTTCATAACAATTTTCTCTGAATTTTTTCTGTATTTTAGGAAAGCTTATCCTTAACTGTTGTCTGATATATTCTAAAAACATCCGGTATACATGTTCATTTAAGAATTTTTCATATTCCTGTCTAGCAATTTGCTTATCTGCATCCTCCTTCCCGAATCACCTTCAACACTTATAAACATACCTAAATTAAACGTACAAGTCTGATTCCTGTTTGCTGTATTTGCCTTATTTCTTTGCTCCTGATACATATAGCAAATATTTTAACATCACTTTTCCATTTCTTTAACATATTATCTCCGTTAGTAATAAAATTAATAATAGTATTTTGGGCAAACAGGTACTTGCGGATGACTTGGTAATATACAGAGAAAGCGACGAAGATATTATATGTTAAAAGGATTTTTATTGCATTAACCACCAATGAATTCACAATTTTGAATATCACGAACCATTAATCTAATACCTCCCGTAATGTTATATCTTATATATAATAAATATGCTATTTTTGTTGGAATGCGATTGTATTCTCTCAGCTAACCTTCGTTAGTGACACGAAGATGATTCAGAAAACAAGAAATATAAACATAAAATTTGCAAATAGTGCCTTAAGTCCTTTGCAGAGCACCAACTGCATATTCCACTAAATTTAGCTAACATTTCATCTACAGTTGCATATTCCCCCAAGGAATAAATTCCGAGGAAATTTTGTACACATATCTCAAACATTTCTCTTACAGGTGCAAGAAATTAATTGCTTTTATTTCGTTCAAGATTTTTATTCTTTGTTATTGTTTCTTATTTAGATTCTTTGTTATCAAAACGAATACTTTCTTCTTTAGAAGAAAATAAAATAGTCTCCGAGACGAAGTAAAATATTTGTGATATCAGAGGACCACAAATAATTTGCATCTAAGCAAAAGGGTAGAGGTAACTTTGCATGTTAAGGCGTGCACTTGGGAAAATTCCATGGAAAAACGGACCAATGAACGAAGTCCAGGTCCTTTCAGACTTTATTATGTTCCTTTTCCCTTTGGGATTTGCATTTATTTTGCTTTTTCTAAGATAACCGACCATATAAAGTCGTCCAATGAGTTTCACTCACGTCAGTTGTTTTAAGGTCCCCTTTTCTACTATATTTGTCTGTTACAGAAGCTATAAATTCATTCCATTTTCTACAATGAGCGGTACAATATCGTCAATAAAAAGATTTCTCCAAGATTTCAGCACATTTTCCTTTGCCTTTGCCTTTCTGAGAATTATCATTCGAAATCATGGATTCGCAAACATGCGATGGTGCTTATAAAAACCTCAAGTTCTCAAGTTGGGTTTAAAGAGATCTGTAAATAAACCAAGAAAACCGACTCCCATGAAAACTTAAAGTGAGAATAGTCATTAAAATAATTGTATTTGAAACTGCATATATTTTGAATAATATTGCAGATAATACGAAAAGCAAGGGAAAAACGAATACTTTCACAAAGTTATAAATACAAAAATGCGAAAAACGGAAATCACATAATTTTTTCACAATAAAAAGTTACCCTACTCCAGGTTTACAAGTTTTAAGCTTGGGCAATGATATCAGCATTCAGTATATAAATTTACGAATAAATGAATAATATTAAATTAACAGGTAGCTTAGTAAGAAATAAGTAAAGAGAATAAAAATTCCACAAGGACTATCAACTGGAACACAGGTGGTCGCGTGATGTTTGCCACGAAATGTCAAATCTTATATAAGAGTGTAAAGTAGAAAGTTTGTACGAGTGTGTGTGTACTTGTGTTTGTACACGTATCAATGTCTAATCGCCTAATACTCGAGAACCAGATGTCGCCCAACTTTCAAACATTTGAAGAGTGTTGAATGTCTTCCCCGGACAGATAATAATCTACTTTTTATTCACCCAACTGTCCCCGGTTCGACTCCAGACTTTTAAACCGGTTTGATAAGAAATTCAAATCAAAAACCTCAAATTCACCGCTTTCAGGCTTCGTTTCTTTTGCAAAATTAAATCAGAAAGTCTTACGAATTCGAGACAAGCAGCAAAAGAAGATAAATTGAATGAAAATTCTTATTCTGGTCGTCGAATATTGTATCTACATCTACATCTACATTAGTACCCTGCAAGCCGCCTTTCGGCGTGTGTCAGGGGGTGCAAGCACCATGAATTTACTGAATTTACGATACTTCGCTAGTCTATTACTTTCGCGTATCGTTCGCGGAAAAAATGAATTCTTGTATCGATTCGTTTTAGCATCTATTTCTCTGATCTTTCTCGCAGTGTCTGAACATGGGGGGCGCATTATGTCAGCTACATCATCTACGAACGTGCTTTCTCTAAATTTATCAAGGAGATTTAGTCTTTGTCTAAGCCTTCTATTTTCTAAAGATTCCCATCCTGCGTCCTGAAGCATTTGCGTTACACTCACTGTCTTGTCGTAACAATTCTTTACAAAACGTATCGCGGAACGTATTCTTTTCAAAATCGCGAGAATTTAGAGTAAATAAATGAAACTATTCTAACATTTTGAGGTTGTAAACAAATCGTCCCCATGACGACTAATTCCATTGTTGAATCCAAACTTAATCATTTCCTTACAAGAATACATTGGGAATTGAGGTCCATATAAAATGCATAGTAGGTATTAATGACAGACTTCAGGTAGATGAGGAGGAAGAAATTTTATGAGATTTTAGCATCTGCAGTGTCGAATAATTTGCATTGACGAATCGCAGGGACACACATACGACCATTGAATGTTTTATTAATCAGATCATTTCTGCCAACAGGATTTCAGAATGGTGGAACTTCTAAATATTCTTATCGTTGATTAAATCTAAATCTAAGTGTCTACCGTAAAATCCTATCTAATATTAAAATGTAATCAGAATGAATTGCCGAAAGATATGGAGACAGACTACAAAAGAAGGGAAATAGAATAAAAGGTTTTATTCCGACCATGGTAAAATGCTTTCTGTTCAAAATTGCGACAATTTCGATCAAATATAGTAGGTGGCTTTTCTAACGTTTTGAGAGGTTTGAGTTGTTCTTTAGTACAAATAGGACTACTATATTTATTTATATTTCCCCCGTTCAGATTAACGGGCACTACAGCTAGTGAATTATATTTCAACAACAGAGAGCAAATTCCAAAACTATTTTCGTCGAATTGATAAGGAATGACTTATCCCATGTATTGAAGTATTTGTTATTGAGACGCAGAAAAGGAGATCAAATTTTTCCTTTCGATAGAAAGCGGCAAATTTTCTTCATTTTCAGAAATCCTGTCGTTCCTTGGCTCGGGGACGATTCTTCAAGTGACGTCACGAATTTCCGGAACATGGATACCAAACATTAAACTATATGATTGTTCGAATAACGGAAGCGAAGTTGTCATTAAAAGCATTGGAAGATATTTTATTTTTTAATTGGAAATAAGACAATTGAGCGGTATATTTACGTAAACCACAGCCTCTCTGACATGTTGTACACAAAAATGTTTATGCTACATTCGTGCATTTCCTCATCTTAAACATTTCAGATATTTATTTATTCATTTCAATTTTCGCTGAAATATTACGGCGAATTGAAAAATATATACGAAAATACAAATGATTGTTTACACAGTGTAAAATCGGTTTTGTTGTAACGTGACTTCTAGAAATAATAACGGATAGCGAAAACCTCAGGGAAGTGACCTCAAATAATTAATAGTTAATATCAAAATAAGATGGGCAACGTATGACATGTGTGTATAACACTTGTAGTTTGAATACGACTGCCCAAGAACAATAAATTCGCATTTGATGCAAAGGCGAGATTTCCTTAAAAACTACTTTGGGAGAAGCGAAGATGTGAGAACCAGTTCAATCGGACAGTAAGGATTCTAAGAAAACAGATTCGTAAAGCTCAAATCACTCGCTATGCTTCACACAGATCAGACTCAGGACATTTCTTGAGTTGCGAAGATATTTCTATTGTTACATAGCGATATTAATCGCAATCGGCTACGTCATCATAGGTATGAAAATAATTCAATTCATAGAGCAATAAATATTTTAAATTTCCGATTAGAATCGAACAAATACTCGACTTTGCAGTATGCAAATTTGAAATTAGGAAGAAAAAAAATAAAAATATATATATTTATTTATTTATTTATAGATAGATAGATAGATATAGATATATATGTGTGTGTGTGTGTCCCTGGCTTAATGAAAAGAAAGGATGCGGGTAAAAGCAAGAGAAAACGGTTCCAATGGGGTTCGAACACACGATCTGTGCCAATTAACGCCGGAATCAGTATTTTTGGATTCTATTTTGAAGAGAAGAAGGCGCGCATTGAGTGCCAAGAATTCCTCTCGCTAGAGGATACCATAATCAAGCGCTTCACGACTCCTTGTCTGCGGACATACTACTCATGAGGAGCTATTATTTATCGGTTGGTAGCCCTGAGGGCATCTTGCCAGGTGCGAATGAAGACCACTGATATCTTAGGGTGAAGTTTCCTCTGCATGAGACAGTCTTAAAGTTGACGGAGAGCCTTAAGGAAGAGGACGGCCATGATAGGAGTGTTTAGGGGTCTAAAGGAGTTCGTTAAGGTTGGATTTACATTTGTGTGTCCGCTAATTCTATGCTTTGGCTTGATGGCTTTCGTTAGTGTTTAGGAGAAACGTGCTGCGCCAATAGAAGCTTTGCTGCTTCCTCCATCGTTTGGTAGAAATGTTTGCTTTACGACCGTTGACTTCCACTCATCCGCGACTCCAAAATGAGCCTCTGAATTTCTTTTTGTTTAAAGATTCCAACGGTGAATCAGGCGCGAGGATTCACCTCACGCCGTGCGTGGGAGGTTTGAGGGGAATAAAAATTTGGAAGGCACTCTTTAGAGAACAAAGTAAACAACGTGTGCCTCAAATATAACAGAAAAATGCCATCCGGCATCTATCGCTACGATTAGTCATGACTAAGGTGAAGTTTAATTCAAAATGGATCAAACACGTGAGTGAAACATTTTGCACACATGTTTGGATCTTCAAAAACAAAAGTTTTCAGCAGTATAAATCTAAATCTTTCGAGTTTTAATTTCTTTCGTTTAGCGGTCGAATTTTCCTTTTAACTTTATCATGAAATAGTCATTTCTAAATTATAGAACATAGTATAAAGTGGATATAATATATAAACAATCTTTTAGAATAAATAATAATATAGAGAACAGTCTTTATTGGGCGAAATTGAGACTAGAGAGTCTCATCTTCCAGTTAACCCCTGTCAAAAGTTCTTACAAATAAGAATTTATAACGTGATATAAGATAATAAACTGCAATGTATGTACATATATATATATATGGAAGACACTCTTTAGAAAACAACGTGCGCCTCAAATATAAAAGAGAAAAGAAGTTTCGCATATAGATTTGCAACAACCTTAGTGGAAATGGAAATAAAAGTAGAAAAGATAGAAGCGTTTTTTGGAATAAAACTGGTTTTTTATCAGAGAAACATAGTTTCCATTGTAGAAAAGTACTCAAGAAGAGAAGGGGGTATAAAAAACCTGTGAAACTCGTAGGAAGCAGTGAAAGAAAGAGATTAATTTTAATTTTAGATTACATAAAGGATTGTAAAAATTACAAAAGTTATTAACGCAAACACAGTACGAATATCAGAACATAATTAACCAAATGTAAATGAATGTTAAGTTTTTATATTTAGGGCATAGAATTCACAGTCAGGTGTGCTTGACATCAACAACGACAAGTAAATAAAACGGAAAATTACAATGGAAAAAACGGAAAATAATTATGATTAAGGTCATCGTTTCTCTTGAATATTAAATTATTAATAGATTTTTAATAAGAATTACTTAAATTTAATAAGAATGACTTCCTTACCGTTTCGAGAGTTGGCATAGTTTGCTGCATAGTCTTTCATAGTATTCCTCTTTTTCTTTCTCTTGGGTATTGATTATCTTTGAAATAAAGACACATTTTCACTCTTCATTAATGACATTTAACCAATGGGAATCAAATATGAAATACGCATGATTATCTTGTGTAAGGAAAATTATCTTTGTAAGTTATGAAGTGTCCCATTTTCTACGTATACGGCAAGTGGTAAAAAAGTAAAACGCGTCTTTAATGTCGAGGGCTCAGTTATTCATCACAATTTCTAAGTGTTGCCATGGTAAATGTCACTCCCACAAAATGAAAGTGGAAATTTTGGAAAAATTCAGCAATGGGATTCATTTTGTCTTCATGTCTGTTATGATTCCCAGCAAAGTATGACTAACATGCAGTACTGTCGAGTTAATATTCGGAAGGTGATGCATAGGTCGACTATTTTAGGGGCACGGAAGTACTAAATGTGTTTAGGTTTTTCGAAGTATTAACAAGAAGCAAGAAATTGCTTTTAAGGGATTTGGGAGAGGTGCTATTCATCACTTAGCAAAGCACCACGTGTTTTATTGCTTCATAGGTTTTTACTAAAACGATCGAGTGGGGCTTTCAAAACCATAAAATTTGCAATTTGTGCGTCTCAGTAATTTTCATAAATCTTTACAAGCTCCGGGCAATAATTTATCAACATTGGATTAAATGTTTAATATACGAATGTTTTATAAGAGAATAATTGTAAGACTTAAAGAATACTTAACTAAGTAACTATTATTTATACTTTTCTCATGAAAATTTAATAACTGACCATAATTTTGGAACAAGAGATTTCATTTATGACCGCTGCAAATTTATATACAAAGTAATTTAATCATATTACAATCGGACTGACACTAAGCGAAAAAACAAAAATAAATGCTAGGATAGTCGTCAAAAATTATAACTCGTAAGCATATTTATTAGTTAATTACAGTTCGAGAAAAGCTCCAAATCGTTGTTTGCGAGCAAAATGACCGTTGAAGAATTCCGACAGGCAGGGGTTAGGGTTCTCATTGGTCGCGCTTAGCAAGTATTGTTCTCAATATGTATTTCGGCAACTACGTTGCCATCTTCGGGAGAGAAGGATAACTGTTGTTCTTTTCCGATTAGCCCCTTATTTTTTCCTTCAACTCTGCTAGTCAGAAACCTTAAAATAAACTTTTCAACCCTAAATTTTTAACCCTAATAAAACTTTTCCGCGTGAGATATTAAACTGATTGTATATATGATATTCCCGACAATATGTAGCATTACTCTTTTTCTTTGGTGGAATCAGGATCGACTTGGAAATTACCCTAACTGTCGAGGCACCAATAAAAACTAATTCTAATTCGAGAATCGTCTTCGTAAAATCATCTGACCACATTTCATTATCATTTACTTTACTTCGTAAATCGTAGAAATATTTCTTACCCTTTTCTCCCATGTTTTATGATAAACTCAATTTAATCTCGTCAACACTATTTACTTTATTCCATTTCATATCATGCAGAGCTCTACCAATTTCACAGTCTAATATTCCATGTTCAACATCGTCTTTTTTAAATTCTAGTTTATGTTTCTAGTTATTCTAGTTTCTACCTTATGTTAGGTGGCTTATGCCTTTCCCACATAGCTCTTCAACATATTTTTTCCAACTTCCCTGTACAATCGCTGGATCCCGCAAGAGTTTTCCTGTCTTTTACAGTGGATATTCTATTGTTACTTGTTTCACTTTTCTATACAATAGATCTATTCTCCCGCTTTCTTCTAGCTTTTCTATTTCGTTGCCTCGGCCACCTGCCATAATTGTTTTCCTTCTCAGTCCATTGTTTAGTGCCCTGTACATTCTACACCAGAGTTCACTCTTTTCCATTTCCTTCTTTCCTCCATTTTATTTATCATTTGCACCGTCACCCATAATTTCCTTATATCGTTTCATTTGACCCTTTCAATATCTCTTTGAGTGCTATCCTTGACACTGTTTTCAATCTTTTCCCATTCCTCGTCTATGCTAACTTCCCTTCCCTTAATCTCTAGAGCCTTAAAAACAGACTTCTGAAAATCTCCAGCTTTCCAAGAGCCTCTAGATTCGATTTGGATCCATTTTTGCACTAAAGATCTTTATTAATTTAAGCTCAGTTTTTATCAACACCAGGTTATGATCTGAGTCTATAACAGCATCTGCATAACTTACTGAGAATCGATTCGTTCTGGCGTCTATCTCGCTGATTTTCCTCTCAGAATCAGAACGGACTAAGTAACAGGGAGGACGCATAATGTTGGCTGCATCTTCTACGAGTGTATCTTCTCCGAAATAATTTAGTAAATGTATCCTTTGTTTAAATGTTCTATCTTCTAGAGATTCCCATCTTGCGTCCTGAAGAATTTGAGGAACGCTCAGTGATTTGTCGAAACATTTTTTTACGAAACGTATCGCCTTTCGCTCTATTTTTTCTAATTCTGGAAAAGAACACTTTTATGCGGGATCCCATACACTATACGCATGTTTCAGGTGATCCCTGACCAAGGCAAAGTAACATCGCTCACGGACTTTTTCTTCGATCCTACCTATTCTTTTAACGAATCCGAGAGAGTTAAGAGCTCGTCCACATATATTACGAATGTGGGTACCCCATGTTAAAGTAATTATGAGAGATACTTCAAGGTATTTCACTTATTCTGCTGTTAATCAAGTTTCCCCTGGGAGCCTTATGAATAATCATTGGCATTTTTCTTTTCTAAGAAGTTAATTACCGCCCGAGGTCACTTTAACCAGGTGGGACTAATACCATCCAGTACTACTCGTTGTTCTCTGTCGGAGAGAAAGTCCTTAATCCAGTTTATTACTTCTCCATTGATACCCGCAACTTTTAGCTTGTATAGCAATATTATTACGTGGGACTTCATCAAATGTTTTCCGAAAATCTAATAATATCGCGTCGATTTGCCTTTTATTTTCGGTAGATTTCAAGACATCGTGAACTAAATACGCCAGCTGAGATTCGCAGGATCGTATGTTATGAAAACCGTGTTGATTTCTCACATTATACATACATTTGAACGTGTCGAGAGAGCCCATTAAGCTGTTAACTATAATATGTTCCATTATTTTACCGCTTAATGACGCTAAAGAGATAGGAGATTCGCTGGGTCCTCCTTTTAGCCGCATTTAAATATTGGAGTAACATTCGCAATTTTCCAATCTTTCGGGGCTTTGCCTTCGCTCATAGACTTTTCATATATTACTTTTAGAAAGGAAGCTACATTTTCCGCTACTTCCTTGAATATCCGATCTGGTATGTCTTCATGACCAGGAGCTTTATTAGGTTTAATCCACCATAAAATTTAGTGATGGTTACAGACCCATAACTTCCGGTAGAGTACCTAATTTATTAATAAATAATATTTTTTGCGGCCAAATGCGAGATCATACATTTTTTCAACGTTGAGAGAAAAAAAGAAACAGACAGAGATGAGGATGGCTTCTTTTTTCTTGACAAAGCGCCTTAAACCCAGAAAATGATTTTGAAAGGAATTAAAAATATTTTGCATAGCATAAGAATACGCTGATATCAAAGGGAACCATCTTTCATTACCTGAAAAAGGTAATCAAAGATGATTCTCTTTGTTAATAGGGACATACAATCAAAGTATGTTACATTTCCGCGATAATGACATCTTTAACATTAAATTAAAGGGAGATAGCAATTAAAAATTAATCCAGGAAATATTTCATCTTTTCTATAAGTCGAAAACTATTACACTCCTGACAATAAATCACGGGTCTAAATCACTGATGATGATATTAATATGACAATTTAATATGAAAGTTACTCCGGTAGTTTACCTAAAACTCCTGAAACCGCAACCTCATTACCATGAAGGTAGCGATATCCAGAGATAATGAAATTATAAACTCAAATATTTCCATCGGAATTGAACAAGTAAGGAAATAAAATATAATAATCCATCAAATAATTATCACAGTTTTGACTTTTAATTAGAATCTGTTCTGAAATGAATGTAATTTGACACAAACTTTCTCGTCAAAATATCACATTTCAAATGTGGCCTTCACAATCGTTTAATGCGATGGCTATAACATGAAAACTCATTACAATAAAGAGTAATAATTTATCTAAAGAGCGACATGTTTCCTTATAGCATCATCTATTGGAACCTTTATACCTTCCTCTAAGAGGAAGTTAGCACCTCGTTTCTCCAATCCTCGTCTGTATGAAATGTTGCCACCGTCATTCATTTCCTTTGTGTATTCTCTGAAGGAAATAGCTTCTTCACCTGCTAAAGGAAACCAGCTAAATCATTTATAGCTGAGGCAGAAATATGATCTTTTGACCATAGTAGAATGATCACCATTTAATTACTACAAATGTATCTCCATATGTTTTAATTAGCAATGGTTTAAATTTGAAATCGAACGACCACTGATTCCCTATGAGTGTAAAAAATAATTATTTCTAGTGAACTGAATACAGTGAAACTCGGACAAGACGATGGAAAGCATCTTCATGTTTGCAATCAATTTTGAGCAGAAAATAATTAGAAATTCACATTACCAGCATAGCCATTCAAGTTACTCAATAATAATTACTTAAATTTTAAAAAATTGTTGAAAATAAAACATTTTCGCAAAGATCTAAAAATAGATTAGGTAATAAAATTTTCAAAATCCTAAGTAATAATTTAAAGTAAAGGTTAAAGTGTTTAACCAAATTGATTCGATGGCCTTATACATGAATATCTTCCTCGTAAAAATGAAACGTTTAAATGGCCTTGCAGGAGATTAAACAGAATTGAATTTCTAATTCAGTTAAAAACGTTTACAGCATTATATATAGCCTCTTAAAAAGAAATTTCGACTCCCTAATTCGATTATAGAATAAATAAATTACAGATATAAAAAATCATTCTAAAGTCTTAGTGCACTTGATTTTTCTGTTTCTCCAGTTCTGGAAATTACGGCAAGACTTGAACATTTTTGGTGAATTGGGATTCACAACTTTCAGTGTTTCCCTAGTGAAATTTAAAAATGAGGCCGAGCAATTGTAAATCGATTTCGGTTTTCTATATTTTACGCAACAATTAACTGTGCCCATTTCAACGATGCCTCATCAAGCTAAGCAAAATAAAAGAGAGGAACCTCACGATTTTATGAATTAAGTACAAACAATTTATTCTGGCATGACTTTGTAGTAGTTCTCCCTAACGTAAAACAATAAAATGATAATAATATATTTATTTCACTTTCGTAAAAATACATGCCTAAAAAATATAACCAAAACTAATAGTGAAATTTATAAAACTTTTTTTTCGTAGTACGGGCCTCTGTTTTATCATTTCATTGTAGTATAACAGTTCGACATTATATTTAATATATAAAAACAAAAACTACGACTTCATTAGACGACTTTTAGTCTAGAGAGATGATTCTTACAATTAACGTTCCTGAATTAAGGAACACAAACGACTATTCCCTGGACAGGATTTCAATTGGGACCCCGGCGTTCCTAACACAAACCACAACGCCGATAGTACAGAAATAATATATAATGCATTATATAAATATAATACATATAGACGCTTCCCCGGATCTATATAAATATATATACACAGACGAGTAAAAGTTGCTTCCATCCTGCAAGCTATGGAGTGATTCGTTACCACTAATCCCCCAAAACAGTTTCCCAATTGGTACTTACAAAGCTCTATACTGTGAGCAATACATTTAATATGAAAGCTTATAATCTTCCCACAGGTGATACTTCGAGACCCCAACTTATGGCCTTTCGTTATAAAACCTCGATAAAATCGAGAAAGGGCCATTAAAAGACCTAAGTAAACATCCATGTTGTTTCAAAGCCCTATCTTTCAAACCTGTGCAATTTATTCTGATAGATTTTCCCAAAATGAAATTTTATGGGCCCATCGGAGCACTTCTCTAGTTCCAATTTACCCGACCGAAATAACAATCTGGAAAAGGCTCATAAGCTTTTATTTTCTTTTTAATCACTATCCACCAATCCTTGCCTATACTGAGGACAAAATTTCAGTAATAATTTAGTAAACTGAAGACTTTAGTAATTTCAGCTTACTTTAGTATACCACTTATTTTCGTAAATTTTTTTATTACAATTATAGAAATCATTTACTTTATCATTTCTAATGTAGGGTTTAAATGGTAATTGGTAGTCCATAATTGAAAGTTTAGAATTGAAGTGTAAAGATTTATATATAAGGGTTTAAAAAAATTATCGTAGCTATGATTTAAAAAGAACGAATGGCT
>KZ309422.1:229888-259879 GCA_000376725.2 Ladona fulva
GGCTTATAAATACCGTAAATATATATATATATATCTCAGTGATTTAAAAGCACCAAATTCATCGTAGGTTTGAGTTCAATAGTTCGTTGTATCTTCATTTCTGATAGGTTTCACAAAGGTGTATATCAATACTATACCATACCTAAGTAAGATTTTTTGCTAAACTCCTTGTATATTCACACGAATACGCAAGGTTTCTTGATTTGATGGGATACGTTATTGATGATATCGAATAATAATTAATCCGGTCGATATCGGGATAAGTACTTAGAAAATGTCTCCTTTCGTTATGCTTAGAATTCCGAAGTGGATTCCATAAATCGCCAAGAAGAGAGTTGTCCACTCAAGCAACAGATGCGCTCTGAGACGTCTGGGCCTAGTTTCACTGTATACCATCGGTTTATCAAAATTTACTTAATTTTCGCCACCTGATTTCATTTTCCTTACGTCTCCTATTGGAGAAAATTTGCATTTATGGCATAATAGTGATAGCGGCGAGAAATTTCTCGACATTCACCTCTCATCCAATAGTCCGGCGGCTTTTTGAAGAGTTCTTTCCACTTTTTGCAGTCACATCAACGAGTTCTGAGGGACTTTCTTTGTCAACAAAAAAATCATTTCAAAATACATTCAATTTTGTAATTTCACGGGTCATTCATACCTAAATTCTGTTATTATTATTTAATTTCATATTCCCGCCTTTTTTTTTTTTTATTCTCGTTGAACCGAGTACCGAATTATAGCACAATGAATGCCGTATGAATACATTATTAGAGAATGCTGTATGAATCGCTTCTTATACCTACAAAATCTATGCTAATTCCACCTGAAAAGTTTATTTTTCGTTCGGAAGTCGAATTCAAAGCCAAAAATACGAACCTCTTTTTATGCTAATAGTCTGCAGTATTTAAGGCGGTGAAATAACTTCCTTTTTAAATGCCAAAAAAAGGAACGTGTATTTGAATCGTAATCGATGACCCTTTCGAAACCCTCCACGACAGAGTCGTTTTTTGGATATTTTGTAGATAGTGGAAGAACTCAAATGAGCTTTAATGCATTATTCAACTAACTTCAGTCGTTTATTGTTCACATTCCCTGCGATGGCCTTGTTTAGATAGAAAACAGGGAGGCGGATTTCGTGGGTGATTCTCGCTGCTATCTAAATTGAAACGTTTTATTTTATGTATTTTTAGCATTATGCCTTGAATAAATAAATAGTTAAAACGAAAGATTTGTTTGAAAGAGGAAAATTTGCTGAAGAGTAAACGGGATAGGTGTTTTCTTTCTCGGGACAGTTGCGGCGGTGACGAAGATCTCTAGCGGGTCCAGACATGCTGGAACTCTTCTTGGGATTCAAGGGACTGGCGAAGGTGAGGAGCACTTGTAACCTGTGTGACGTCTTCGCTGTGTTTGTCCAAAAAGTGTCGCATCCGAAGACGTCTGCTAATGACATCCAATCGAGAGCATGAGATACTTCGACTGAGACCAGCCATAAAGCTCAACTTTCCACAGCGGTCAACCGAAAGACTTGAATTCGATCATTTGCGTTACCACAACTCATTTCTAAGATTTCAAGAAGAATAATACAGACATTTGTAAGGGAACTCTTCAAAAACGGGTTCAAATAAACAATTCGTTTTTAAACAATTAGTTTAACTCCTAGTAAAAATTACTTTTTTCACTGTTTGATTTAGGATCTTTATGAAGGATAACTAAAGATCCTCCGAAAAACGTGATGGGCTGCATAAGATGGTTTTGGGGCATAAAGTTACGCAATTGGCCAATTATGATTTGTAATTATCAGTAAAAGGAGGCACAAAAACGTATAGAAATATCCTCTGTTAATAGTGGACTGTTTGGAGAGTTAATTTTGTGGCTGGTCAATGAATTCGTCAGCTTTCCCACCAAAACCTCTTGTTTTGGAAGTACGGGATTAACAATTGTAAATATATTTCCACCCACTGTATGAGATACAAATTAAAATGAGCCACTCCTCACGAATTACCATTTAATTTGTGTCGAAATATATCACCGCTTGCGATTTTAATCACAATCATGCCCAGAGTATCTCATTTGATGAAAGAAAACGGAAGAAAACATGCAGTGGAAACAAGTAGTAGCCATCGTCGTTTCGTTAGCATGTGAGTGAATGTGCTTCTAAAATTTGGTCATTCCGTGTAAATCCTTATGGATATGCATGTACCCTCTTTGCTTTCTGTAGATCGTTCGTTACCTCCTGTAGATTGGATTTAACCTTTCAGAAGTGAAGTTAGTAGTGAAAACACTTTATGATTCTAATTCCATGCAACTAACATATTGAGGAATAATCCTCCGTTACCACGAGGATCGACAAAATAATCTGCACAGATTTTTAAGGAGGAATTCCAAACAAACATAATGTGCAGCTTTGCCTCGGAATGGCCCTTCACTTGTATCCAATTTTCTCCGTCCTTCGTAACTCACATTTATTTTCTGTTTTGGCCGCTTAATACCCTTTAAGAATTAGAATTTCAGGCTTTGAGAATACTGAAATATTTCATATATTCCGCCATAATAAGAGATCAAAATCTGAAATAAGTAATTTTCCACCAATGTGTTCCGGGTGATTTCAAAAGGTAATAACATTTAAAAGTTATTGTATCAGAGACTATCATAAATGATAATCCTTTTAAAGTGAAACAAAGAAAAGATAAATGCTTCCACTAATTCCCCGAAAGGGGGCCTCTTCAAACGATGTGCGCAAACAAACTTCAGAATCAAAGCAAAAACGAGCGCGAGTTTGAAGCCAAGGCTGTTCTGATCCTCACTTACAGAAATCGGCGTGCGTCAGGGAATCAAATGGCGAAACAATACTTACCACTGCTCCGTTTCCAGGGCTGATTTCTGTGGGCTTTTGTGGAAGAATATTTTTATAGAAAGATTATGTTTTCCAACAAAATACTGCGCAGGATTTTATATTTTAATATAGTAAGGGAGCCGTAAATGAAATAGGCTTTTGTTTTGCGACAGGTTTCTCGATTGCAGCGAATTTTTCTGTGAAGTGCCACCAAGTAAAGAGGTAGTTATAGATTCTTTTGTAGATATCTATGTAAATAGCATTAGTGTCGCTTTAACATGTTTACAGTTGTATAAATTGTAAGTTTAAACTTTACACATAAAAATGTACTTATTTTTCACTTATTTCTTCTAGTCATTTTTTAGCTTACAATTAACTTTGGGGCTTTCAACGCTTGCGCTCAGTCAATTATTTTCATTAACATGACAATTATATGTTTTACAGATAAACTCAACATCCTCTATATTTCAACTTGCTTACATAAATTAAGAATGAACCCTTTGGAAAATTAACAAGATGTTACTTTTACTGCAACACTTTTATTTTCGGGGTATTCCGGAGATTGGAATTAAAGAAATGACAAATAAATCTAAGCATTAAAGGAAAATTTAAAGCAACAAAATAATATTAAAAAATAAAAAATCGGATTAAACTTGAATACAATTAATAATTTCCTATGCGCTTAAATCCAAATTTCGTTCAGGTTTAATTTCAAAGGTACTTCAGTAAAATGTATTTTAACTGTATTTTAAAAATAAATGAGAAGTTAGGAAATGGACTCCCAGTGTAGGGAAGATGTACTTTTTTCATTTTTCCGTAAAATTTGTCGAATTTTGTTTCCACTTATTAGAAATGAATTTTTAATACATATAAGTGGTTGTTTTTATTTGATCCCAAATCATGATTTTAGATCTTCAATAATATATTTTACTCATCTTCAATGTGATGATTTTGAGCTACCCAACAAATATACCTTTTTCTTTCACCGACTAAATTCTTTTTTGAGTTTTTGGGTCAAATAGAGGAAGTATATAGTCGAAAAGGAAGAGGGATTGACCCTCCGTAGTGCTCATTCGCTCGTTTTCCTCCGTCAGGTGAGAAGGGTTCACATCGACTCTCCCGTGTTCAGACTTCACTACAGCATCACCGTGATGCTTCTGCTGGCATTCTCGCTCATCGTCACCACGAGGCAGTACGTCGGCAACCCCATCGACTGCATCCACACCAAAGACGTCCCTGAGGACGTGCTCAACACATTCTGCTGGATACACTCCACGTACACCATTCCAGCGTCCTTCGGGAAGATCGTGGGCGAAGAGGTGCCCTACCCGGGCGTCGACAACTCCAGAGGCATCGGCAATGCGGAGAGGAAGTACGCCAAGTACTACCAGTGGGTGTGCTTCTGCCTCTTTTTCCAGGTAAGTAATCGTTCGTTGGCCATCTTCAGTATCGCACTCCTCTCAATTTCAGAAAATTGGGGAGAGGAAATCTATAGATGCCCACTGCACATATTTCCCTTTCTGAAATATTTTTTCAAGTAGTTTCATCTGCAGTCTTCCATCTCTTGGATCTTGAGGGAAATATACTTAGAGATAAAATGGAACCTTTTTTGTCCAGGTTTTACTTAATATATCATGTTGACAATAGTCTATTTAACTTACTTCCTTAAGTTTTTCGATAGCCCGTGATAGCTGATGAGTACAGTTTAATGAGAGCGTTTCAAAAGTAAAATTTTCGTTTGTTTCAACTTCTAGGATTATTTTCCCCAATCCGACTATAACATTCAATGCGAAGAGACGACTGCTTGTATCGATCGCAAGCAAAGGATTTTTAAAACGCAAATTACAAATTACAAACGCAAACCTCACCCTATCTGCTCATTTTCACAGAAATGACAACGAAGCAAATTTTGCCGTATTTGATGCCCTACTGACGATCGATGAAGATTCCTTCAATGGAGAAGTTACTCTTTAAGAGAAATTCAAATTTTATGAAACATATATTCATACTTCAACGCACGCGTCGCCTCGATTACCTTTGGCGTCGTTTTCTGATTCCGTTGCATCGAATACCAAATTAATTGCTCTCTCTCTCTCTCTCTCTTCTTGTTCGAAGAACGATCAAAATTAAAGATTCAACAGAGAGCATCAATATCCTTTCAATCCGTCCATTCAATAAGGGGAATCTTTTTTTGGCGGAGAAAGAGGCCCACTGTAGCCATCTTTGGAAATGGCGCCCGTGACGTTACTTATGACGTTTGGAGACGATGCATGTGAAATGCATTAGGAGGCCCGCTTGGATATCATCCGGAAATAGAGCCCCTTGAAGATTGCTAAGGAACATCTGGCCAATGTGAGCCCTCTATGCATTTATCATTCGTCCCTGCATTTGTTATATGTGAAAAGACTGCCATTTTCAGATTACCCCGTAGAATATTGTTGTAATCAACAAACTGATAAAACCGAGAAATTAGGAAATGAAGTAGAGGATTAAGAGCATTGATATTTGAAAAGTAAGAAACGGAGAGTTAATCAAACTTCACATGACGTGGTTTTCTCTTTACCTCACAATGGTACCCTTGTTTCGCGTATCTTTCGGTGGAGGGCGTATGTTTATACGACAGGAGATAACAGTGAATTTCACTCCTTCCTGTCACAGAGTAGAGAAATAAGGATCGGCGTATCAACGCACGCTGGAGGTATACCTATCCGGATGATTCAGTGATAAACTAGGCGGAGTTTGCCCAGCTGCCTCTTGACGCATTGCTTTTCTTTAAGTCTGTCATTCGCCCGACGTTAAACAAATTAAGACCTTAAATTGGTTAGTTTTAATTACTTGAAGTAAGGAGTAATCATTGTAAATGAGAAAATCTTTGGAATGAAAATTCAAAAATTGACATTCGAAACCATTTTGCCCATAAGTGATCGGATGCTTTCTCTGGCAGCGCATGAATTACATTTATTTCCCGCAATGTGGGTTTTCCCTCTGTCAACCTTCACTTGTAGAGAATTTCCTGCATACTAATTCTTTACTTTTGGTTTTTTAATTATCTTTATGATAAATGCTCATGTAATAATAACATACGAATTGGGGCGCAAGAGGACTCATTTGGGCCTAACCTCGCCATTAAAGGGCCAAAAATGATTATATCAACTTAGGATATTATTTTCGCGAAATGAAAAACCAACTGGTTGAAATATATTTAATGGTTTTTCATCTTCTGATATTTTATAAAAATAAAACTGTAAATTTAAAACGAGGGGAAAATTAAAAATCAATCATATAATTTTATTATATAGTTTTACGCGACTACGTTTATTAATCATACATCGAAAGAAAAGGGTTTTTTAAATCGAAAAGTACGTAATCTTATCGTCCAATTCAGTCGTCTCGATTGCCAACAAGGCCTTCTTAGTTTTCTGATTCCACTGCAAGGGCGAGGCATCGAATACCAATGGCCACAACGGCTATCACCTTGACGAAAAATACCAAATTGAGTAGAAGAATTACTTACAAAAATATAAGCTAAGAATTATCGAACTTGAAAATTCGATTTCCTCCGCGAAAATAAATGCCTAAATGTGGAAGGCATGCGATATTTGAGGAATTCTACATCTACGTATGAGCCCTGCAAATCGCCTTTCGAAGTATCACTTTCAGAATAGTAATTTCGCCTATCCTTTCCGGAAAAAATGCATTCTAGAAAAAACTTGTTCAAGCATCTATTTCTCTTACTGTTCTCTCAGTGTCATCTCTATGTAACAGAAGGACTCATATTATTGGTGCATCTTACAAGAACGCACTTTCTCTGAACTTATTAAGTAAATTAAGCTTAAATCTTCTATCTGCCAGAGTTTCCCATCCTTCGTCCTAAAGCATTTGAGTAACCTTCACAGATTTTTCATAACATTTTTTTACGAAACGAATCGCCTTTCGCTTTACCCTTTCGGCAGGGTTAACATAGAATTGTAGTCTCTGTGCTCATAATGTGAATAACCGCAGAGAGCAAGTAGTCTCTCGCGGTATCGCTTGGGGAGGTGAAAAAACGCATCGACAAATGTGGATTCCCACGGAAAGCGCCGATCGGAGCTGCTCGCCGGAGTCACGGAAATAGACGCGTCTGGTTTGATAGCCACTTGTTTGGGCATTTTGAACTGTTTTGGACGCGCTTCCAGGATAACATATGCAAAGCCGTATGCATGCTTTGGCTTCCATAATTACTTAAATGGGAATTAAATGTGTGCTAGTTGTATTAATCCTACGATTACATGAGTCTCTTTGAGCTTTATATTTGCATTTAAAGCCGAAGCATTTGTAATCTGCAGCATAGATCATGCAAAGGAGATTAGACATGTCCTTCCTTGAGCATCATTTGGATGAAAAGGCATCGCAAATCCTCGGTGTATCGTTTTCTCCAATAGGATTCTTTTTACATAAAGGTCATATCTAAATCCATGAAAACACGTGAGCTTAAAAGAAATAATATTTAGCGGATATTCTGCCAACGCAGTGCCGCTTTAGAGTTACAAAAATTTTACATCCGAATGAATGTATGTAATTAGTATTAAGAGAAGGAATAAACGCAAACCTAAAATTAAGAACTCATTCGTTAGAAATAGATCGTCCTTTAAACCTTTCGGTTCTAAATTAACCGTTCTTTTTCTTTTATTTCGTTTCAATATCATCTGAGATCCGTTATCGGTATGAAATGTGCTCAAATGATTGAATCGCACCACCTGCTCCTATTTCTCTCCGTCAAACTTACTTAGTCTTATTTTTCCTTTCCTTGATAAGAACAATAACTTATTGAATGGAAACAGGAAGATAAACCCAATTACATTCATTTGAATAAATGTTATTATTGATGAATAAACACAGCAAAAATCCGAAGAATCAGCCCTAATTAAAAAATATTATTGTATGAAGTGGAGAGTGTTTAGATTTGTACCCCACAAGCCGCCAGTGGCGTAGGTTTCTTTCATTTCAAAAGCGATAGTATCCACAGACCTTCCTCAAGCGTCCACCCAACTTCTCATAGATTTAGATTTCCATCCCGTAAGTTGCCAGTGGCGTATGGCAGGAGCTGTGTCGACACCTTGCCTTATTTAACCCTTGAGCGTCTCTGATGCTCTGCGGAAAGAACGAATAGAAGTTCGAGTTTTACCAATAAATTCTTTGTAACGCTTTGTTGACGCCTGTCGGAGATCGCGCTATTCGTTAACTGGAACCACAATGTCTTCTACTTCGTCTAAAAGTTCCCAACTGATTAATTTTTCGAAACGTTTTTGTCGGTAATTAGTTTTCTCGCAAGGAGCGAATTTCATCCGAGGGATTTTATCATATCCGTCGAAATCTCCACGGAGAAACTGGGCTGTTCTAGGCTGGATCATCTCTGAAGTCAATTCAACTTCATGCAGATCCCAATCGCGCAGCAGTATTCAAGACAAGGTCAAATGAGGAAAAAGTAAACAATTTCTTTGACTCTAGATGGACCTCAGAGTTCTGCTAATTAATCTTTGCTATACGCTTTTCGTATTGCATCTCAACCTTGCAATGTATTTTATAAACTAGTGTTAACTGTAAGTCGTATTTATTTGCTATGGGATTTCTTACAGATGTCCTGAAATGTGGTATTATACGCTATTAATGTGGAAGTCATGGCAACGGATTTATTTATATTAAAATCGAGCTTCCAATCTACGCACTACTTGATATAACACTTAAACCTTTCTTTAGTGTTCAAATGAATGGATAAATGTTGGATTTAGTGAGCATTGATTCTATATAATTTATAAGTGTGCCAACAGCAAAGCCTTACTATTTTTTTCACGGAGTGGCGACGAAAAAGAAATAGTTTTGGTAGCTTACACTATTTGGACCAAATTTAAAATTTTAAAAAGGAAGAATTTAGTTTCGGAATGTAAATTCACAATTTGGCGAAGAACGCCATTTATTAGAAAGTCGTCTTTTCCCCAAAAGAACTTTTACTTTTCAGTAAATTATTTTAATTTTACTGTTATATTCCGTGGATCTTCATTAATCAACAATGATATTAATGTTCTTTAGTATCCATTTAAACCGTTTTCTTTTATTTCCCTAAATTTGACGAATTTCCAATAGTTGAAATAGACCCAACTGAATACAAGTATCAATTTTAGAGTCAAATGTCATTGTTGGAAAATTCTGCGATTATTTTTCAACTACTCCTATTGATGCCCTTTCGACGATGAAATTTATCTCAAAATACCTTCTGAACAGATATCCAACTAAAATATACTAAGCAAACTGTTAGGGCAGGATTTCTGAAATCACATGGTCTGAGAAATAAGAAATAGGAAGGTGGTCATAATGGTTGCAAGTGAGATTCTAAATGTAAGAGATGGGAATGAAGATTGAAAAGTAAGAATACGTGGACATTTGCGAAGGAAGTGAGAGACCAAGGAGGGTAAAATCATAATGGTTGCAAGTGAGATTCTAAATGTAAGAGATGGGAATGAAGATTGAAAAGTAAGAATACGTGGACATTTGCGAAGGAAGTGAGAGACCAAGGAGGGTAAAATCATAATGGCCAGCCTTGGCTCGTTGGAGAAGTCAAGTCTTCCTTGTTGGACCTCGTGGTTCAAGTTTGTTGGTGGAATCAGTTGGCTGAGAGGAGGTGATTGAGTCAAAAACATATCGAAGGGGTGTATCGAATAAAAGAATTCTCGGATGCATGAATAAATTTAGGATTTGTACACGAATTTGCAACTGACTTCAGGAACTTTCACCTGTGAATGGAATTCGGTTAATCGGATGAATAAATGAAGTAGTTTTGATTTATGGCGTGTTCCGATCTAGAAAGGAGCTGACTAACTTCAGAATGGGTTGAAAACTTTAGTTTGCAGCACAGGAATTTAACGGAAGAAAACCACGTCCAGTGGTGTCACAGAATGAGAGAGTAAATTGATGCGACGAGAGGCGGTCAAATTATAGCGCGACTCTCAGGCGAGCTTTTCTTGCAGCGTTAGCGTGAATCTGGTGGGGCGTCGAGAATATATCCCAAGTCAGTCTGAAATAGCTTACAAAGAGATAAGATCCAGGAACAGACAGAGGCGGGGGAGGGTGCTCTCATTGTGGGGAGGAAGCTTCGGAAGAACGAAGAAAGAGGTCAGCGCAGTCAGGTTGATGCATTCGCCGAATAAAGACGCCATAGCGACATCATGGCGACATTTTAGGGGCAATTTTAGGATTGATCCAAAACTCTCCTTTATTTCTAAAACGTATAATTATCATACGCATTTATTTATTAAGGCATAATCATTTCATTTTTTTGTAAACCCTATTTAACGGCATTTACATGTGTTTCAACCGATTGATGCGTTTAAGAGTGGAGGATCTTCGTCATCAGATACGTCCAATCTCAACCTTGAGGATTTGCTAACGTGAAAATGGTAGCAGCATTCAAACTATAAACTAAAGATACAAAATTTTGAAATTAGTAGTGTTAAAAGTGCTTTTACGGCTTCGCATATATGGGCTATCACCAGGAATCGAACCGGGAAACGCTTTCTCTGGAGCCGTACAAGCGGAGCCAACCTTTTAAATTGGTGTTCTTACTCATCCGTATTTCCTAATATTATCGCTGAGCTCACGCAAGTAAAGAAAAGAAAATTTACGTTCCGTAGAAAAAGGGTGTGAATGATATTCAAGAATAGTTTTCGTAACAAGTCACCCTTGTTATTCTGGATGAGAATAGGCGTACAAACATACCGAGAGTCGTTGGTGGATGCCGATAATTACGAAAGTAAGATTTTGAGTACCCTTGTGAGGCAAGATATTCAAATCCAAATATACCAAATTTCAATTTTTTGAGAGATTCGTTAAGATCCAGAGAGAAACGTAACCTTCAGTTGAGAAACAAGTTGATTCGAAAAGAATTCCTCGATCTACAAACTCGTTTTGTAACGTAACGTTGAATCGAGATAAGTCGCTTCTGACCTCATGGGGAGCGGAAATACTCTCTCACAGAAGTTGTTGGCTGAGAACAGAATTAGGCATCCATCTCCAACCACTTATGCATCTTTTGCCTTCAATTCTTTGCAAAATAAGAATTAAACATCACATTAAGAGGCATTGAACACCACTAGTAGATTAAATCTTCCACTCTTTGCGTGTTAACTTTCTTGCTCCAATTTAAATACGAAAGCAAAAGATGGCAGAAGAATGGGATTTATTACTCTCGGTATGAACGATAATATCCTCAACTACTTTCCCGTAGTACTTGAAGAGGTCATTTAGACAATAAGTCCTGCCCGTCTTATCTTAAGAATACGGACCAGCATAGAACTGATACTAAGGTAACACTAGATTTCTGAGTATCACGCAGAAAAGTATGGAGAGACGCGAGCGGGACTTGTAGAAAAGGTCAAAATAGAAAGAGTGTGGTGGAATGGAATGAAATATCATCTACAATCGGGTGACTGAATGAGGAAATCGTCAATGAGGACATCTGATGTAAAAGAATAACAGCCTAAGGGAATGTAAGGAGCAAGAATTTAATTGAAAGGTGGGAACTTCAAGTTAAAATCACAAATATCTTTATAATTTCATGAAAAACAACAGCAATTTCGGTTGAGGATAAATTGAGCAATTTAATAAGAAACATTAGTAACTCTGAAATAGGTCAAGTTAATTCCTTTTTCACAGCAAAATAAAAATCGGCACTTTCATAATGTTATACGAAAATGTTTCTCGTTAAGAAAGAGAGGAATGAATCTCCGACTGCCGATAGTTTCGTAATTTACATCACATATGCCCTTTTTTCAAATCAATACATTAACATAATGTACGAAATGATGAATTCGAATGATTACTGTGAAAAGACGAAATGAGAAGGTTGCAGATGAGTACATAATTTTATTAGAAACGCGGAAGATCGCAGACAAAGGATTGGACGAGCATTTCCTAAAACTAGATCACTCATAGCTAAAAGTGCACAATCTGTCTTCCTTGAGATGGACGAAGTTGCGTATTGTCACCATTACAATTGTAATTAGAGAAAAATACTGAATGACTCTGTGACTAGTTTTGGATCAACGCATTTCCTTTTACGATCGACGAAATACTCAATGTGACAGAAAAAAGCACTCCTAAGATGTGACCGAATGCCAAGTGATGTGATGTGATGTGAGTAACATCTCTTTTGCCCTTATGTTAAATTGCGTATAGTAGTAGTATTGTTAAAGGCGCTTCGACAGCTGAGGTCATTTCGCACGTAGGCCTCCACCGGGAACCGGACCACTTTCACCGAAGTCGAACGCGTTGCCCACTTGGCTATCCGAAAACCGTTGAAATTGCGTCCAGTTTGGCAAGCGAAATTACTAATGTAGCCTTTTAAACGGTATATGCCTGATAATTCGTTAGCGCGCATTAGAAATTAACAGTACGGTGGAAATTACAAAACAATGTTATATATAAACGTATACAAACGATTACAGCAAATAGCAGACAAATTGAAAGAGTGGGAATTAGCGGGTTGAGGACCATAATATAAGAGAGGTTCGCGAAACCAAAAGGATTGGAAATATCGTCCAAGATAGAAAGGTAAAGGTTTCGGAATCGAAATCTCATTTCCGTTGAACTACTTTATCCAGAATACTCTGATGATCGGTACTTTATTCAGAATACTTTTTCTATGCAAATTGAAAAGATTAGCTCGTTACTCCGAAATATCAAACATTGAAACTTTAATTAATCAGTAACTTAGAAACTTATTTGTGAATTGTATATGCATACTTAGTCACAGAGTAAAGAACATGAAAGTAAGTTTTAAGCAGTTACTATAGTATTTTACTGAAGTATTCGATTACTCAAGATTGGGATAAATAAGCTTCGATAGACGCGCGCGAAAATTTTCGTTCCATTATTTTTCTAAAGCTGTATTTATGAAGAAAGTACGACTTAAAAATCTCATGATTACGACTAAAATTATAGTTTCCATGCTAATAGTCAGCGTAACGATTCCAATAGAATAATGCTCAATCTCTACTCTTGCTATCGTTTGGGCTACGAAATTTTATCTTCGCCCGTTAGAGGATATATATTTCGAGGATGATAATGTTCAAAATCTATAAAAAAAGGTATAAAAACAGAGCTCACGTTAAAAATTTGCGTCTTTAAAAGACAGATTCTCGAAGCTCTGCCAGGAATGTAGGAAACCTATCCCCATCTTTGTTTCCAAAGGAAACTTTGTTAACAAAAGACACTAACGAACAACTTATAGTGTCTATAATTCGGGTATTCTTTTTCTGTCTTGTTTTACAGCGTCTTAAAGCTATGGTTCATTTCCTGTTTAAACGAATAGCCAAATTTTTGGAATGATTAACGACCCCAAAATTCGACCAAGCTCCAATAAAGGGAAAAAATGTCGAAACTTTTAAACAAAACTTTCTCATTGAGAAAGCCGCTTGAACTCATTGTAAAACTATCGCTAATTGACGACATAACTCGCCATGACATTTTGAGTCGGTTAAAATGATCTTCTTTCTCTGGGGTTATTTATAATTGCAACCTATTTCCGAAGGATTCTTAAGAAGGGTTTATTCAATTTATGTATCCAATATACGGCGAGGGCATTGAAGGATGCATTATTAAAAGTTGGATTCAATCTTAATGCATTTGTGAAGGAAGAAGGGAAAAATTACGCGAAGTGCGAAAAATGTATGGATGGTCAGGCAATGATTGTTGAATATTCGAGACAAACTCTCCTACAAAACTAAAATTAAAAAAATATAATAATTTGAAATTTTGTGCCACGAATGTACACTATTACACAAATAGGAACTTTTAAGCTCTGTATTATTATTTTGCCATTAAGTTCACATTGCAAAAATATGCAACAGGTAGTTTGCACACATTACAAATTTAAACTGTATGCTTCGGATTTTTGTAAAAGATATACTAAAATTTTATAATTATAAAAATACTAAGATTTTTTAAATGTAATACTGTAGTAATTGAATCTTCACCGAAATATTTTAAAAGAGCAAAATACTCAACGATAAAAAAATTAAAGAGTGGCTAGAAGTTTATGAAACAAGGCGATACAGCACAGATGATATATTTAGTTTCAAAATGTAGAAAATGGATAATAAAAATCCCTTCTTTAGTTTCGGACGGAGAAGTGCAAAGCTCGAGACAAAGGGCCTTCGGCAACTGGGCGACTGCCAAGCCTTCCTCCCTCGGGGACATCGCCATTTAAATATACATTCAGGTTTTCTTGCAAAGTCGGAAACGTAGCCCTTTCCCCGCCCTATGCAGTCACCGCCAATTTTTAGATCCAGTCTCACGATACTCTGGGAAAATCCAATACCTTTGTTGACGAGAGCATGTCGTCGCCGCTTATCGAAACCATTACACACATTGATATCACGCCTTAAGGAGTCGTGAGATTTTCATAAAACCTGATAGTTAGATAAGGAACTCACCACGAGGTCTTCGGACACAAATTTGGTCATCGTCAGTATACAAAGAGATCCTGGGTTCGTCATTAAAATCAACCCTGTTCCAGTCTGCAGCAGTCCCGGTTCACGAAACCATTCCATCTCGTTCACGAAACCACTGCTAAAGAAGGCGACGGTGGGAGTCAATGGCATAGCACATAATGGTCACCGTGAGACCAAATTTTCTTCAGTCAAGTGTCTGGAAATGGTTCAGACACAGAGGCCTGTAACGACGATGCTACCCGGACGTTGTCTATCATCCACGGATGGTGTACGGGAGTATGACAGAGATCTTCCCTCCTGGTTCGAGGGCGCCGTTCGCGTTGCTGTGTGTGCGAGCCTTCACGAATGCACTGGACCCATCACCTTCTAGCAGCGTTGTCAGGACGGCCGGCGGCTGATACGACCATCGAGCCTCGTGCATATAAAGGTGGCCGTTGTCTCATCCTCAACTTGCTCTCTCGCAGAGGCAATCGACAACTTTCCATATATTACAGTTGCGTTTAGTTCTC
Organism: Ladona fulva; assembly: GCA_000376725.2. Taxonomy (NCBI): domain Eukaryota; kingdom Metazoa; phylum Arthropoda; class Insecta; order Odonata; family Libellulidae; genus Ladona; species Ladona fulva. The sequence continues at coordinate 244,717 of KZ309422.1, forward strand.
GGAAAGGTCGTCTTTGACGGAAACCCTTTGTCGCCTCCTAGCGATGTAATAGGGTTCACTCTGCACCTACATTTATAGCCTGCGATTGGCGTGCGGTAGGAGAAGAAGAAGGGCTGCATTCGAAGAAGCCCCTTTCGTCCGTCATAAGTTTCCTCCTCTTCTCTACGAAGCGATTTTTCTCCGTGATATTCGCGTGATATTGCCTTTCTTCCTTAGCGCGTGATTGTTTTGTTTGGAAACAAACCCATGACCAAATACTCGTCAAAAGAAACATTCCCTTGCGAAAGACAGAGCGCTCTTCGTGTCTCTATTTGTGTTCGCCGTAACTGCAGCAGATGGCGATAAATTGAGAAAACGGCTCTGGGAAATCGACCGGGATGCCCAGGGAAATAAAGGTCATTGGAAAGACAGCTTCCGACTACGGATACATCGGCTGGATTGCGTGCGATGAAGATCTTCGATATTTTGTGCAGGTGCAATTAAACCTAATACTAACTTAATTTTATGTTTAAGGATTATTGCTGATAATTGAAGAATATGTCTAGAAGGATATTGAACGTGGAAGTTTATAAATATAACGATTTACGTCTCACACTTGAAAGTGCGGAAAGTGGATTCTGAAGCTCATCCCATCGAAAAGTAATATTGCCCGCATGGGCTTTGGAAAGTCAGTTAAACCGTTGCCACCGGGTCCCACGACCTAATCGCGACGGGTAATTCTTAAATAAATAAATAAAAACCATTTGAACACTTGTTGACTGACTCAAGAAAAACTTGAGTTGACGTTGCCGAAGTTGCCGAGTTGACGAAGTTGCTAGAAGACTATGTTATAGAGCAATAAAAGACTCTTAAATAATTAATTGTTTGTAGGAGAAATGAGAAATTTGAAGATCGATGTAACTTTTCCAAAGGCCTCATTTACTTAATTAGTACTGCATTAAAGAAATCAAAGAAATGCGACCTATGGAATCGCTTTTTCCCCTTTGGTGATCTCCACGTCATCTCATGGAAAACCCTGACTTATGGGAAAACCATTCATTTTGGGAATGTAAAGATAATTTCCGAACATTACGAGCAGCATTTGTTTTAAGGGTTTCCGACCACACTTAATCATTCAGTATCATCGACGTGTCCGTGAGGACACTACTTAACGATTAGAATTAATCAACGAGATTATGCCGAAATGGAGATTTATTTTAACTAACCTTAGAGATCAGTTATGGGTTTAAACATTTTCCCGCGCATAAATGTGGCATTCATGTGCGTGATTATTTTTTAGAATTAAAATCTCTCGTTGAGAAAACATTTCTGGCGCCCCAATTTTGCTTAAGATGCTTCGTAAAATTCTAAATGACAGCGAGGTTTTGATTATTTCTAACAAATATTCATCAATGCACAACTAGGAGGTTATCCGAGTATTCTTCGCTAAAGTATCTTTCAAAGACCAATTATCTAAAATATAGATAAGATTCCTAGCTCTCTTAATTAAATTATACTATCCATAACAGCTTTTCCTCGATCTAAATTACTCGCAGTTCAAAGTTCGACTAAAAATGCCCTTTCTTGAAAGGTTTTTCTTTCCTGGCGGCGTTTGGGTATTTCTGTACAAAACCTTTTTTTCCACGCGAAAATTTATCCTTATAATGCCAAAGAAGAATCTCTCAATTTAGCACGGAATGCCAGTTTCCGCAAATAAGAGATTTGATTGCACCAAGTCTAGTTTTGGAGTCCGAAACAAAATACATAGCAGTGACGAAACAAACTCCACACAATCGGTTCTCCGCCCTTTTTGGAAGCTTCGCTCCGCCGGATTTCCTTCTTTCGCCCCCAATTCTCGTTAGTCTACGGCTTCTCGTTCGTCTAATGTTTCGTTAATTTCCTGGTTATACTCGATCAAAGAGACGAAAAAGACACAATTTAGCCAATTTCTATTAACCAACTCTTTCATGTTAATAATTAAAGATCTTGCTGAAATAAATAGAAAATAAAATTCCATTTTAATGGCTTTCCTTGCAATAACAAAGATTATATAAGCTTCTGAAAATACGGACGACCTGGCGAAGAGACGTACTATGCAGATTTTTATGAGCAGCAAACTCCAAGACATTAAACCTGAAACGCGATTTATAATTTCCAACAAAGATTTTAATAAGCAGCAATTTAATAAATAGCAGGGCTGCCAAAATGACAGCGTGTGGGCCAAACTTGGCACCTGATTTTATCTGGAACACGACTTCCTCACCTGTCAATTCATCCTAAGATTTCGTTAGATGAAAAGATAACAAAAAATTAAATAAACTTGGAGGTTTAGTATTCCATTCAAAAGATTTACATTAAGGATACTTATAGATTACGGCTAAAAGCATACATTAAATTGTTGTAATCCATTTTCTGAACTATTGTAGTGAGTAGCAGTAACCTTTAAATGTGCTTTGACAGCTAACGCTATTTCGCACGTAAGCCCCCACCGGGAATAGATCCCGGGACCGCTTTCGCCGAAGTCGAACGCGTAGCCCACCTGGCTATCCGGAGGCCATGAGTTACTACGAATAGAATTCTACTAATTTCTACTCCAAGATATAAAGATATTCTAATAAGTTTTATTCCAAATGAGACTAACGACAATATCCTTTTTCCTTTGCTTCCACGTCAGAAGAAAAGAATTATATGTGTCACGAACAGAAACCCCGTTCATAAAAATATTTCCTCCGAAATAGGAAGCAATTTTCATATATGTTGTTGTTTGTAAAAGTAAAAGTCTCACACATCTTCCTCAAAATTTGAGCGCCGTTTTCACCTTACGTAAGATTTGTATAAAAGAAGTTCCATCAATTTAAATCACGATAATTCCGTGATAGTATTATCGGATAATTTCAGAGTTATAGCTTTAATTTGGCTGAAATAAATTTACAAAGTACTTTCGGATACACTTAGCGTCGTCCTTCTCGGATTGGAACGTAAAAATGTCGAATCGAGTTGGATGCGACGACATGCTCCAGGAAAACGTGAATCACGCGGGCATTACAATCGACGTCGGAGGCGCAATGATAATCCGAAAATATTACAACAAATTAAACTGCCATCTCGGAAAAGTGCTCGCGGCAGTTCAAATGAATTAACTCGCATTGTAAGCGAATTTCAGGCCTTGAACCAACAAATATATGCATAAAAGTCTCACAAGTTTAGAACATTTGTCCTTAATTACTTATAATCTTGTTTCGCATCCCTTCGTTCCTTTTATTTCTCACATCTCCTTTCTCTTCGACATATTTGTTCGCTTTGTTTCGCTATTATTTCTTAAGGACCGTTCACGCACTCGGTGTGGCTAAATGATCCAAATTCTGCCTCCATCTGTTACCCCGATATACTCTTTTCTAGTTCAGACGTACTCAAGAATAACTCTCTCGGAGGGAATCGGCTGACAGGGGCAACATAGACAGATCATGAAGGAGAGGTGGGCTTTTTTGTGGACGAATTTTAGTGGTACGAGGCAGAAGCCTGGCTTTATTTATAGTTAGCATCTGTGCCGCGCCGCTCCTAACGTTTAAAACAAAAGGAAAACGCGGTAGCACGGGAAGTTTCTAGCGCACTCGCAAAGTGAATAATATTCCCCTGCGTATTTGTTTTTGATTTAAAAGAGCGTTGGCAACACTAACTATTGCTATACAGCCTTCCCTTTCCTTCGAATCTTTTTCAGTCAAACGATCTAAATATGACTTATCTTTCCTATAGTACTACTAAATTCCCCTTCTGACTGTCCTCTTCTCTCCTCAGGTATCGTTTCCCTAACAGATCTACCCGTTTGACATCTCTAATACACTGTACCACACCTAGACTCCTAGACTCTCACTCATCGAGCGTTCCTTTACTTTCGCCGTCTCCATTCCTCCTTCCGTTGATCCTTTTTCCTCATCTAAATGGACTTATATAAAATCAGGTTTAACTAATGGCAGATAATTATAATTGCTACTTTTTTATTATTTTCTAGTTTATTTTTTATTATTCTCTTTTTTGTGGCTGTTTTATGTGGTACAACTGCCATTATCACTGGAATTTGGTATTATCCCACTGTATAAGACAAATTATTAACATAGTCGTTATTTTGTCAGAAGATATTAGCACTGTGCTTCTAATAAGATTATTCGCATAAAAATACAGTAAAACCTTGGATGCGAGCATAATTCGTTCGGGAAACGTGTTCTTAATCTGAAGCACTCCTTTATCAAAGCAATTTGTCGATTAATTGATACATAAGAAATAATGGACGATCATGATTCGTCCCAAAACCTTAAAATATTCATAACAACGATTATAAAGGAAGAAGTGATCACTTGACGCTCGGCAAATGAAACAGGGTATGCGTACTCCATTCTATATTGTTCGTATTGCAAGACGATATATCAAGTCGAAATTTATCAAAACTTTTTGCTCTTCTTGCAAAACACTCGCAATCCGAGGTTCAACAGTATGTATCTCGCTTCACGCCGGGAAATACCTAAAGTAAGAAAAAATCCCCATTTCTGTGCGAGAAAAACAATTACTGTTGTATATATCCCTCATTCAGGAAAAAAGTTCTTCGCGGAACTTGCTCCAACAAGAAAATTTCTAAAAGTTAAAAGATATAATGAAACGTTAGAAATATACTATCTAAGTTTATGTCATGAATAGGCAGTCATGATAATGTTTAACGACTTGTGTTTGTCACAGCCGAGTGAAATTCATCGGATATTACGTCATAATTGAAACTTGAGAAACGGCGGAGAAACAAAACTATTTTGAAGAGGTTCTGCAAATGTAATACGAGTCGATCCATTTTCATCGGAGAATAAGCGACTTAAAAAAACGTAGTTTTCTTAAATAAAATGTCCCCGCTTATTCTCATTTCGTCTCTGATCTCTGAATTTGGTGTCCTCTGACATATTTACTGTCACTTTGGATGCATTTATTCCTTACTGACCTTTCAATACTGACGTCATCAGGCACCTGATGATGACGAGAACCGCCAAAACCTAGGTCGCCAATAAAGCAATTTTTAGTGGTACTAAGTGGTCAAAATCCCTGGACAAAAGTGAGAATCCCTCCTTGTAAGGTTCCTGCAATCAAAAATAAGAAGAAATCATTCAAACATTTCCTCACCGCTGCATCAATAACCGGAGGGACAACTCCGCTTCTATGAACGTTTAAAGCGCTTTCTTAAACAATGATTTCTTCGACAGATGGAGCACCTGAAGAAACGTTTTATGTGTCGAATACAAACTGTGCCTGCATCAAAGTTAATTCATCTCCATTAGCGATGATTAATTTGGAATCGGAAATATCGGAACATTTTTCGGAATCGGAGAATTTCTAACCTAATTCCGATTCCAAAAATTATAATTTCGGAAGAACTCTGAAAAATGGAATCTTATGGTTTCTACATAATTCTCGAGATTTCCATAAACCTACTAATCTTCACTTCCAGTTTTTGGGTATTGATATCTTTAAAGCATTATTATGCACTCATTTATTATCATGAATATATGAAAATGAGCTCAATTTATTGCATTGAATTTTAGAACTGAAATTGTCCCCATCATTGTTTTAAATTTTACCAAGTGTTTAACTAAAAATGATATCCTACTATTTTTTATAAGCCTTTGAATGAACTATAAATGCTTTATTAATAAAGTATTTCCTTATTTAGAATTTGTTTCCCAAACTAGCAGGAGCGAGAAATAATTTATTTTAATTGAATTTAATTAATCTTTGCAGGAATCGGAAAGAGTTATAGCTTTAATTTGGCTGAAATAAATTTACAAAGTACTTTCGGATACACTTAGCGTCGTCCTTCTCGGATTGGAACGTAAAAATGTCGAATCGAGTTGGATGCGACGACATGCTCCAGGAAAACGTGAATCACGCGGGCATTACAATCGACGTCGGAGGCGCAATGATANTAGCAGGAGCGAGAAATAATTTATTTTAATTGAATTTAATTAATCTTTGCAGGAATCGGAAATCGTATCAAAATCTAAAGTTTAAAAAAGTATCGGGAAGTGTGCCAGAATTGCCAATAAAAGTCTTCTCTTCCAACCAACGCACTCTCATGTTTCATACATTAATTAATTTGGAAAGAAAATAAAGATTAGAAGGAAAATTTGGATATAAAAAAACTAAAGGAATTCCTAGGAGAATGTTAGAGAACAATCATCCGCTGAATGAATGGGGTGAGACCGCAACTCTAGTAAGAGCTAAAAGATGCGAAGAAAACATTAAAAGAAAAGAAAATGAACATTCTAAGTATACGTACTTTACACAGAATAAGTGCACAGTCCATAGGTACATTAGAAATTATACATCACAGATTTGATTAACAGTTAGTTCAGATAAGTACAGTCATTATATAATTATACGATTTTATGATTTTAAAGTACGGACATGAGGGATTTAGACGTGACCTTTGCCGTCTGTTCCTCAGGCAAAATCAAGTAAAGGACGAAGTTGGGCAATGAGAGCATCGAACAACCAAGCGCTTTGATTTTTAATTCAAAGGGGAAGTATTCAGATCAAAGCGTTCGTCTTGTGAGCTAAACAAGATTTGGTAAACATTTCGCGTTCCATTTTATCCAGTAAAATTTCTATCTTGATACCATTAGCAATATTTAAATCATTATTTATGTTATTTTTGAAATTTAAATGACGAAAGGTAAATATCTCATTCATTAAGGTGCAGTAAGGCCTAGAGCAATTATCTCCTATCATATAAATTCTTGCAAATAAATTTAATTTCAATAAATCGATCAAAATTGATGTGCAGAAATGGGAATTACATTCCTAAAATTTCAAAACGGTCTGGTATTTCTTTTAGAGATAAACTAAATGGGGTGGTTTGGAAAAAGTTTTTTTGGTTTAACGGGGTTCTATTAGTTAAAAATGAGAAACTCCATCCTTGGGATTCAGCCGCACGGCAAAGTAAAAACTGCTTTCTTCGATCCTTGTGATTAGGGTGTTAACCTCATTTTGTGAGTCTCTTTGAATCCATGTGGCGATAGTTCGTGCCATAGTTCGTGCCACTACGCGGAGACTGCTCACAAAAGCATTCCCAAACAGTGTGAAAGAGAAGCGGCACAGTAGTTCAGTGGTTTTAGAATACCCGCTCGGAAAGTGGGAGACCTGGGATCGAGTCCCAGTAATTTCGCTATTTTCACACTTATTATTCAGCCGCACGACTTTTCCGTTTTAAGTAAAAGCACGTTTCCTTGAAATTTCAATCAGATTCTTCTGCGGGAGCTTCAGCTCATTCAATTCAAAACATCGGCGCCGAGAACCAGCAAGCGGGTGCTTTCTATGTGTTCGTAGCCTAAAAGTGACGGAAAGCTAATATGATATCGGCAATTGGCGCGTTGTGGATAACCATTTTCATGTCTTGTTCAAAGGCGATCCTGTTCTACACTCCTCGTTGGCTGTGGAAGTCGTGGGAGGGAGGGAAGATCATAACGCTGATGATGGACTTGGACGTGGGCGTTTGCTCCGAAGTTGAGAGGAAGCAGAAGAAGCGACTGCTGCTGGACTACCTTTGGGACAACCGCAACAACCACAACTGGTGGGCATACAAGTACTACGTGTGCGAGTTGCTTGCGCTCTTCAACGTCGTTGGTGAGTGGTTTCACTTCACACCAAATTTCAATACACATGGACTGATGCCCACTGGGACATGATGGTATACTGGGACTGACTGGTCCCAGTCATGCCGCTATTTTTCACACTTGTTATTCCTTGGGATTTCGCCGCACAACTTCATTGTGCAAAGTTAACACCTCTACCTCAATCCTTGTGATTCCCTTTGGGTGGGTTTACCCTATAAGACCTGCTTTGTGAGTTTGCTGCCTCAGTGACGCCCTCTGGCGGCAGTCTGTGCCATTAAATGTGAAGGCTGTTTGTCGTGCTCTCAAAAGCACTCCCTAACAGTGTGGAATAGACTCGGAACGGTAGTTCAGTGGTTAGAATACCTGACCGGAAAGTGGGAGACCTGGGTTCGTGTCCCAGTCATGTCGCTATTTTTCACACTTGATATTCCTTTCAATACACATCTTTTTCCTGGAATTAAAGTGTGCTCGTTCAGGGAAATCTTTTCGTTGATATAGATTTCCGGATGCTCGGGTAAATTATCTTAAAATGCGGCCTTTTTATGAAATTTACTTCATATTTTTACTTGTGATTTGTTTATCGGAATCAGTCTTTTTCACATGATTGGTAAATAAGAAATGAGTGCAAGAGTAATTAATTCCTATGACTCATTTTCTGAAAAGATTTCTAGCGGTGGTTTCCTCGTTAATCTGAGATTTCTTGAGATAGATTTCAAGGTTGCCCTCGTATGTGATGCCTATCAGTTTTCCCGACTTAGTCTGCCCACCGATGAAAATTTAAGTAATTATAAACATGTAAATGCGTAATAGTAGTTTTATAATAAGTAATTATAAAATGGAAATGTACGAAAGATATTTTTACCACAGAGTGATATTGTAGATGTACATACGTCTCTTCCGTACTTCAATAATTTTTGTTTGATAGACACAGGCTCGATTATTTCATTTGCATTTTTATTTATACCGTATTCAATATTAAACATAGTTTAGGAACTAACAAGTGACACACCATTTTGTGTGTCACTTGTTAGTTCCGATTCACTCGAGACTATCAAGATGAGCTCCTTGGTCTCAGATGATAGACACCTGTCCGATCGCTCGGTCACCGAGTCCGGAAGGCAAATATCCCAACGTTTGATTCTTTCCCGGTGAATATGATGCGTAAATTCTTCATGGGTTGTTAGCCGGGTTAAATTGGTGATTACCACCGACGTGTCGGCCGTGAACTCGGCAGCCATCCTCAGGGTGATACCCCAACTGTAATACTTGTTTAGTTCCATTTTACTTCCCTCATTTTCACTTGCAACTTTGAAATCGGTCACTCTTTCAATTTCTCGGAACTTGAAATACTACGATCTGACTCAATTGTCCACACACAAAGAACTTACACGGACCGTAAAATCAAGGAAAAGGGTAATTTTTCATATTGTGTATGTACGTCCAGGAAGATTAATAATATAATATATTAAAACGAAAAAAGCCTGATAGAATCGGGAATTTTCATGTAGTATCCACTACACTACTCGCAAACTTGCTGACTTTCATTCATTCATCAAAATACAAATAACTTCTGACGACTTTAAAAAATAATTGGATAACATTCGTAAAAAAATGAATATTTGAAGCGGACAGTTCTAACTTATAGTTCGCTAATTTGTCGCCCAGTTAATGGCAATTGATTTCATATTCAAAATCCGAAGAAATCGCGTAGGCGACAAAGCCAAATGTGACAGCAGTGTAAAGAGAAAATTTGCTCACCTTTTCAAAGAATTTCTAATTCATCTTTGCAATAATATTTTAGCTTTCAAAAAATACTTTTCACCGAGAGCGAAAAAGTTCAAGTTCCGCAAGGTGTGACCTGAGAGTGATATTAATTTCTTCAAATTCATCAAAATATTGTTCAAACAAACTTGGAGGTTAGATTTTATGGAATTCATAACTTACCAGGCCTTTGGAATCTCACCTTCAAAATCTTCTTCCAACTAGGCATAGAAATTCTAATTCTATGGGAATCTAATTTTCTAATTCACCCATGCTATCTTAGTTTCTTATTCCGAAAGCATTTCTTTCCACTGGGACGTAACCAGGATTTGCCTCCGGTTAAGGGGGTCTGAGCTTTCGAGGAAACAAAATTACCTAGATTCCTTGGGCAGGGAATAATAATGTAACAAAATTCTAGTCCGATTTATATTTACATACAAGGTGGGTTGTGGGAGTTTCCTTTTCTATAGGAAATTCTTTTTAAGAAAAGGAAGTTCCGCCGTCTCATCCTTAATATTCCCTGTGAGTCACCGAAAGCGAACGTAACTGTAAATATGTAAGGAATTACAATTTACCTCCCCGAGACTCGATTTTTAAAACCCATTTTGGCTCCGTAAGGGGTTTTAACCCTCACCCCCCCCTCCTTTATATCTCTTCTTCGATCAACTTTCGTCAATTTACTTTGTGCGCCACACAATCTGTCTCTTTGAAGTTGTCTATTTCTACTTGTATACTATGTTTGCCGCTTCCAGGCATATTGTCCAAGTGAAGGCGGGCTACATCAGCCAATTTTTAAACCAAATTATATATTTTTTCTTCCAACAAATCCCTAATTAAAGTTGTCCGATTATTCTTAACACTCTTTAAGTACAAATCTAAAGTGGAGCTTTTACTATTTCACAATTGACAGCGGCAGTTTAACGTGGTCGACAGCTGACATCGGTATTCTTTATCAAGCAGATTTGATAGCGAGCTGTTCTGATTGCAGGTCAGATGTTCCTGATGAACCGATTCTTCGACGGCGCCTTCCTCATGTACGGCATCGAGGTCATCGACTGGATCGACAGCGACCAAGAGGACCGCATCGATCCGATGATCGTCATCTTCCCAAGAATGACCAAATGCACCTTCCACAAGTTCGGTTCCTCCGGAGAGGTCGAACGGCACGACGCCGTCTGCATCCTCCCTCTCAACGTCGTCAACGAGAAGATCTACATCTTCCTCTGGTTTTGGTTCCTACTCCTCGGGTTCCTCACCACGCTGACGCTGATGTGGCGCCTCCTGGCGATTGCTTCCCCACGCACTCGAGTGCACCTCCTCAACCTGCGCTTTCGTCTGCTTCGGAGGGAAACGTGCGAGGCGTTGGTGAGGAACACGCGCCTTGGCGACTGGTTCCTGCTGGTCACCCTCGGAGAAAACATTGACTCGCTCGTGTTCAAAGACGTCCTTACGGAGCTCTCGGCGAAGCTCAAGCACGCGAGGGAAATGGAGGCGTAGCAAAGAATTTACTTCTTACAGGAAGTGTAAGAAATCTCAGAAGAAACACAGGCAACGTTAAATTACTTGTGCATCAGGAGGTGCGGATTGTGATCATGACTTCCTTATGTTAAGGAATCTGTGTTTTGAGCAGCTGTGTAGTGTTTAACAACGGCCATTTTCGTCTAATCGTCACTGATGGAAGAATTATTTACGGCTGCCGTGAAAGAGAAGAGTTGACTTAGACGAAAAAACCGTTTCGATCCGTATTAGTGTCCCATCAGTAGTGTACGTTAGCGTTCTTCTTTTCTCCCAACTCGAACGCGGTGAGAAATTAATTGTGATTGGTATGGAGGCGTTTGTTAATTACTCGCTCCATACGGAAATTAGGGAATGTATCCGTTGTTGTATTTTTGATTCAAATGATCAGTGCTACTTCTTAATTCAATGAATAAGTCTAAAAATCGAATGTTCCTGTTACAAGGTAGAGAGCATTTGTCATGTTGAGAGCGGTCGGGAGTCTATAATTCTATAATTCTCAACTTGGCGGTATCAGTTTAGCAATTAACTTCCGATAAATATTTCCTTTTAAATGCGTGACTTAAAGGTTATATAAAATGAAAGGAGCTTCGTGACTTCCTTACGTCAAGGAACTTTTGGAAATACAATGAGATGCGGGGGATGTATGAGGAGATACAAGTGATCAGCGGGAACGAGAATTTTCCCTGAATTTTGATTGAAGTTTTATTGGCGTCACTCAAGACCTGCTGGCAAACTTCCAAAATATAAATTAGATTGCCTTTCTTTAAGGGTAACAATAGACAATGGATACAAATATGCAAACAATCTACCCCTCACTCCCACAAATTGGTGAAATAAGGCGATCCTATAAAACCAAATATCGTTAAATGCGACTCGGGAGAGGAGCATGTACTATCATTGGTCAACAGTATTATGCCTCATTTAAATAAGCAGTAGTTGTGTAATAACAGGGAGAGAAATGTTGCATTCATTCTCTACAAATAGAATGAATCTTATCACTGGCACACTTGATACTCCAAGAAAAAGTCTAATGAAAAGTCATTAATGATAACGTGGATCAAGGAATGAATCTATATTAGGAACGATGGATATATTTATATTAAATACCTTTGATGTTTTAAAGTAATAATGATAATTTATTAAGCACAAACAGGTTTAAAAAGAGCCCAATTACATGTGATACAATAAAAAATATTAGTTCTAAAGGAACTCATCCTTATGCCCAAAGTAGTTCAGACAAACAAATGAAAAGCAGGGACATAATCGAGAATTAAACCTTCTTCGAAATTTAAATGTTAACTTTGACTGACCATGTACACTCATGTGAAATGAATATATTTTGATACTGGGCTTACAAGATCGACTTCCATCTCCGAATTCACTGAGCTGTCGTGAATGTCGACGAGAAGATGGTTTGCATTTATAATTAGATGCTGCATTTGCTCTCAAAAAATGAACCCTATCAAATTTAATGTTAATTTTAAAACACTGTGTTATTCGTTCAAATTGCTCAAGAAACAGATGACAGACATTGCTGTCAGGTGAATACGTAACGATGGTGATCTAGAAGAGCCTCGACTGTGATTTTGTGAGTCAAAACGATTTCGATGTGTCCCGAAGTGCCTGGAAAACGAACACTGCCTTGATGAAACGGGTTCCACAGACTTTTCGAAGGTCAACTGCATCAAGACGTGTGCCGGTCGGAAGACTGTCTCAACCCAGCACCATTTGTGATAGGTTGTATTTTATTCTCACCAAGTGAGAACGATGTCATTTTCTAAACGATTTTTATGATATACGAGAAATACTTTGTTTTTTTCCACTCAAGCAAGAATCTTTGCTGTTCCCGGATATCCTATAATTTCCCTTGGTAACGAGAGACGATTAAATTTTTCCCTCACGGCTTGGGAGGCGGAGCAAGAAATATTGCGTTTTTTAGGGGACAAATCAAAGATACTTACATCGAAGCTACTCATTTTTGATTGAGAGTTGAATCATTAGATTTATCCGTTATTTCAAAGACACTCATCTCCCTGAAGTTTCGTGAGAAATCGGTCTCCTTGAACCGGTGTTGCCACGTCTGATATACAGCTTTTTTTAATGGATCGATATGGATCTAAATAATATTACTCAATTCGATTCCTGGAGTCGATTGACAAACGTAAACTAAAGTTTATTTCTGCAGTACTAAATAAAGAATAAAGGCAATTTGTTACAAGTGGCGACACAGAGTTGAGAGAGGCTGATTTCCCGTGGAACTACAGGAAGATAATGATCGAGTTCACACATTTTTATGTACTCATATATAATTGGTCCCCGAGCCTTGAAGGGCCCTCCTCAGCCATAAAGTTAATGAACCATTGGTCTACTCAAATCTTATCAATCAACCTTTGAATTTTTTGTGTATAGATGTGTCATAATTGGTTGGCTGATAACCGATTCCTTGTATTAGCGTGAAATAGCGCTATAATATAGCGAAAAGCATTGGTGCCCGGAATTTTCTTTAATAGGCCTTTTTAAGAAGAAATTATAATATTGACCTCCTTTGGAACTTCAACAAAAGGCATTCAATGAAAAATACAAATTATCAGCATCATATTGGGCTCCCGGATAGCCAAGTGGGCTGCGCGTTCGACTTCGGTGAAAGCGGTCCCGGGTTCGAATCCCGGTGGGAGCCTAGGTGCAAAATTTCCTATGCCGTCGAAGCACTTTTAACAATGCTACTACTACTATCAGCATCATAACAGAAGTAGGTACATACACATGGCAAAAGCCCGGGGACACGGATAGGTATCAAGGTAACTATATTTTGGTAATAAAAGGGTTCAGAAATAGTGATAAAAATTAAAGTTATCCTGGTGCTGTTAAAGACTCAGATGACAAATTGTCATCACCAGACCTGGTGATGACAAAAACTGAGCTTAAATTTATAAAGATCTTTAGGGTAAATATGGCAACCAAATTTAATCTAGAAGCCCTTAGAAATGGGAAATCAGGAGAGTTTCGAGAGTCTGTGGGTAAGGCTGAAGAGAGTCAGGGAAGGGAACTTAGCATGGACGAGGAAAGATTAAAAACAGTGTCAAGGATAGTGCCCGAAGAATTATTAAGAGGGTCAAGCAAAACAAAATTAAGAAACCATGGGTGATGGTGGAAATTATAAATAAAATAGAGGGAAGAAGAAAAAGAAAAATTGTAAACACTGAGCATGGGGATAGAATGTACAGGGCACTAAACAACAAACTGAGAAGAGAAAGATATATAGCAAGGGATCAGTGGTGGTCAATGCAACGAAATAGAAAAGATAGAGGAAAGGGTCGATCTATTGTATCGAAAGGTGAAACCACTAACGGGGAATAAAAGAAGTAATAGAATATCCACTGTAAAGGATGCCAGTGGAAACATCTTACGGGATCCAGCTAGCATACGGGGAAGATGGAAAGAAGTTGTTATAGAGGAAGGACATGAAGCTTCCTTGCATGTGAAATTGGTAGGGCTCTGCACGATATGAAAGGGAATAAAGCAACGGGTGATGACAAGATTCCAGTTGAGCTTTTTAAAAACTTTGCGGAAAAGGGTAAGAAATATTTATATGATTTATGTAGGGAAGTTAATGATTATGGAATGGGCCTGAGGATTTTATCAAGACGATCATAATTCTAGTACAGAAAAAGAGTATTACTACAGTTTTAAATAGAAGAATTGGAGGTAAAATTAAGGAGCAAATAGGAAAAGACCAGCTCGGTTATCAGAGGGGAAAAGGAATGAGGGATGCAATTGGGATAATGAGGGTACTTGTAGACCGATGTATGGAAATTAAGAAGGGATGTATTTGTATGTACTGTAGATTTTGTAAGGCTTTCGATATAGTCCAACGGCCAAAACTGATGAGAATTTTAAGGAAAATTGGGTTGGAAAGATAATTATTTGGTGCAACATTTGTACTTAAATCAAACAGCAGGAGTTAGAATAGCAGACGGGGCATCAGCTTAAGCTGACGGGGGTAAGACAAAGAATATCACCATCGTTTTTTAACATACATAAATATATATATATATATCCAAGAAAAAGTCTAATGAAAAGTCATTAATGATAACGTGGATCAAGGAATGAATCTATATTAGGAACGATGGATATATTTATATTAAATACCTTTGATGTTTTAAAGTAATAATGATAATTTATTAAGCACAAACAGGTTTAAAAAGAGCCCAATTACATGTGATACAATAAAAAATATTAGTTCTAAAGGAACTCATCCT
>KZ309422.1:274781-286855 GCA_000376725.2 Ladona fulva
GAATTTTTATCTCGACTGTTGCTAGCGACGGACATATTTTTCCAATTAACGCTGGGAAGATTAAAATCCCCTCCTATGAAGACGGTTGCGTAGGGTTTACTCTTTCTTAGTTTAGTAAGGGATTCGTACAAGACCTCGATAGATTCATCATTGCCGTCGGGAGGACGATAAAATGAGCAGAAGTACGTTTTCTTTCCATTCCTATCGGACACAGAGCACCAGACCAACTCAGAACATTCATTGTTATTCATGTCCTCGAACTGACTAACTAAGTTATTCCTAACGGCGATAAACACTCCGCCTCCTAACCTGCTGCATCTATCTATTCGAATTTGTTCATCCGTCTCCTTCCCAAGCTCCTCTAATTTCCCCACTACTGGCAAGTAAATAATGATTGAAGAGTAAGTAAGCCCATAATTTTACAATATGGTCTATGTAAGACGTAACACTGCCTTTCGGCTGATTTGCAAAGCACGAATCGGCCCTCCTTTAAAGGAAACGGTTTCAAATCGATGCTAAAATCTAATGAAATATCGTAGCTAGGCAAACAAGAGATCAGAAAAGGGAGAACGCGCGAGAATGTTGATAGGAGTGACCAATATCACGAAGAAGGGAATCTACTTCTCCAAAAAGATATGAGCAACTCTACGTGGTTGAATTTAGGTCAAGGAACGTCCATTGACCAAAATGAAGGCAAAGGACGGATGAAATTGCGATATTGTAAAATTTCAGGGGAACTACGTGAAAAAGAGCATGGGATGGTTAAATAAAGCTTGGGAATGTATAAAATTGTATGCGGGTTGCAAGGGGTTGATTAAGACATTCGACATCAAAAAAGATTGCTGCCACTTCTAAACCATTAACCCAATATATTTGGAGGGAAGGTAATATAAATGTTAAGATAGCGTATTGCTCAAGAACTATTACTCACGTATGCTTTGAAGGATTTGAGGACTTTTATTTCATCTCAATCTAAATCCTATCAACGTTACTAAATAAAAGGACTGTATTTTTCCACCGAGACTTTACTCCACGACCGGTTTCGCAAGCGTGCTTGCATCTTCAGGTAAAACACATGTGCATCAATATGTATGTTTTTTCTCTACCTGAAAACCGGTCGTGGAGTAGTTTCCGTGAAAATAGTCTTTTAATTTCATGATATATTTCCAAAATCCCGCCATCTTGCACCGATTTCACTATCTCCGATAGTTTACATGTAGATTTTTTCTTAAAGCACCTTCTTTTAGGCATTTTCTGCTAATTGCGGTAGTCAGTGAAGTCTGTTGCATTCCAATTTTCTTGCCTCTCCCAAATATGCCTTTTAAATATTTTCATCTGATTTTCTTTGGAGACGCAGATAGTGTTTTATGCCATGTGCCCAACCCATGGCCCATGTTCCGTGAGACCCAATAAATCGCTCTTTCCAAAGAGATTCATGCAATTCTCTATGCTAAACATCGATTATGTAAAACAAAAGTTAATTAATTATGGAATCTAACTACATAAAAAAGAGAAACTGTATTGATTTTACATCTGCTTGCAATAGAACGATAAAACTGTTTGAATTAATTCCAAATTAGGACAAAGTGCATTGTACATGTCCTGTTCTTGGAGTGAATGCGCCCCGCTGTAGTTGGAAAGCCAAGTCTTTCGGGATGGATCTCCCAGCCAACACGTGTATAACACTCCCTACGAGGAAGTTGTGAGAAGCTGTGTGTCGATTATCGAGAAGAAAAGCCGAGAAGAGGGAAGTGAGCGTGTTTTTTATGTCTCCCCTCCGCACGCGCGCTATTTCGGGAGGAGCATTCCCTTTTTATCCCTCCCTTCGTTCGATCCCTTCACTTTCCGATATCTCAGACCGAATCGTCTCCTCCCCTCGAGAACCTGCGAATGAGATTTAATTTAACTATGCGATTCTGTTGCGGCGATCTTCGGAGGTTCCACCAGACAAAGAATGACGGAAGGTTCTGGAAGAATGACGGAAGGAATGACATTGGTCGTCAGGAACTTGATGAAGACAAATGCGAGATTTGGAGGAGAAAGCTGATTTTCTAACAATTATGAGACAAAACTATCTAGGGTTCCATGCTAGGGCGCGATAAATATTGTCCTGTGAGGAATGAGGGTAACTCGGATCGTATATCGAGGCGAAACGGTTTTGACTTGAAACTCCAGAAATAGTAAGAGGAGGCGCTTCCGTAAAGTGTTACGCATTGAATATTTCCAAAAAGTTCTTTGTTTCGACATCAGGCAGGTTTAATTTCTCAAAAAGAATTACATTGGAGTAGCATTCTTTCCAGCACTTATCGAACAGATTAATATTTGCAACCTTATACAACGATAGATAATATTGTTAACTAACATACACATTGGACGTATTCATAGGAGGCCGTGTGTTCGACTACAAGTCGATAGAAATTATCTTCAGTAAGAAACAGAGGGGACTGGCTATATTCGAAACGGAGTGCGTGAGTTTTTGGTGGCTATCCCTTAGTGCCCATTTAAGTCGTCTTACGCCCTATGGTGGCCTCGTCAAATATTCCCAGGCTCCCGGATTGCCAAGTGGGCAACGCGTTCGACATCTGTAATGGAGGTCCCAGGTTCTATTCCATTAGAAATCATGGGAAACTCAGAATTTATTTTGATGCACTTCCAGAGATGATGTTTCCTTGAAACCTTCTTTGCAACTAGTGGAAGTGCTATCAAAACGTAATTTTCAAGCAATTTCCCTGTAATGGTCCTGGGTTCGCCAAAAGAACGGTTCCGAATTCTCCTGTAATAACTGCATTGTAGCGAACTTGGGAATTTTTTAAAAGTGTTTCCTGAATAGATAGATTTATGCAACCCAACACGACGGTAGAGGACATAGTTTACTTATGTATAGGAATTTGACATATTTAAAGAATACCTTCGGTTTGATTCCAGCGTCTTCTCAGATCATTTTACAACAGATGTATAAGGAATTGGGATGTTTACAATGAGACTCAGATAATTTCAATTATAAATGTGAACGGATTTTTGTTGCTTGCAATAGCATGTAAGGGGATAAGAGCGTCCATAATCAAATCATTATAAGTGTATAGCGTATAGAAAATATGGGAAGCAACCCATCAATGAATCATTATCATACACGAATTGAATAGAGAAAACCTAAGCAGTCTTTTTTAATGTTATATTTTCCTTAGTTAACAGTATTCATCTATTTGGTGATTTTCCGAATTTAATAACTTCGGACATAAAACAAAATATAACGAAGACGTGGGACTTTTTCTGCATTTAAAAGTATCGTTTCCACATTCCGTGAAACATATCGCTACTTGAATTTTTTTAAATATATTTTTGAAGATTTTAGAAGTCTTTTTGGGAATCACATAGTTTCTTGGAATAATAAAAATGACATCCGCGTGTTTCAATTCAACCACCGAGTTCCGCTAGATTTCATCATAAACCATTTAATGCCTTCAATTGTCTCTAGATGATACAATTACAGAAACCGATCTACTTTCGACACATTCTAGATAAAATATATCTTCACTTTCACACCACTAATATACATAGAATAGTAAGATCACAGTAATTGGTATGAACAAAGGAGAGATGTACACAATATAGGTACTGATACAGTGCATATAAAAAAACTACTACGTAGTGTCGACACTGAACTGACGTGCTATTGCTATAGTGAGAATATTTGGATCTCGTTGGACAGACTGCAGTGCCAGAACCGTAGATGCAAGTTGGAAGTCGTATCACCTCCTTAATTAATATTTGCATCGGAATCAACGAAATAGTTTTCGTATTTTGAAATCTTTTTCTATTTCGGTGTAAATAATAAAATTTTAGGATAGGTACAATTACTTTTCAAAGCCTTTCAGAAAGGAAATGTTTAAGTGATCGATAGCGACAGATTAATTCATCGCATATACCTTGTATATACTGCTATACCATACAATAATGCACTTTAATGCATTTTAAATTGAATGGAGGATCGTACGAAGAAGGAAGGGAGGCCCAAATTAAAGTATTTCGATCTTCACAAAGATTATCGGCATGAGAGAGGAAAGAGTTAAATGAAACTGATTTTCCCAAACTCTCTTTGAGATACAAATAGATTGAAGCTGTCTAGTTGGCCAAAACCGATTTTACGTACCTAGATTGAGTAAAATCGGTTTTGACCAACTAAATTAATATTTATCCATCAGAATTTAAAAATAGCAAGTTTTACTCAATCTAAGTACGTAAAATCGGATTTGGCCAACTAGACAGCTAACCACTTCCATCGTAACCAGTTCCATTACGTTGAGAATAATACAAACTAAAGAAATGATGATAAAGTTCTAATTATATCGTGTTTTTTAAGTTTAATTTTTCCAATAAACCTAGACATCCGATTATGAACAGAATGGCAAAAAAACCAACAGAGGTTACTGGCTATTGGATGCTGTTGTCCCATTTTTTGAGGGTTAAATTCAGTGTTTTCTCTTGGGATGTGAAACATGGATCTTAAGAAAGAAAGTTCCAAAAGAAGATATTATGGTTATTTGGAAGAAAAAGAGTAAACTGAATAATACAAATCAGACGAAAAAGACCTTAAGATCGTAGAAGAAATAGGAATAATTTAAAAAATATATTACGAAGGCAAAAGTAGTAAAAGGAAAAATTATGGAAAGGATGTATAGGCAAATAAATCAATTGAAGGTACATACGATGAAGTAGTAAATACAGATGGAAATAGTAAAGCCAAAGTATCCAGATGATGCTAAGAGAGGAATCAGTGAAGCAAAGGAAAGGAAGTTCAGTGGGAACATTAAACACATTGAGAGGTAAGAGATTTGTCTGTACGGTGTGGGTTGACCAGGTTTCAATGCCAATTCAATTATTAGTGCGGCTCAAGAGTGAACATTTGCACTCCTTCCTTTGAATTCCGTCTAAAACAAGTCCTTAGAAGAAATTCAAGTATCGTTAAAAGTGCTTCGACAGCTAAGGTCATTTTGCACGTAGGCCCCCACCAGGAATCGAACTCGGGACCGCTTCCATTGAAGTCGAACGCGTTGCCCTTTTGGCTATCCGGAAGCCCAGGAAATTCAAATACGCCGTCATGGCAACGTTAATAAACTAGCGCAGCCTATCAATTGCATTCTCAGAGCGAGTCGAAAGGGCCGTCTGCTCTCAGCGAAAATCCGAACACGTCTTGCTCGTTAAAGCAGCTCTTTCAGAGGCAATATGGCGGCATAATCTACACTTTAAGCACCACAGTAAAAGATTAATACTCTCAGCAAACTGATGTTGGACACCGATGGAACGAGAGCAGACTTGAAAACGGTTATTTATGGCTCATGCTGGTCTTGCGAGTGCAGGCATCAAATTGAACGTCTTCAAAAAAATTTAAAGGTAACGTTTTCTAGGGTTTTCCGCGTTTGAAGAATTCTTCTATTGAATAGCGCAAAATAATCGATGGAATTCATTGGACTGATGCATCCATTCCAACGGAAAAATCATTCCCTACCATACTGACTTAGCATACATAGTTTTTTCAAACAGTTTTTTGTTATTTTTCCATAACAATAGCAAGACGCTTATACATAACATATCAGAAGGAAGGATACTCGATAAAAACCAATAGGAGGGTCGAAAAATTATTTATTTAAATTTATGACGATGGAAATGGGAATTACTTCAAATAATGAAATAAAGAGGATGGCACATACTAAGAATACTCACTTTGTCCCCACTCCAATGAAATACAACTAATGTGGATGAGTATTCTTTGAAAAATATTAGACAAACACATGGATTAATGAGTTGCAAGCAGCATACACTATATAAAAATATACTTTTCCATCAAAAATACAACATTACTACAATGTATATCAAATTGGCTAGAATTCATTTATTTTAATCCAGTTACAATCCTATGAATTCTCTGGTTAAGCCTTCCTCACGAGTATATAGTTATTCGAGTTTATTTATTTCTTCTAAACTGTATTATTCGGAGAGAGGACATGCCCTACCAACGTGCCTTTCGTAAGAGGACCACTTTACACTCTTCTAAGGATTACTTGAACTTAAGAGCTTAAGAAGCACATCTGTGTTTACAGATGACTTTGGACATACGGGAGAAAATGCGGGAAAAGTTTTTTCCAGAGCGAGGGGTAAATCTGTATTCGCAGCTAAGGTTAGTGTAAGCCAGATTGTTTCGTAAGACATGTCCAATAGTCCCTCATCTGTTATTTTTTCTCCTTTTCCAAAATGCTTTTTGCTTGAGATATGCTCCCTCGCTTTCCTTTCGGTGATTTAACACAATTTCAAAACTAATTAAAAAGTGATTATTTAAACACGGTTATACTAGAAAACGGAAAGTTCACTAAATGTCTACCGAACTTTTACGGACGTACAATCATGAAAATTCTTGTTGGTAATCACGTTAATGAGAATATTACAAGCAATCGGGAAAATAGGCGAATCGATTTATAACCGCCTTGGAGTAAATGGCGCGCGCGCCGAGGTCTGCGTAACCTTCGAAATATAAATTCGTTTTTTAAGGTTATCAATAAAGTTAGAGGATTAAAACTTCCAGAGAAAATAAATTCAGTGTTTTCTCAAAAACTTTCTCGCTTCAAGTTTTTTCCTACGTATAAATAACGAAAAGTAGCTAGCGACTACATTTCTCAATGCATTTTGCCGAAAATTCTCGGCACTCCCAAAGATTTCGCTACAGCATTTGTCTCCAAAATTTTTAACAGGAAAAGTAATAGCATTGGTGGAATGTGAATAAAATGAGACAGATAGTGATACAAAGAAAGACCGTGTTTCTTGAAAGGTAGACCTAAATATATCGGTTCAAAGAAAACCGCAACTTATTCCCGATTTTCTCGAAAGTATCACTTTCCTATTTTTCCTTCGATTATGATATTATTTAACATCGATTAAATTGCACCATGCTGTGCGAAATTACTTTTGCTGTATGATAAAAGTATTAGAAATTCATTTTTGCCAACTGTCTTTTTTTTATGCAAAAGTGGCAACAACGTTCGCCGATATCCCGTAAGAAATGCACGGGGCCATAAGAGATCCATTGTGTCTTCTTGATGTTGGATAGACAATAACAACACCGTGAATTGCAAGTTTCTATCTTAATGAACAATACCCTAAATGAATTCATGAACTTCAGACAGAAAAACTGCCTTACAATCGAACTAAGGACCCTCAGGGTAAAAGCCTCTAGGTATGCTATAGAGGTGTTTGCGCTCTATCGATGACGTGAATTTGAACGTTCTATCTTACATATAAGTAACCGAAATGATTTCTTGAAAGTTTTGAACTAAGAATTTACCTAGCATCGAACCTGGGGGCATCAGGGATAAATCTTTTGCGGAATAAGGAAGATAAAATCATTTTCTAACGATTCCGTAAATTTCAACGTTCTATCCCTACGCTAAGTACGCTAAACGATTTTTTGAAAATGCGCCCAATGCATTCNATATCTCTTTATATAGACGCTTCTCCGGATATATATATACATATAGGATACTAAAGGCGAGGCAGAAGGAAGTGCCTCACGGAGCCGCCGATTTTTTTGCCGTAGAGTCCCGGATTTGGACATCCAGGAAAAAAGCGGATTTCTATTCTACGCAACATGGGTTCGATTCTAGGGGGCCCCAAATACGGCATTCCCAATTGTACCCAGAATCGATGCTAGGATGTTACTTAGGGAAGTATTATGAATAATTCGTTTAGGTTATTTAAGTTGGTGCATGGAACTCGGTGTATGGAAGGCAGAGTGGATCAAAAGGTGTGTAATGCCTTAGTTAATGTATCTTACAATAAGCTTGCATACTGCAAGCTTAATGTAAGATAGATTAACTAAGTCATTGTACACCTCCTGCAACGCTCCACCTGCTATAAACGGACTGCCATCCACCAACTACAAAACGTACACGAATTATTCAAAAAACGTCCATACGATTTGTCCTAGCATCGAACCTGGGTCCACTAGGAAAAATATCCTAGGACATCGAACCTGGGTAACCAAATTTGGTCATTCGAATGTTCCTGGGATCGAACCTGGGCCTTTAGGGCAAAAAGCTTTACGGCATACGATAGACAATCATCTATTCTAACAACACCGTGAATTGCATGTTTCTGTCTTAACGGAAAATACCCTAAAGGAATTCATGAACTTCAGACAGAAAAACTGCACTAGCATCGAATTAAGGTCCTTCAGGGTAAAAACTTTTAGGTGTACTATAGATGTGTCTGATCTCTATCGATGACGTGAATTTCAACGTTCTATCTTTCCTAGAAATACCCTAAATGATTTTTTGAAAGTTTTGCACTAAGTACCTAGCCCAGCCCTAGCATCGAAAAGTTTAATGTAAGATAAATTAACTAAGGCATTGTACACCTCCTGCAACACTCCACCTGCTATAAACGGACAGCCATCCACCAACTACAAAACGTAAACGAATTATTCAAAATACGCCCATACGTTATGTCCTAGCATCGAAATAGGGTCTATTAGGACAGATATCCTTACGGCATACGATAGAAATCCCTATCTTCTATAGATGTAGCGAATTTCATCCTTCTACCTGACCGCGAAATCCCCAAACGAATTTTTGAAAATTCGGTCTTTCGAATGGTCCTGGGATCGAACATGAGACCTTAGGGCAAATAGCTTTACGGCATACGATAGACAATCATCAATTCCAACAACACCGTGAATTGCAAGTTTCTATCTTAACGCTAAATACCATAAATGAATTCATGAGGCCCAGGTTCGATCCCAGGACCATTCGAATAACCGAATTTTCAAAAATTCGTTATGGAATCTTACGGTCAGGTAGAAAGTTGAAATTCGCCACATCTATAGAAGATAGGGATTTATATCGTATGCCGTAAGAATATTTGTCCTCATAGACCCAGGTTCGATGCTAGGACATTTCGTATGCACGTATTATGAATAATTAGTTTACGTTATTGTAAGGGGCAACTTCCCAGACTTACCACTCTAAATCTATCCCTTGGTTTTCATGACAAGATATTATTAGGAAATACCACATAGGATAGATTAGGTAAGGTATAAGTACACCTCCTGACATACACCACTGCCGATTTTCAGCAACTTAAAAAACGAAATGTAACTCTTTGGGTTTCAAAATGACATAATATTAGAAAATGTGATATACTGTAGATTAGGTAATGAATTAATACACCTCCTGCAGTATACCATTGGCAGTTTTCAGCAACTTACAAATTTAAATCTATCACTCGGTTGTCAAGACAACACCATATTGTAGAATATAGTATATAGGTAGTTTAGTTTAAGTATTATACACCCCGTGTCATACATTGCTGATGGCATGCAGTGACTTACAGATCTAACTTTATCAGTTAGGGTTCAAGACAACACCATATATGGAATTATTGTATGGGGCATATTAGGTAAGCTATTAATCCACCCCTGCCATACTACTGTTTTTGTTGTGGATAGCCATTCGTTATATACAATAGTTTAGATGATCCTCTAATAATTAACATTCAGGTATCAAGGAAAAATTGAAATGGGAAGTAGCTCAAAATATTACCTGAGTTTCCTGTACATTTCTTATCGAGTAAAAATTAACATTCCCTGGCATTGAACTGAGGATCAATTTAAAAGTTCTTAAGCTTGAATATGAATTATACCCGTTAATCCTATTCATTTTCCAATCTTTAGTAATTTGGCTTTACAGTATGTGACCCGAAAAAAAATTCCTATAGAGGAATATGTAATTAGCCTTGGCATTAAACCAGGGAAAAATGCAATTGGTGGGCTCACTGATCTTGTTAACAAGATATATGATACAGGAGAGTGGCCTGATGACTTCTTAAAAAATGATGCCCCTGCCTAAGAAAAGTAATGCTCAAGCCTGCAAAGAGTTCCGTACAATCAGTTTTATAGCTAATGTGGCAAAGATGATGACCAGAATAATAATGAAGAGGATTGAGACTAAGATAGAGGAAAACTTGGGGGAAGACCAATTTGGATTTCGAAGAGGAAGGGGAACAAGGGATGCTATAGGATGCATGAGAATGTTAAGCAAAAGGGTATTGGAGGTAAACAGAGAGATATTCATATGCTTTATTGATTATGAGAAGGCATTTGATAGGATGAAATGGGATAAACTACTGCAGATTCTAAAGGAAATCGGAGTGGATTGGAAAGATAGAAGGGCAATAAAACAACTGTACATAGGTCAAAGAGTTGTGGTGAAGATAGAAGGAGATGAGACAAATGAGACATCTATAGGAAGAGGTGTGAGACAAGGGTGTTGCCTGTCACCAATTTTATACAACATATACGGTGACAAACTGATAGAGGAAGCCTTAGAAGGGATTGGAGGGATAGTGGTAGGAAGAGAAAGAGTGAAGACTATTAAATATGCAGATGACCAGGCTGTAATAGCAGAGAGTGAAGAAATGTTACAAGAAATGATAGAGAAAATCAGTAAGAAAGGAGAAGAATATGGAATGAATATAAACATTGAAAAATCAATAGTGATGAAGGTGTCAAGAAAGGATGGGCCAGTAAAAATTAAGTTGAACGGGAAGGAATTTGAGCAAGTACAAACCTTTAAATATCTGGGAAGCACCATCACATCTAATGGGTGTTGTGTACAGGAAATAAGAAGTAGAATTGCTCAGGGAAAGGCAACATTCCAAAAGATCTAGGAACTGTTGACAGCTAAGAACATAAAGATGGAGTTAAGAAAAAGATTTGCAAAGTGCTTTATATGGAGCGTTGTATTATATGGATCTGAAACATGGATGTTGAGAAAGAAGGAAGAGAAATACTTAGAGAGTTTTGAGATGTGGTTATGGCGAAGGATGGAGAAGATAAGATGGACAGAAAAGATTGGAAATGAAGAGGTTCTGAGACTGAGGTTGGAGAAGAACGAGACATCATGAAAAGTATAAGGAAAAGGAAAGCAAGCTGGATAGGCCATATATTAAGAACAGACTGCCTACAGAAGAAAATCTTTGAAGGAAAGATAAATGGGAAAAGAGGAAAAGGAAGAAGGAGGAATGGAATGCTAAGTGATTTGAAGAAAGGAAGGAAATACCAAAATGTGAAACGGGATGCACAGGATAGAGATGCATGGAGACAGCAGTGCCGTTGAGACCAGTCCTAGGACAGTGTTACAATGATGATGATGATGATGTAACCCTTAAGGGGGAAATTTGATGCATCTTAACATTAAACCTATGATCACAAGGGCAAATGTCTTTACAACATACAATAGAAATCCATATCTTCCAATGATATTGTGAATTTCAACCTTCTATCTAAACGGAGAATGACCTAAATGAATTTTTGAATATGCCTTACTAAGTCAGTGATACCTTCCATTTAGCCTCAGAAAGATGCAGATTCTGAGGCCAAAATTCATAAAATATTGGTTTTTTTTACTTTTAGCCTTAGAATTTGTAAGAGACATACTTTTATCTTCTAAACGTTCATCCTCTTTCAAAACTCCATAACATTTCTTCATCATCTAGATCGTGATGATGCAACATTTGCTTACTGTTCATAAAGTATGTCACCAGTTCCTACTATAATTCTATATGAACTTGTATGTACATGTACCCCATGTATTATTTATGGGATTTTGTATGAGCTTGAATTCAACAATCACTTAGGTAGTAGGGGAGATGAGTTGCTTATTACCACAGTTTTCGATATATATATATTATGTAAGTTTCATAATTTTGAATCTATATCAATATTTTATGACTGAAATGAGAATCTATAATTATTTTTCTTTCTTTTGACACTTGTTTACTTTCACCAGTTTATCTTTATCAGGGCCATTACTTATAATTTATTGTTGTAAAAGTAGATTATCTGCAAGTCATAATAACATACTTTATGTGCATTTCTTATGGAAAGGTACCATTAGCTCCTAGGTTTGCACATGAGCCTTCTGAGAGATATGAGCAGTTTTCATGGGGCTTTCTACTTTGTAGAAACACAATGCAGTTTGTCTTATGTTTGTACATCAAGTTTTTTCTGAGATGGACAGATTTTGCAA
>KZ309422.1:287036-310498 GCA_000376725.2 Ladona fulva
ACACACTTTGATATAGTAGTAATGTTGTATTTTTATGTTTATAATACATTGCTGTCTAATATTTCTGGTAGATTCCTCACTTCCTCATGGTTTGAAGTACTGTAATACAATAGGGTGGAAAAGCAACAACCAAATAATTCATAGAAAGTGGGATGAAAATAAAGAAAAGTATCCCTAATTTTTTGTTATATATTACAGTAATATTGCTTTTTTAAATAAAAAATGCAATTATATTTATCTGTAGCAGGCCTTTATCTGTCATTTTAGCCTGTAGTATCTTTTAGCAATTTGTTGATTGGTTCCTGTCTAGTTTTGATACATCTGTTATAGAGTTTTAATTACTGTCCCCTAATAGAGTGGATAATGGATGAGAAGAGAATTAATAAGGGGTTCAGCTGGATCAAAATAAAGGAAAGTAATCCAAACATTATGAAATAGATTGCAGTTATATTGTACTTTTCATTAAAAAACAATTATATTTCATTAATTATTTCAGCAGGTGTCAATTTACTCTGTGTACTGTGTGGAAAAAAAAGTGATATCTAAACCTCCCATAAGATTAGCTCTCTATAAGATTACTCTATTCTAGAGGTCTCAATAAAGGAATCAGAAAAAGACTTAAAATCCTTGGTTTGGAGTATTTTGATAAATGGGTGTGAAACGTGGTACTTACAAAAGAAGGACATCAAAAAAGACATTTGAGATATAATATGGCATAGAATGGAAAGGGTAAGTTGGGTTGCTAGTAAAACAAAATCAGAAATACTGGAGATGGCTAGGGAAGAAAGGGTTTTGAACATGTCCAAACAGTGCGAAGTTGTCATGCAATTCCGTTTTTGCTCCACTGTGAGAAAACGTGGCACCCATCTCACCAATAGCTTTCTCATGCACAATTTTTAGTGTAGGATACTTAGTATGCATTCAATTGAGATGTTTACAATGTCAGCAATCTCTCTGATCTTCACACAGTGATCTGCTAGCATGATGTCATGGACTTTGTTAGCCATATCCTCCGTAGTCACCTCAATTGGACGGCCTGGGCTCTCTTCATCAAAAACGGATGTTCGGCCATGCTTGAATTCATTAAACCAATATCTGATAGTAGTCATCGAAGGTGCATGGTCTTTATAAACGGCATGCAACTTCACCTTGATTTCCTCACCCGTCTTCCTATTTAAAAAAGAAATAGAATCACTGATCAATATTGCTCTTTCTCCATGGTGGCAAGCAAACACCAACATGACATGTGTCAGTGGTGCCATCAGTCGCTAAACATGGGTACTTATCATACAGCCCTCGTAAATGTTTAATATTAGGGCACATGAGCTTACCGAGGGGTAGGAAACTAATGCATGTATACCTGATATTTGATCAGATAACACTATTTCAAACCAATAAATCTCGATGATGGAGAGTTTCCCTCAAAATACCAATAAAGACATTTTTAATCATTGTCTTTGGTTAAGCAGCCAATACCACCTACAATTTCGATTTTTCAACCCATAATTTGATGAGTTCAGAAAAATGACCCAGATATAACAATTTTTTGCAGTTAATCTTGTGCATTTGCAAAATACTTGATGTTTAGAAAAGACAATGGAATTGCATAAATATTAATTTACTGGTTGCCTCTGGTTAATAGTGAATTCATAAAGCTATATGTTCAACCTACAGGGTAATTAGCCTACCATGTTGCTGATTGGAAGTTTTGAGTGATAGTGAGTAATCAGTAACAGTATGCTTCTGCTATCAACATGATATAGCTATACAAGTGATATATATATGCATATATATATATATGCATATGTATTATAGAGAGTTTTGAGATGTGGTTATGGCGAAGGATGGAGAAGATAAGATGGACAGAAAAGATTGGAAATGAAGAGGTTCTGAGACTGAGGTTGGAGAAGAACGAGACATCATGAAAAGTATAAGGAAAAGGAAAGCAAGCTGGATAGGCCATATATTAAGAACAGACTGCCTACAGAAGAAAATCTTTGAAGGAAAGATAAATGGGAAAAGAGGAAAAGGAAGAAGGAGGAATGGAATGCTAAGTGATTTGAAGAAAGGAAGGAAATACCAAAATGTGAAACGGGATGCACAGGATAGANAGATATGAAAACATTGTTTGCTATACTCAGTTTCTACAGAAGTTTAATCTTCCATTTTTAAAATAATATTGTATATTTGTTTTCTCAGTCATTGATAGATATAATTAGCACGTTTTCATCAAAGAGAACTGAGTCTTATTCAATTGGCAGGTATCGAGTTGCATAGCTAACAAATTACCGAAAGTTTATCTGAAATGTGACCCCACAATTTTTGGCTGAAATTTAGTGTTTTTTATACTTCTAGAAACTTTTTTGAATTACTTTTAAAAGAAAGAGCATGCTGTTATCCCTCTAAAAACGTAGACTTGGATTTCACCGTAGGCACATAATCCCTAAAAATAGGGATAAATGTGATGATGCTCTATTACAACCTCACATCCATTCAATCTTTCTTTGTCTTATTGACATCCATTTTAGATAAGTAAAATCACAATAACATAATGTATAAATGCAAAATCTGAAAAGAGAAGTTATAGAAGGTTCTGAAATTATGACCGAAAAATGAGGGCAACTGATAACTTCAGAATCCCTCATCCAAAACATGCTAAAGTGTGGAATCACTCAATTACTTGCAAAATATTTAGCGAATTATTCGTTAAGTCGTATTTTATAGGAAAGTGTAACATCGCCGATGATTAGTCCTTAACTTATTTCAATGGGCAAGAGAATAATTCTTTTGATATGCTTGCTGATATTTGGTTTTCATAATTTACTATTTCTAACATCAGCTAGATATATATATTTATCAGATTATTTCCAATGAATAAGGAGCTCAAGGAAAATATATTTTTCAGATACAGGCTGTGATTACGATTTCCAATCTTTACAATTAGTGGAAAGACTTTGATGTATGGAAAATTATCAGTCTCTATATTTGGACCCAAATGTAAATAACAGAGTATCCAGGGTAATGGTGATTGTCATTGCTGTGCTGGACAATATTAGAAGAGACCACAGAATGGAAGGTAAGTTTTCAGTTTACTCATCCTGAAATATAATAAATCATTCCTCCTTGAAAATGTAGAATTTCTAGCTGATATTATATGAATATGAGTATTATATTCTCTATATTATATGATATTATATTCTAGCTGATATCATTGTCTTCCAGGTGTGGATATGATGTGGGTGTTAAAGAGGATGGAAAACAGGAAGATGACACCAAATTGAGGGGCTAGTAGGGCATGGCCACAGTGAGAAGGCTTTCAGGAGATGGTAATCGTTTCTGGAAGGGCATAATTCTGATATTGACAAATTTACTGAACTTGTCTTCTACTATTACGATCATTTTCATTATGTTTATCACATTTTTCATTTATTAATTTCCATACATCATAATGTAACAGCTTCTGTGAAGGACATCTATGACCTAACATCAATACATGTACCAGTTTATCTATACATGGAACATGAAGCAAAATGACTACGTGGCTGGTACAGGCAGATATTGCAGACAATAGATCACAAATTCGAACTATAAATGTAAAAATATGTTTAGTGTATGGAATCATGTGTTTAGAGAGGATCCTACATGCGAATCAGGTATGTGAAAAGCAAAGATAGGGGAAAGACTTTGCTGTACTTGAAACGTGCATTAATTGCTAATAGTACAAGAATTTATTATCATTTCAGTTGTGACTTGGTTGAAGACATGGAAGCAGAAGAGGATAAAGAGAAGAGAGGTTGAGTGGATATGGCTTTGGTCTGACGAAACTTAAGCTTTGAAGTTAACTGAAGTATTGTATGTAAACAGTTAAAGGATTTTTAATAAATTAATAATGTTTTGTTACATCGTACGTTCTGCGAAATTCTTTAAATTCCTTCCCAGGCATCCCTTTTCAGGCAAATTAATCTCCAATTATCGGCGTATTCTCGAGCGTTTTTATGAGTTGTCAGGGTAATATAAAGAATCTTCGTCAGTCCTATTTTAGCACCTTGACTTTTCCATTTTCTTAACTATAAATATATCCTAATACAAAACTCCTGAAATCATGTCATGCAGGTAATAAGGTGCACTAAAGCAGAACCAGATCACACCGATGTCGTCCAAATATTTTTCAGTAAAAGATGCCAAGAGGACACTAATCATTAATGACAGAATAATACAGCAAAGAAATTTAATGAAATAACCTTTAAATGATGAATACGAAAACAAAATGTAACCACTCTGCCACCACAACCAGTAGAGTTGTGGCAATAATAATGTTAGATACACATTATGTTTAGATACACAATAATATCAACTAATGTTAAATACACATAAAAATTGGCACTATTCGATATGTCTTATTGAAAGGGTTAAACTTTTCATATCAAGGTAGATTAAGTGTAATTATGCCATTTAAGGAAAATGCGTGAAAGGACAATTCATGTTTTTTTGTTTGTGCATAAACGGCTTCCTTCGCCTAACTAAAGACATGCTGCAACACGCCTGGTACAAATCGAGACTTGGAAAACATAAATTGTTTTTACATATCCATCAGATCAACTGTTTAGATGAAAAGAAATGGAAGTGTATACAGTAGACAATGTTTGGTACAATATCATCTGTTTCTGTTGTTTATATCTAGATGAGTTGACAATTTATATCTAGATGAGTTTTTATGCTAGCATTGATTACAATTTATGTCTAGGACTGTTCATTATATTATATAATTAAATTTCATAGGCTAATGGATATTAAAATACTAATAATCTTCCCTGTCAAAAATGAAGGCCTTTATTCTAAAATGATTATAAAGCCTATACTAATGATATGCATTACTATTCACAGGAAGTTATCAACTTTATCTTCTTACCATTAATTTTAAATTAGCCTAAACACCGCATATGTCTTGAGGGAAAAAGCTCCCTTTGACATCAAATTTAAAGATTGACTTTTCCTTTCTGAAAAACAAAATATGGTTTTAAAATATCATTCTTAAGATTGAAGTGCAAATGCCATAAGTAAAATTCAATGAAAATCAGTGATGTCACTTAGGCAAGAAACCATTTTCAGGGTATCTAGCTTTTCATGACATTCATATGGAAGCTATCCATCATCAAAAAATTACTTGTATGAAATAACGTTATTTGATCTTACATTAGATAAATGAATGAAATTATTGTCCTCAAGTCTAACTATTAACAGCAGCAAAGAAATTATATAGAAAAAGAAAATGGATGTAAGATGAAGAAAAACATGCAAACACAGGGTAATCTTCCAAGCCCTTCATCTGGAACTGTGTTTTCTTGTGTGGTGACCTACCACTACTACCAATTTTCAATCATTTATAGCAGTGAAATTAACGCCCATTTGTGCAAACCCCATTACAATTTTTATTACTCCACTTCCTCATCCACCATGAAAATTTATGATGAATTACACCATCGTCAGGCTGACGATGGTGACTGAATTCACTGATGGTGAATAACGTTGGCGACAAGCAGCAATCTTGTCTCACTCCTTGTCCTATGTCAAACCACTCTGTTTTCATTTCCCTTATCCTTATTGCAGCTTCTTGACCCACATACAAGTTTCTTATTAACCTCCTGTCCCTCCAGTCTACCCCTCTTTAATATACTCATTAATATTTTCCACAGAACACAGTCAAGAACCTTCTCTAGATCTACAAAACATAAACTCAAACTTCTTCCCTTTCCAAATATCTCTCTCCTATGATTCTAACTACACCTACCACATCTCTTGTCCCCATACCTCTCCTAAGCCCTAACTGTTCTTCTGCCATATTTTCTTCGTTTTTACTTACAATTCTACTATTCAGTATTCTGAGTAAGATCTTCACTGCATGCACTGAGAGACTAATTGTTCGATGCTCTTCACACTATTTTGTGCCTTTCTTCTTTGCTAAGGGTAACATTTCTGTCCTTAGGAAGTCCATTTCCCACTACTATATATGTCATTACATAAAGATGTCAGCTCTTTCATCCCTTTCTCTGTATGGTACCGCAGTAGCTCCACCAGTATGCCATCTATGCCTGACGCCTTCTTATTTTTCCTTCATGGCTGCAATTGTCTCATGTAGCAAAATAACTTCTGCCAAGTTGTCTGGTTCTACTAACTCTTCCTCTTCTATAGTTAGGTCCTTTGGTTTATCTTTTGCTTTGTAGAGGTCTTCCATGTATTCTTTCCACGGTGCCATTATTGCTTCATCTTCCTTCACTAATCTGCCTTGTTTATTCTCTATTTCCTTAGAAAAACTTTCTCTAGCTCTTCCGTCCCAGCTGATTTCTTTTATTTTCTTATAGACTAGATCATATCGTTCTTTCTTTTATAGCTATTTGATCTCCTTACATTCTTTCTCTAACCACTGTATTCTTACTTTGTCGGTTTCTTTCCTTAACTATGTATTCGGTTTTCTGTATTTCTTCCTCCCTTCATCGTTGTTTTGCTTTTTGTGCTTCCGTCTTTCTTCCATCTTTGCAATCATTTCTTGTGTTATCCATGGTTTCTTAGCTCGCTTTCCTTTTATATAACCAATATTCTCTTCAAATACCATCTTGATACCACTCTTTAATATGTGCCATTTTTCTTCCACTCCTGGGAGTGTGTCATATTTAGTTCCCATCTCCGCCTCTAATTTTCAACTATCTTTTTCTTTATCTAAGCCTTCTAATTTTTCAAGGTCCCACTTCTTAATTGCTGTTCTGGCTCTTTATATTTTCTTAAGTCTGATATCTTGTTCCATCTTCAGAAGAACATGGTCACTATAAATGTCAGCTCCAGGTAATCCACATACTTGCTTTACTCCATTCCGGTATCTTTCTTCTACCAAGATAAAATCAATTTGTTTAAGGTATCGATCCCCTGGAGCCCTCCAAGTATAAAGCCTTCTTTTGTGATGTTTGAACCATATGTTCATTATTATCATCTTTCTATCAATAAGTCTCCTACCTCTTTCATCAGTTCCACCAAGACCATAATTACCCACTATTCCTCCCACCTGTTCATTTCCAACAATCGCATTCCAGTCTTCCATCACTATTTTACAACAACCCTGTCCTTTATTATTTCTTCAATCCTTCCATACAATTCTTCCACTTCATCATCCTCATGGTCATTTGTTGGCATGTACACCTTTATGACTAGTAATTTCTTTGGTGTTCCATCAAGCTTTATTGCTATCATATTGTAGGTAATATCAGCAATTCTTAATTTTCTCCTCTGATGGTAAAGGATGTTACTGTCTGCATTGGTTTGGCTTGACTTTCACATTATGTTGGCTTATCAATGGTACTCCCTTATTAAAATGAAAATGATGAGTTGAAAGCTAAACTTAAACCTAAATACCGTACTACTAACAAGTATAACTTGTGCTACTTATAAGGGTAATACTAAGTACCAACTTTGGATATCCAGATATATGAGAAATTCATCTGAAAAATACAGTGGTATCTAAGCTAAAAAAGAAAATTCGTGATTTGATTCTGAAATGTGATGTTGGCACATCTCACTGTCTTGAACAAACACAACTCAACTGGGTCGATAGTTGCCTCCTATGTGATGAAGTCAGCTCATTCCTTCAAAAGGAGAGAAAAGATGAAATACTAGAATGGCATGATTTCTCATGTTTGTTGCTTTGCGTTAGAGATTAAATCCACTAAAAAGTTCATTAGTCAACTTCATATTCATTAGTAAATTCTGGAAAAGAGAGAAAAAATCTTCGTTAGTGAAATATGTTTTGGCATGGTCATTCATCAGCCGAGGAATCACTATATCGCATTTAAATTTTTTAGGAAAAATTGATACTATTTCTTAGAACCAAAGTAGGAATTTAAATCGTAATTTAACTAAAAAGAGCCAAGAAATGTATAATGTAGAGGCTTTACAAAGTTCAGGACTCTGGAAGTTTCAGGAATCTGGCTCCTTCCTGAAAATTAACTTTAAGCAGTGTTACAAAGGAGTTACTGTACCTCCATTTCAGGGGAATCAAATCAAATTTTAAGCAATTTGGTCAAACAGACTGCATTTCATATTAGAGCTAATTTTTTGTATTAAACAAATTATATCCTCATTAATAGGTAAAGATTTATTTTTANTTCCTTTGACATAAAAGCATAAAATCTTCATCTTTATGTTGATGAAGTCATTCTCATTCAAACTTCATCAGAATTTACGTTGAAATCGACCATCGTATACTACAAATCTTAATTTTATAGCTTTGGGGGGGGGCCTTATATAACTCGGGGGCAGTTTTTCGGTCACATCGGCATAGGTAATCACCGATTTCTAGGAAAAAATAGCGAAAATTTGGCATTTTTAGGAACGGAAGGCTATTCTGGTTACTGTAGGACGATAAAGAAAATGAGAAAAAAACTTCCGTTATTTTTCTTTTCTTTCACTTTTTCTTTAGATTTTTCCCATTCTTTCTCCTGTTTGTCACTATGAAACAACGGTGTTTATGCTCAATTGTTGCAAAAATTGTCAGTAGGAAATGTCAACAGCAATGAAAAACAACATCTCACTGATAATATTTGTTCAATTACTTAGTTTTCGTTTTTTAACTAAAAATGTCTTCTTTTCAGTTTAATATTTTGGACAATCCCTGTTAATTTAGGTCTCTATCGACTTTTTTTTAAATCTGGGGTTTGGGTTGGCTTTGTCTGGGTAGGGTTGGGTTGTGTTGCTTCCTTTGGTTTTTAAACAACCATTTCTTCAATTCTCTATTATATTTGGCGTATACATGTTATTTTTTGTCTCTATCACATATTAAAATCATCATGTGTAGAAACGGAAGCCTCCTTTGCCTACCTGTACGACGATTAAAAAATTGGATAAAAATATAATAGAGAATTGAAGAAATAGTTGTTTAAAACACCAAAGGAAGCCGCACAACCCAACCCAACCCAACCCAACCCTACCCAGCCAAAGCCTGCCTATTTCGTATGCTTCTGCAATTCACGACGATAATTTTTAAATCTGTCACTTTGTTCTTTAAATCTGAGCTTCTTGTCATGTGGTAGTTAATTTTTTTAGCATCTGATTTCTCTTTTACGTTAATATCAAATTTTTCCGCAGGAGGCCCGTACAACTCATTATGATGATTAATGTGGGTATTTCTACTATTTAATCTGAGCACTGTCCTATTCGATTTCTTTTATCACTTTAATATTTTTACTAAACACCAACCTAAAAAAACACCCACATGCCTAAACCCCTTACCCGCTACCTTGTCCGCCACCTCTACAGTGTAATGGACACCAGAACGGTCTAGGGGTATCCTGCACGAGCCTAGAACGGGGATAGGTAAACAAAGCTCACTCCTCTATCCTAACAGAGAGCCCACAGCCTACGGTTTAGACCTTCCATGGGTTCTAGGTCGATATCCCTGAAATTCTTTTTGTGTCTCTTCCCTAACTAGCCTTCGCACTTCTCTATACTTTTGCTGTTCGATTTCTAGGTTTCCTCCGCAAGCTTTAAGTGTCCTCATTCCCGAGTGAATTAATCTTTGCTTCCCATGCAACCGTGCTACTGAGGTCAATCCGCGGGACGATGCTACATATGGAGAGCTCAATGCTGACCCCCGACGACTCCCGGACGCGAGCTACCTCAGAAACTAGGTCCTCAAAAGAATCTAAGGTCACTTCGGGGCCACGCCTCGAGGCATCGTTGGTGTTGACATGAGCCACCAAAAGTGGCAGGAAACGCACTTGGTGTCGCATCATTAGCGGATTATTTTCCGTCGTACCTTTGGTTTTTGTTAGTACATTCGTTTAAGTATATATAGTAATATTATTAAAAGTGATTCTACAGATGTGGTCACCTAGGCCCCCACCGGGAATCGAACCCGGGACCGCTTTCACCGAAGTCGAACGCGTTGCCTACTTGGCTAATCGGGAGCCCCACTTTTGTTTAAATTGGTTTATTAATTGTTGTAGATTGGTCGGTGACTGTGCTATTTTGTCTCGTATTTCTCAGTCACTTTACTTTCGTGAATTTTCCTTCGTTATCTTGAGCTGTTTCAGAGTATCTTTTGTTGTTTTTTTACCCGCTTTTTTAGTCTAGTTGATAAATTCTTAGTTGAGAGTAAAAATAAATTAAGCTTAGCCTTATTTCTGCTTCTTAAATAGTTTGTACGTTGCAAGTGTCAGTTAAACTCCATTGTTCATTCTTTAGCGCTTAACGCCGCTTCGTTGTATCCACTACATTGAGGCTACATTGTATTCATTGACGTTCAGATAGAAGTTTTGAGCACAGGATGGCTTCCCCGAGGTTTCCCGTTTCCTCCCCCTTCGCGGCTGCTGATGACGGGGCACTTGTGTGTCGTATCAGTGACCTTGAGAGAGAGGTCGCGGACCTTCGCTCTGTGCTGGATAGGTACGGTTTGGTCTCGATCGGTGGCGGATCCTCTGCTATGAGTCCTAAAGCATGTCGCGTCTTGGAGGCGCCCCAGCCACAGGTACAAACGTAGACGTGCCTATCAGCTCCGCTGTCGAGGAATCTCCACGGGTCGTGGTCTCTCCTGCTTCGAAGGCGGATGAGTGGAGAGCTGTCTCCACCCGTGGTTCACGCGGTGTTGTGCTGCGAAAGCAGTGCCCTGGGTGACTCGCTCACTGTTAGCAATAGGTTTGGGGCTTGTCGGAGGACGACTCCACGGATCCTGCGCTAGCGCACTCGCCCGTTGCCACAGTGAAGAATGGACCGAAGGCTAGTCGTGAGAGGAAAGGAGTGGTAGTGATATGGAGCTACTTACGTCGGATAATAGCGCCGTTGCGGAGAGGGGCCCACCGGGAGGAAGTTCATGAGCGGGTGATCTCCAAGTGTATACCTGGAGGCACGGTACCCCAGCTGACGAAGGAGTTGAGGTCGGTGGTAGGGGAGACGGGTTGCTCCTCTCTGCGTGTTGTAACTCATGTCAACACCAACGATGCCTCGAGGCGTGGCTCGTTGGAGATCTTGGACTCTTTTGAGGACCTGGTTTCTGAGGTAGCTCGCGTCCGGGAGTCGTCGGGGGTCAGCATTGAGGTCTCCATATGCAGCATCGTCCCGCGGATTGACCGCAATAGCACGGTTTGGAATAGGGTGATATGACAATCTAAACCGTCGGCTGTGGGCTTTCTTTCGGGATAGAGGAGTAAGCTCTGTTGACCTGCGCCCCGTTCTAGATTCGTGCAGACTACCCTTAGACCGTTCTGGTATCCATTACACCGTCGAGGCGGCGGAGAAGGTAGCGGGTAAGGTGTTAAGGCATGTGGGTGTTATTTTAGGGAAAAAGAGGAATCAGCTGCTAAAAAAAATTAACTACCACATGACAAGAAGCACAGATTTAAAGAAAGAAGTGACAGATTTAACAACTATCGTCGTGAATTGCAGAAGCATACGAAGTAAGCAGGCAGAGTTCCTCAATCTTGCGAGAGGCACTTGCGCAGATATCATAATAGGAACTGAGAGTTGGCTAAGCGAAGAAGTTGCATCAAGCGAGATATTCCCTCCGGACTACGCTATATACCGAAAAGACAGACTTAGCAGAATAGGCGGTGGAGTGTTTATAGCATTCCAAGATCATCTTTGGAGCATAGCATTGAGGCTATGTAACCGCGTTCTTAGAGGCAGTCAGTCGTGGATCAAAGAGGTAGCTTATATTTAAATAGTTCGCCCGTTACTTGAGTACTGCTGCGCGGTGTGGAATCCGCACGAGAAGGGTTTGATTTTGCAACTAGAGCGCGTACAACGTAGAGCGGCTCGTTTCGTTAAGGGAGACTACAAGTTCGACAGCAGTGTATCAGATATGATTAGATCCCTCGGCTGGAACTCTCTTGACGATAGAAGACTCGAGTTTAGGCACAGATTGTTCGAGAAATTCCTGAGTAGTCACTTACATGACGAAATACGCGACATAGTGATTCCTGCGCTTAGCGAACGCAATTTTCGAGACCAGACGTCGAAAAAATTTCGTGAGATTATTGCACGAACGGATAGTTATTATTGGTCTCTTTTTCCAGATAGTATTATACGCGTAAATAGGATGAATAATTAGGGACTTTGGTGTATTAACACCCCCTGCCATACGCCATACGACGGTTTGCGGGGTATTTATGTAAATGTAAAACCATTGGGTGAGGGTACTGTCCCTATGTCGTGGAAAAAGGAAACGTCACTCCAGTTCCCTAAAACCAGATGACTATAGGCCAATTTCACTTATTTCGATATTCAGTAAAATTATGGAGCACATTATAGCGAGCTCTATAATGCGTTTTCTTAGTGAAGAGGGAGCAATTAGTCCGATCCAGCACGGGTTCCGCAAAGGAAGGTCATGTGAGACCCAGTTCACCGTTTTCGTTAACGACATAGCTATGGAAGCAGATAAGGATGCAGTACTTTACAGATGCAGTATTTTTAGATTTCAGGAAGGCCTTTGACAGAGTGTCCCACATTATTGTTCCCACTAATTCAGAAACTGATTGCCTACGCTATCGACAAAAACGCAGTTAGATGGATAATACTCGAAAACAGATCTCAGCGTGTTGCGTTGGACGAAATTTTATCCAAGGAAGTACGTATCACATCAGGTGTTAATCAGGGAAGCGTTTCAGTCCGATTTTGTTCCTTATTTAAATTAACAACCAGGTGGATAATGTAAAAAGCAAAGTTAGATTATTTGCTGATGATACTCTCATATAGAGAGATTGTATGAGAAGATGATAGCAGTATTTTTCAAAGCGACCTAAGCGTCATATCAAATTGGTACAAAGATTTGTAACCTTATATCTTGGAGTTACACTAAGCAGAAGTTTATCGTTCAAGGAGCATATTCGAGATTCTATACGAAAGACGAATAGAATGCAAAGACTAATAAGTAGAACCCTGAGAGGATGCCCATCTAAAGTTAAATAAATTGGGTACATTTCCCTCATTCGACCTAGTCTTGAGTACTACTGCGCGGTCTGGAATCCACACGAGGTAGGGTTAGTCTCAGATTTGGAGATGTTCAATGTAGAGCAGCCTGTTTTGTCAGTTAAGATTTCAGGTTAGACAGTAGCGTTACGGCCTTGATAAAATCATTCGGGTGGAACTCACTGTTACTCACTGAGAAGATCTGATTACCGATGAAAGCTTCTCGAAAAATTCATCGGATAAGAAGGTTTAGTTGAAGTAAAGGGTATTGTCATTCCGGTAAACAGCGAGCGGGATCTTCGAGATGCGACGACCAAGCGTTACAAGGAAATAATCGCTAAAAGAGATAATTACTTTTGGTCGTTCTTTCTGAATAGCATCAGAGAATATAATAGGGTAGATTAGGTAAGGTGTTAATACAATTGCAGGGTAGAAATCTAAATCTAGATTTAAATGTCAGACGCGGAAATTTTTTCAAATACGTTTCATACTTTTAGAAGGGATAGGCAAACTAATGGGGGAGGGATATGTATCTCCGTTAAGAAAGAGTTAGAAACAACCATTAGCCTAGTGGATCCGGAATATGAGATTCTATCTGTGAATATTAAGGGAAGGAAAGGAAAAAGGCCTATAGTCGTGAATTGTAGAAGCATTCGAAATAAGCAAGCGGAGTTAATCAATCTTACGTGAGGCACTTGCGCAGATATAATATTAGGAACCGAGAGTTGGTTATGCGAGGATATCTCATCGAGCGAGATTTTTCCTCCGGACTATGTCGTGTATCGAAAGGATAGACTGAGCAGAATAGGCGGTGGAGTGTTTATAGCAGTTAAAGATAATTTGAATAGCCAACGCGAAGATCCTATAGTGAATACTACGAGCGAAATGGTCTGGTGCTCGGTTCTTGGCAAAAATGGAAGTAAAATTCTCTTTTGCTCCATTATCGCCCTCCGATGGCGAGTTCGACGGCTTAGACGATCTATCCGAGTCTTTACATATAATTAGAGAGAAAATGAAGGACCCCATTATTGTTTTAGGAGGAGATTTTAACCTACCTTACATTAATTGGGAGAATGTGACGTGTTGGAGCTTCAGTAGAGAGAAAAGATTATCGCATAAATTAATTGATACATTCTCGCTGCATGGCCTTGAACAAATTAACATGAATATTACTCGGACGAATCGAACAGGTCAAGGCAACATATTCATCTACATCTACATAAGTACCCTGCAAGCCGCCTTCCGGCGTGTGGCAGGGGGTAAATATTTGATTTACAAGTCGCCTCTCACCCGCATTTGATAACTAGTGTCGATATAGTTGACGGTATTTCAGACCACGACGTAATAACGGCAGAAATGAAGGCAGTAATAATTAAATCCCTCAAACCGCCGAGGCAAGTATACGTATTTAGCAAAGCGAAATTTTCGGAGTTCAAGAATTATATTAACAAGAGAAGGGAAGATTTTTGTTGATTTGTGGGTACAAACACAATCGATGATAGTTGGAATGAGTTTCTCCGCATTATCAAAGATGATTTAGCTAAATACGTACCGACTAAAAGCATGCGTGAGCGTAAGGAGCCACGATGGACAAAGCCGAAGTTGCGAGCATTGCATAGGAAGCAGAGACTTATTCATTCCCGATTGTGGAAACTTACAGCAAGAGGAGATAATTTTGAGTTCGAGCAACAAAAGTATAGAGATATGAGAAAGCTAGTTAAAGAGGAAGCTAATAACGAAATTCAGGAATGTAGATCTAGAACCTTGTTAGAAATACCAGGAGTTGATCAGAAAGAATTTTGGTCGTATGTGCGTGAGACTCGTGGCGGCAAGTCTTCCGTACCTAGATTAACTAACGAAGAAGGAATTATCATTAATACGTCGCTAGAAAAAGCTTACTTAACCAGCATTATCAAAAATGCTCCACCGTAGATAATGGTATAGTTAACGATTTTGCAACGCGCATTGATTCGGAAATGAGCCCAATTGAGTTATGGGTTGACGGAATTTGAAAAGTTATTGCGAGAGATTGACAGAAAAATAGCACCAGGTCCCAAAGGTATTCCCTCATTTGTAATAAAAACTTTAGCTAATGAGCTTGCTCTTCTTCTTCTCGTCTTCTATCGGAAATAATTAAATGAGACAGAGTCCCAGTGTCATGGAAAAAAGCAAATGTAACTCCGGTTCCTAAGAAAGGTCGCACCCTAAAGCCAGATGACTATAGGCCAATTTCTTACTTCTCGATTTTCTGTAAAATTATGGAGCATTTTATAGCGAGGTCAACAATGCGCATTCTATCCCAGAAGGGAGCAATTAGTCATAGTCAGCACGGGTTCCGCAAAGGTAGGTCATGTGACTCTCAGTTAGCCCTTTTTATGAATGACGTGGCTAAGGCAGCAGATAAGGGTGGTAGAGCAGACGCAGTATTCCTAGATTTCAGGAAGGCTTTTGACACAGTGTCTCACGTAAAACTAATTCAAAAGCGAACTGCATACGAGATCGAAAAAAAAGTGGTCGGATGGATAAAATCTTTTCTCGTAAACAGATCTCAATGAGTTGCATTGGATGGAATTCTATCCAATGAGGTATATATCACATCAGAAGTATCGCAAGGAAGTTTTTTATGGCCGATATTGTTTCTAATATATTGTTACGTAGCCTTAGGTTCAGGGATAAGTGAGCAAACAGTTAAAATAAAAACACCGCACTTTATTCTAATAACTTTTATAACGTCCACCTTCGGTTCACCGCACTTCCAACATGTCTGTCGTCATCTCTCTCCCAACAATCACTCCCTTTCGTATCCACAACTGTCTCGTCGTTACAACAATATATAAATGACTTAGTGGATAATATAGGGAGCACAGTCATATTATTTGCCGATGACACTCTTATATACTGAGAGATAACGTCAGAAGAAGATAGCAGTATCCTACAGAAGGACCTAAACGTTATATCAAGTTGGTGCAAAGATTGGCAGCTTGACTTGAATGCTAAGAAGTGCGTTGAGATGTCTTTTACGCGTTCTACCAACGCAATTAGCGAACAGTATGAAATTTCATCATACCCACTAGAGTTCGTGCGTCACAATAAATATCTAGGAGTTACACTCAGCAGTAGTTTATCGTTCAAAGAACATATTAGTGACATTATAGGGAAAGCAAATAGAATGCAGATATTGACAAGTAGAACCCCGAGAGGATGTCCATAAAAAGTCAAAGAAATTACTTAATATTCCCTCAATAGGCCTAGTCTCGAATACTGCTGCGCGGTTTGGGATCCACATGAAGTAGGGTTAGTTTCAGATTTAGAGATGATCCACCGTAGAGCAGCTCGTTTCCTCACTGGAAGCTTCAGGTTCCACAGTAGCGTTACGGCTAGAAAAGATCTGATTATAGACGAAAGCTTTTCGACAAATTCATCGATTTAGAATTTGAAGATGAAGTGTAAGACATAGTTATTCCGGTAAACAACGAGCGCGATCTCTTAGATCGGCTTGCGAGATATGAATCTAAATCTCTTAGAAAGCACAAAGAAGAGTGTAAGGAATTATTACGGGAGAAAACGAAAGCAAAGGACAAGTTTTTAGAGAAATCTATGGAAAACAATGGTTGGGGGGACCTGATTAATATGTGAAGAGGAGACGCGTAGGGCGGGAAGAAGTGATACATTTAAACGTAAACGTGCAACTAGTAAATGACGACCAAGGCAAGCTTAATGACCAAGGCCTTTAATGATTGGTTTGCGAAGCAATACACAGAC
The DNA here is from genome assembly GCA_000376725.2 of Ladona fulva. NCBI lineage: Eukaryota > Metazoa > Arthropoda > Insecta > Odonata > Libellulidae > Ladona > Ladona fulva. The sequence goes on from KZ309422.1 coordinate 303,744, forward strand.
GCCGATGGGGAGAGAAAAGAGGTCTCGAAACTTATGAACGGTTTCGAGTATATTAGGATTAGAGATAGCGACATCTACAAGAACATAAAAAATATTAACAATCATTAGTCCTCTGGGCCGGATGGAATCGCAAGCGAGGCTCTAAAGTTAGGAGGAGAAGCAATAACAACCTATCTCCGAGTCTTATTCACGACATCCCTAGATAACAGAAAGTACCGGAAGACTGGGAGAGCGCGATTGTAGTAACAATTCATAAAGAGGGTGCTCGTAAAAACGGAAATAACTACAGGCTCATTAGTTTAATAAGCGTAGTCTCGAAACAGATGGAGAAATTAGTGGCTAGTTACATTCGAAATTTTTGGGATTCGAAACATTGGTTAAGTGATGCCCAGGACGGCTTCCGTAAAAATTATTCATGCGATACGCAAGTTAACTCCGTTTACACAAGACATCTCAGAGTCCTTGGATAGGGGAAAACAGATGGCTGCCGTAGTCGTTGATTTTTCAAAAGCATTCGATAAGGTAGATCATAAACTGATAATAGAAAAAATAGCTAAATTGAAAACTAACGAAAGAGTAGTTAGATGGATATGTGAATTTTTATATCACCGCATGCAAAGAGTTGGCAGTAGATTTTCTAGGGAAGCGGAAATAGAATCTGGTGTTCCTCAGGGAAGAGTTATTGGAGCATAGCTGTTTTTAATATATATTAACGATTTGACAGTGAAACTAAATTATAAGATTAGTTATTTGCGGACGACTCTTTAATTTACAGAGAAATTAAGGGTTTAGACGATTGCACTCTGTTGCAAGCGGATGTAGACGAAATTGCTCATTTGGCTGACTTAAACAATATGACGCTAAATAAAGGAAAAACAAATCTGATTCGATTCTATAGAAGTAGGAATGCCTTGCATTGGGGGTGTATGTTGAAAGGAATTTTACATGAGGAGAAATACGATTGTGAATATCTCGGAGTAACGTTAACGAAGGATCTGTAATGGGGACCCAATATTAACAACATAGTGTCTAAATGTTATAAATCGTTGCACTATAGTATGAGGGTATTGGCAAAAGGTAGTTTAAACTCAAAAGAAATTGTGTACAAATCACTAGTAGGCCAATATTGGAATATGGCGCAACGGTTTGGGACCCACAAGCAATGGGACTGATTAAAGATGATGAGAATAGCGTCACGATAAGTTTAGAGTAATTTCAAAAGAACTGTAAGTGTAATAGAAATGTTAGAAAAGCAAGGCTGGGAAACTTTAGAAATATATCTATTATCGTATACATCTGGTCCTCCGAAACACAAATAATTCCGCCGTAAGTTCGTAATAACGTCGTAATCGTAATATATTTCTTACCATTATTTATAATAATCAATCTACTGAAATTCTAACCACTACGCCAACCTCGGTGGCGTAAAGGCGTGGCGTGCTAGCTCAGGTCCCGGGTTCAAATCCTGGTTAGGGCGTGGATGTTTGTGTTCGTCTAGGTTAATTGTAACAGTGGTCTCAATTGACCAAAATTCGCCTAAACAAAGAAATTATTATTATTATATCAAATAACGAAATCATACTTCACGTAAATGTTTATAATAATTCTAGGAACCGATAATACCCGTGCACTTATATGGGATAATTCATCAACTCATCATTCAACAATGGCTATAGTCGTCAAAGGGGTGGGTTGTTTATTTCCACACAAATTCCTAATTTTCAGTATATTTTATAAAATTTCTCGAAATTTCACATCTATATCAATATTTCACGACTAAAATAAGAATCTAGGATAATTTTCATTTCTTTTAAAATTTCCTTGATTACGTAATATCATTATCTTTGTTTCCATTCTGCAAAAGAAACAACATATGCAGGTAAAGAAAACCTACATTACGTGCTAATCTTATGGAAAACTATACTAAATGATTCTCACCGTAAATATGCGACAACTCATCAAATCAATAATCCACAATTTCCTTGATCGTCATAGGGAGAAGCTGTTTACTTTCGAAAACTTTTATGAATTTTCGAATTATTCTCAATTAATGTAATTTGTACGGAAGTTATTGGTAAAGAAGGTTAGATAAATTACACTGCTTAAGATATGGATAATCTCTTGTTACGCGTGATATCGTTAAGACCTGGTGGAGTAATGATCACATTTTTAAAAAATGCTTGCCGCATAAGGAGTACGTCGAGTTACCAATTCCATTTCATCACGGGAAAAAGGAAAAGAATGGTAATATTTCATTATGCTTACAGTTCGCTTACATCTGCCCCGATGGATTACAGCAACACCTCGCCTGATACTGTGAATTTTACTGTTTACAAGCGTGTAACAACAACGCGCTGATTGTTCATTGAATCCACAGATCGATTGTTACCAGTATTTCTTTACTTCTTCGGAAATAAGTTAATCGGATACAACTGGATGATACGAACCGCTTAAGAACAAGGAAATACAGATATGATAGATAACGGAGATACAGATAAAGTTAAAAAATCCGTCTATCAAAAGAGGCGAGCATTCGTTTAAGCGGGTTGTAGCGCATCTGGGGAAAGAAGAAATTCGCGTCTTGAGCAGGAAGCAGAGCGCTTCAAGCAGTATATTTACCATGTCATTAGTTTGGTCGGTAGCAGGATTAAAATTCGTGTCTTTAGCGGTATAACATCTTAAGGGGAAGCATCTTAAACGGATTTCACTGTAATTAAAGCATATAACTCATACAAAAATCACATTATTTTAGAATCCCTCCATAAATTATAGCCTTAATTCCTTGCCCCGGAGCCTATGCATGCATGTAGTACAGGATACGATAAGGATACGCCCAAGTGCCATTTATGGGGAAAATTACATATTTTTAGTGTAATTAATACAAATTTCTCTTTGCTACATGGTTTCCCGTTGTTACTAAAATTTCACTTATTCCTTGGTTTCTTTCTGGCTTCATTGTTAATAAAGAGTATTTAAATAAATTCTGTTTCCTCTATGGTCATCATATCTCGAAAAGGTTCCATCGCTAAACTTCGATCCCCACTCTGAACATTTTTAAGTTAATACTTTAAAGAATTTATAATCTTTTGGAAACATTTTCTTAGAAGAACTCCTACTGAAAAATCAATTTTAATGATTCCAATTTCTAATAATGATAATTTTGGATTCATTCGGGGAACTCGACTTGTTAGTCTGCATCCAGATAGTTTGTGCCGTTCAATTACCAGTAGTTGATAAATGAAAGGGACATATATGTTATAGACGCACAGCTTTTTCGAAGGAAAGTCAAAGGATAAGTTTAGCTACGCTTGCGATATTACATTAGAAAAAAATTATGGTGAGATTCGGATTCTATACAGCTTTTCCGTGAAGTTATTTGCACCTACATAGTAACTAAAGGATAGGGGAATTTACGATTCATTACAACAGGCAAATGAAACTAGTTATTCCTTAAAATTAAACAAAGGTGCCAGGCCTGTGAAATGATTCTCCTACATAGGGAAAAATCTGCATAATATCCCCTTAAAATGTCTCCTGAATCTACCTTGAATANGTCATCACAAATAAAGCGATCTCATCATAAACTAAGCAAAGTCATCACAAATTAGACGATCTCATCATAAACTAAGCAAAGTCATCCTAAATTAAGCGATCTCATCATAACCTAAGGAAACATTTCATAATCTAAGCAGAGTCATCACAAATTATGCGATCTCATCATAAACTAAGTAAAGTCATCAGAAATTAAGCGATCTCATCATAAACTAAGCAAAGTCATCACAAATAAAGCGATCTCATCATTAACTAAGCGAAATTTTCATAAGCTAAGCAGAGTCATCACAAATCAGTCGATCTCATCATAAACTAAGCGAATATTTCATAAGCTAAGCCAAGTCATCACAAATTAAGCGATCTCATTATAAACTAAGCAAAGTCATCACAAATTAAGCGATCTCATCATAAACGAAGCGAACATTTCATAAGCTAAGCAGAGGCATCATAAATTAAGCGAACATTTCATAAACTAAGCAGAGTCATCACAAATTAAGCGATCTCATCATAACCTAAGGGAATATTTCATAATCTAAGCAGAGTCATCATAAATTAATTGATCTCATCATAAACTAAGTAAAGTCATCACAAATTAAGCGATCTCATCATAAACTAAGCAAATTCATCTCAAAAATGAGCGAATTCAGAAAATATTAAGCAAACTCATCGTATATAAAGCGAAATAATCATAAACTAAGCGGATTAAGCAGAATTATTACAAAGCAATGCGAACTCATGATCTAATAAGCTAAGTCATCAAGTAATAAACTAAGCTAAGATAAGGTAAGCAAAGTAATCGTAAACTAAGCGGATTTGTAATGAAATTAAGCGAACTCATCGCAAATTATGGTAAAACTTAGCGAAACTATCACAAACTCAGCGTGTTCATCGTAAACTAAGCGTATTTATCGTAGATTAAGCGAACACCGCTTAAACTAAGCGAATTAATCTTAAAACAAAGCGAAATCTCCGTATCAACCTTACATGAACCTTATTTAAGCAATATCAACGTATTCTAAGCTATGTCAGGGTATTCTTAGCGAACTCAACGCATTCCTAAGCGATCTGAGCGTACTCGAAGCGAATCTTAAGCGATGTCACCGTATTCAGAGCGAACTAAGCGTAAACTAAGCAAATAGATCTTCAAACCAAGCTTACTCATCGAATAACCTAGCCAAGTTACCACAATCTAAGCGTATTCTACTCAAACCTAGCGAACTCATCGTTAGCTAAGCGAACTCATCATAAGGTCTGCCTGCTCATCATAAATTGGTTCACAGTCCTATTTATTCAGCATAACCAGCGAGAACTAAGCGAAACTCATCGCTAACTAAGCGAACTCATCATAAAACTAAGCGGAGTTATCATATACCAAGCAAATTCATTGTATAGCTAACTCGTCATAAACTAAGCGAACTCATGATATAACCTAGCGAAATTATCACAAACTAAGCGTATTCATCACTAACTAAGCATACTTATCGTAAACTAAGCGATCTCAGCGTAAACTAAGCGAATTTATCTCAAAACAAAGGTAACTCAGGAAAAAACCAAGCGAAATTATGGTATAACTTAGCGAAAGTATCACAAACTAAGCGTATTAATCACAAACTAAGCGATCTCAGCATAAACTAAGCGAATTAATCTCAAAACAAAGCGAAATATCCGTATCACTAAGCAAATCTTAGTACCTCATACCTCATCCCACTCATCTTATAACCTAGCCAAGTTACCACAATCTAAGCGTATTCAACTCAAACCCATGCGAACTCATCACAGAAGCTGAAAACCTAGCGTGTGTATCGAAAACTAAGCGGTCTCAGCGTAAACTAAGCGATTATATCTCAAAAAAAAGCGAAATCTCCGTGTCACTGAGCGAACTCATCGTAAAGCGTAATCAACACAAACCCAGCGAAGTCATCACAAACAAAGCGATCCCATTACAGAACCCAAAAACATTTCCGTTCCGTTCCGAATTAAAGAAATGAACAACGAAATGCAAAATAAACGCAGTAGTCTTAACAGAACTCTGTCGATCCGGAAGCGATAACAAACTTCCGTTTGATAAACACGTGCACCTAACCGCCTTCGTTAATTTTCTTAATTTAGGTACCACATCCGGGAGTTTTTGTAAACATGCCGAAAAGGTGAGATTTTTTAAAGGACGATTCTTGCCGAGTGTATGTAATCTTCCCTTTTCTAAGGGAAGATGTCAATCAACACCTCGACCGCCAGCGGAAGGGTTGTCCTTAAGATTTCATGGAGTTCGTCCGTAGGAGGAGTGACGAAGAGCGACTTCCTATTTTCGGTCTATCTTTGGGACCTAATTGAGAATACTATTTCATATTTCCTCGGTGATGGTCTCCCGCAATCGCATCTTTCAAGCCGGAACGACCCTCCGGATGTTTTCAAATTTCTAGCGAAACGTGGGAATGGGATAGGTGTGAGAAAGAGAATTTTGATGTGTATACATTTGATTCGTAAGACGTCCTAAATGGATATTTCCTAAACCCTTCCCTACGCGTCACACCAATCGGGATTTAGCTTTTTGTCGCGTGACCACTGTTTCAGAATTTGTATATAAATGGAGAAAATATGTCGGTCTATTCACTTTTCTGGTCTTTCTACGGTGCCCAGGTATTTTATCATCCTCTTTACATTTTTACTCAAAACTCTGTAATGGAGGCTATTTTCAAGATTCTTCCTGCTTTGGAAATCGTGCGCGTATTCCGCGCAGGAGTGTTAAACACTAGAGATTTGTTACTATCTGCATTTACAGCTCTCACTCATCGTATCATTGCGATGGATGAGTTAGTGGATGTAGATGATTTTGTGGCAATGTCGAGCGCTGCTGCTCTCGACTCGGAGGGATTTGACATCGACGGTGTCTCCGTTCTGTCGGAGGAACCGTTTATCGACGGTGATCTTCTCCTTAATTATTCGTTTGAAGATTCTTCAGAAGTCCCCATTTTAAACGGGGATTTGTTTCTCGATTCGGAGGATTTGAACGTAGCTGATTTCTCCGTTCTTTCGGAGGATCCATTCGTTGGCGGAGATCTTCTTACACATCCCCTAGGAGAATCATCAGAGCTCCCTATTTTGAAAGGGGATTTATTTTCCACCGAGGACGAGGATGTATCTCATCATCATTCTTTTATCAGTTGCTTTTCACCAGAATATTTTCGCGAAGTCATTCCCAACAA
>KZ309423.1:0-21693 GCA_000376725.2 Ladona fulva
GATCATTTCCTAAGAAATCGATCAATTACGAAATTCCAAAGCCTGAGACTGACATCTAGGACTGCTCTATTTTCTATGAGGTTAATTTTTACTCTTAATTTCCATTCACTAAATACAATTTGGAATCTCTTTTGGAATATCTGCTGGTCCATTCTTAAAAATCTAAGAATGTTCAGAGATGATCATCATAGATTTGTGGGCCCGCATTCCCTGCTATGTAAGGATATAAAAAGTAATAAACCTGAGAAGAAAGAGTCTTTCAAAGATTTTCTGTGGCATAGTTTAAAAATTTTCATTCCGGAGGCCCATGGTTATACGACACACATTCAGACGGTACCTAGTTGAATTCTTCATACAAAAAATTAGCATAATTGATGTTACTGAGTATTGAGCTGTAAAAATCCTGCATATATTTTCAGGAGGGAACAATTTTGGGGCTACCGGATTACCAACTGGGTAATATGTTAAAATGAGATGAAAGCGGTCCCTGGTTCGATTCCAGGTGGGAGCCCAAACGTGCGAAACGACCTCGGCTGTCGAAGCACTTTTAGCAGTAATACTTCCAAAGGACCGATTTCGGCGGGCGTATTGGAAACTCCAAAACTTAGTCATATTTTTAAGGCACAGTTCTTTTCTGTATCGAATATTGCAGACATTATGCGGTTACTTTTAACACCGATCACTGATCACTGTTGTACAGCATGAAGACACATTGATGCATCGTTAGTGGCAATTTGCTGACATTCCTGTGAAAGAAGAATGTTACTGGTGGGTAAAGAGATGGATAAATGTAACCTCTACGCTGAATTTAAACGTAGACACATTCTCTGCAGCAGCTCTCCACTGTTATTTCAGCACATTCTCCGCTCTACTTAAAAATTTAACCCCTTCATTATAAGCTTAGTCCTACCATTAATCTAAGCGATTGGAACCTTCTTTTTCACAAATCGTTTCGAGCTATCCATCAATGTGCAGTTTGCCCTGCACCGCAGTCGTTGGAATTACAGGAGAATATGATAAGAGGTATTTCCTCATCTTGAATAGATAAGTGGCAGATGCGATGTTGCCTACTAAAGCGATCGATTGGACGCTTCGTAATGAATTACCAAGACAGAGCTCCACAGCATGGCTGCGATTCGAAAACATCCTCTTCTGAAGATGGAATCAGGCTTTAACTAGCAATGTCTGCACTTGTACTGTCCTTTAAAGTAAATTTCAGGCATTGATCTCACCATATTGATTAAGCAACTGAGTTTCAAGCGGAGAACCACTCCATTGGTTTAATCACATAAATGTACTCGTGGAATAAAAAGAACTTTTAGGAAAATTAGAAATTAATATAATTTCCAAAAGATACGCAAAAAAGAGACCGAGTTGAAAATCGATCTGAGAAAATACCGTCACGTACCGGATATAAAATGGATATACGTACCGATTTTTGAGATATTATCAATTAATGACAATCAAGAATTTCCCGTAATTAAGTTATGCATGAAAAACTTTTCGCCCATGATCCGTATCGAAAGTGGAGAGAGACCCATCTGATGTATGAAAGTATTGCTGCGCATAAAAGGTTCTTTTGATGCATTGCCAGGTTCTCGTCAATGCTTACCACATCAGCAAGCAATAACAGATCGCAGCACAATTCATGGATCGCTCAATTAAGTTCCATTAAGAAAAAAGAGCGCGATGTGGTTGCCAGTAAGGAATTTGAAGCCCAAATGGAAGATCTTTCAAATTCGTCAACGTAGCATTTGGCCTAATGACAAAAGCTTCGGAAATATACGTAGCAACAGATATCCTTTACGTCATCAACGGATAGATATCCTTCAGTAAATATATCTTTTACGTTTAGGTGGATGTAGGGCACAGTTTGCACTGGCACGGCGAAAATGATTCTGTTTTGAATAGATTCAGGAATAATCTCGGTATTTTACAACGCAATTTCGCGCGCGATGAATAGGTACGAAAAATTATACTTGAACGAAAGATGTCAAATTTCAACGTCAGAATTAAATTTATGTAGGTACATATAAGAGTTCCTCTCGAACTATATGAAAATTTAAAATTCGATCGCACAGATGGTACAAAAAAATTTTAAACTGCTTCATTTGAGTGCCCTTCCAATTTCCAGAAGCTCCTCAAAATACTACTTCCTCTACCACACCCTCCCGACGAGGGTAGATACGTGAACATATAAATGTAAACGTCAAAGTTCTAGCAGTTGGTCACTACCATGGCGACAGTCTTCAATACAACCAAGAAAGACAATAAACCATTCCAGTAGCAGTTTGTCTCTGAGGCAGCATTTTTAATCCTCAGGGGTTTAGAATTCTTCCATCAGGAGATATGCGATGTTAACGTAGTTGTTAGAGGGTAGGTACACAAGGGCTTAAATTGTTACTTCTGGTCGTGTTTTCCTCGATTATAGAAACAAACAGGCAAGAATCATCGAGGGTGGGTATAGGGGTGTTAACACACCCCATGGCATACGCTACTAGCGGCTTGCAGGGATGATTACGTAAAGGTAAACATGAATTTAATGAAATAAATAAAAGAACCTACTCCTCATTTAAACACTTTTCTGTTAAAGTCTCGCTAAAGACTAATTTGATAAAACACCCGGAGAAGAAAAATATCAAATTCATGCACGAAAAAGGGTCAGAGAAAACTTAGGATAGATAACTTGAATCTGAAATGTAGGTAAGTCCGCATACCTTACGTTAGATATATACAGCTTCTGTAAGTTTGGAATTACATTTGTAACAAAGCGACATAGGAATAATTGCCAATTTTAGCTATTTTGTCGCTAAATCTAGTGCCTTTTTCGTTCTTTCAGCGACCTTTTTCTGTTTTAACGAATCTCGTACTCAACGGAGAGTGTTCGATCACTACCTATATATTATCTATCTCTACCTATACTATCCCTACCTATATGTATCTATCTCTACCTATACTTAACATAATATGATTGGCTTATTTCAAATTAAAATAGCATTACTTTCTGTTGATGAAAGACGATGTTAACACTGTAAATTTAATGAATAAAATTGACTTAAAATTTGATGTATTTAACGTGTTCTGAACTCATACTCTTGTCGAAGAGGCGAATTTGAGCTGCTTTATTTTAAACTACTTTCCACCGATATTTTTTCTGAGATTAGCGAATTATTAGCTACTTTTCTTGGTGCATCCAGCGAGATTTTCGAAAATAAATTGGCATCTATGCAAACAGGGATTCTAAAGATATGATTTATCAAAAATAACTCACGGATGCGATGATGCGTTCTCTTCTCTCGTCGCCTTCATAGAGGCTCCATTAATATTTCACTGCTATTTCACACTGAGAAAACTTCACGTTATAATGCGTCTCGGAGCGTGTTGTCGCATTGAGATTCAAGCGACTATGAACCTATCACAGCTTTAAACGCGGATAATGTTATCTATAAGCTATTGTGTTAACGATAATTCTTCCCAAAGATACGTCTATTATCATAGAAAAAATCACGATTGAAAGTTTTAGAATTGTAAAACTACAAGTAATTTTAAAATTTACAAACAAGTCTCCAGTTCCAGAAAACATATACAATGGAAGAAAACCACAGGTAAAATTGTGTGCGTTTACCTGAAAATTAAGCTTAATACCTAAGCATAATCATCAATACCTACGATAACCAATCATTATTAAGATATCATTATCAATATTCAATTGTATGTAGATAAAAAAAAACGTTGATGATAATATTCCGAGCATTACCACGCATCCTGCATTCCTAACAACAGCAAAACACGATAAGAATTCAAAAGAATTAGAGGGAGAATTTTCTGTGATACAATTAGGATTGAAAGGACCGGCATGTGATGAAATATTCCGTTATAATGCCGAAATCCTCATTACCCAAGATTATCATTGCATTCGAATCCATCCTATTGTAATTTTAGTAAATTTGCAACTATCTGTCCTTAAAATGTTTCATTAACCCTTAATAACTAGAAACTTTGTATTATTTTCGATGCGACACTCATTCCACTCTTCCGAATTTTACGTCAAATCAAGTAGGGGAGAAACCGAAGAGAAAAGAGATTGATACCAATGATTAGCGAATGATTGTGACACATTGAGCTCCATAACGAAAATTACTCATTCTCTTGATGAGTATCCCTACTCCCTACCTACTATCGCCTATCACCCAATAGCGACAACATTGTAATTGTTGCGAAACCTTCTAGGGAAAATTGTTTTTTTAAAGGCGATTGTTGTTGTGAAATAATCGTAACACAACATTTCAGATGTTGCCAAACCAACTAGGGAAAAAATTGGTTATTTAAAGGCTATCGTTATTGTGATATTATTGTTACGGCCAAAAGAGATGGGCGATTGTTCCAGAAAGGGGCAATTGTATGAATCTCAAGCTAATGAAAAAAAGTGATTCCGTAGTTACACTGAGTGCTCTGTTTAGAGAAGGCAATGATATTTCCTCAACACGGCGAGTAGTTATTTGGGTGCCAATTTCGCCTACCTGTGACTAAGCTCTCTGTCGTCGACCCAACTGTCTACGTTCGACAGACCCTCTGAGAAGATGTCCAAATCGTTCTCGGAGCGATCGTTCCGGGTCATCGGAGGCCGGGGCGCGTACAGATTGAGGGCGGGCCGCGGCGGGCGTCTCGGGGGCGACCGCCCAGGGCACGCCGCCTGCATCACCGGCAGGAGGTCCTTCTCCTCGCAGGAGTCGCCGCTCTCGGTCCTGAACACTGGCATCGTAACAGAATCCAACTGGCGCGCTTAGCGCTCTTGGGCCGCCTTTCACCATCGCGTTCGGCGGAGGGGGAGGGGCGGCAGCGTGGTGCGTGGGGGGGCGCAGAGGGGAGCGGGTCAGAGGCGTGACGTATGAATCGTCCGAGTGCAGAGACCGGGACCTCGAAGGTCAGCTCGAGCGAAAAACTAGGAAATGCGCCGAGGAGGTTAAAAAAAAACACCGAGGGCAATTAGAAGGGCGCCCCCCATGCAGATCCATTGTTGAAAGGGGGGAAGCTCCCCGGATAAAGCGTGGAAGTACAGTATTTCTACGGTTCATCCAACTTTTTCTCCATTTTTGTATTCAAAATGTGTATTGGTGAGAGAAAGAATGCCTTCGGACAGCCTAGTAGGCTATGCGCACGCCTTTGGTAGAAGTGGTCCCAGGTTCGATTCCCATGGGGGTCCTATAGGCGCTAAAAGACCGTAGTTGTCGAAGCACTTCACTGCTACTATGAAAGAAAGACTGCATAACTCAATATGGGAGTGCAGTTTGACGTCAGCTTGTACGTATTGAAAAGATAGAAGGATGCAGAATTTAGATTTGTACCCCGCAAGCCGCCAGTGGCGTATGGCAGGGGGTGCATCAACACCTTACTCAATCCACCTTATTAGATTCTCTGATGCTATGCAGAAAGAACGACCAGAAGTAACTATCTGTTTTAGCGATTATTTCCTTATAACGCTCGGTCGTTGTTTACCGGAATGACAATATCATTTACTTCGCCTAAAAATTCTGGACCGATAAATTTTTCGAAAAGTAAAAGTAAGGGGGCGAACAAGATGGTTTTAGAGGAAGATGTTGATGGCAAGGAACGAAAAGAGGCTGGTTTTATGCTAGCTGATCCTTATTTACATCCTGATCGAAGCAAGCAACCTGCATGTCTAACTTCTAACCGTGGCAATTTAAACAGAAACTTTGTAACTTCGCATATTTTCAACATTTTTTTCCTACCGGCAACTTCCTTCAAAACAGCAGTCATCAGGTGAGTTTATATCGGAAATAAGCATTTTTACTCTCGAGTAAGGAGTTTTGTGGGCTGGTTGAAGAGAGGGCGGGGATGGAAGAGGTAAAAAGTGTATATAGAAGAGCTGGTGTAGATAACTGTAACTGTTAATGAATTGGCGAAATTTTCTAACAGTTAGATAAACATTAATCATACGTAATCGGATTGAATTCTATTTCATTTCTAGAATCAAAATCATAATTAAGCTTTTAAATTTCATTAGCGAGTAATTCGCAAAACCTAGAGGAAACGATGATAAAGTCAGCTTGGCAAAGTAAGATCATGCAGAACGACGGTCAGCAAAATTTGCGTAAATGCTTCGTATTTAAAATGCAATAGAAGTCTGCATTGGCATGCTTCGGGCTGGGAGACCTGTTGAGTTTGGATGGGGTTCGGGTACCCTCTTTCTTCTTTAGCATCGCTTTTCGTTTCATCAATGAATTTATAAGGTTAATTTTATTTACTGAAATCGTTTTTCCAACCGCTTAAACTAAGCGTTTATTTTGCACACCGCTGTTATATATAATTAAAATATAAGGAATTGTGACTTTAATGAAACTAAAATAAAGCTAACTTCATATTTTCCTGCATGACCTAACGAACTGCATATCCTGAAACACTGACGTATGTAAATTTCTCAGCATTATTAATACTAATGTTATCATTATTATTATTACCATTGTTATTGTTATTATCGTCGTCATCATTATTGTTATTATTATTATTGTTTTTGTTATTTTTGAAGCTGTACTCTTTATTATTATAGTTATTCTTTGAAGTAAATGCTTTAACTATTTAATATACATACTTAAGTATGCATGAACCCCAGAAGAAACCCAATTTAAATGGACAAAGGGAGGGAACAAGTAATTTATTTTGTGGATATTAAAGAAACTAAAAGAATATTGAATAGGTCAAGAATATGATTAAGCATTCAGAACAAAAAAACACACCAGGCAAACCTACAGGAAAGGTAACAGCTAAAACAGACACCCTTCTGCACGAAATGAAAATTAATCATACGGAGTCATCGTCTTCTAAAGGCACGCATCTCTCTCCATTGCGATTCTTTTCAAATCCTTACATGTTGTAACTCCCATAGTAATTTTTGTCATCGAGGAATTTCTTTCTTGGCATTCCTTTTTTCCCAGTATTTTCCCCTCCATTATATTTTCTAGAAAGCTGTTCTGTCTCAGAATATGTCCTACGAATTTAGTTTTTCTTTTCTCCATCTGTTTCAATAAACTCCTCTCCTCTCACGGGAGTGCAAACAAAAATTCCTTCAAACTCTGTGAAATCGATAAATTTACACGATTTGCGGAATTGTATTTTTGCATTTTCAGTCTCTTATATAAATTTGCCCAAATTTTATCTCACGTCCTTATGCAATATTTAAGGTTTTCTACTCTTTAGGCAAAGCAAATCTAGGTTCAGGAATGCGTTTCATATTTTGATACATTCTGTTGTCTTTTTATATTCTCCTATATGATTTCCAATATTCTCCTATATTTTTCCTTCCTTCCGTTTTGAAGGGTTTTCAAACCAACTACTTTTTGTGGGTGTTTTACTGATGTGGAGGCATTCTCTCCTGTAATTACAGAATATCACAGGTTTTTCCTCCTCAAAAAACAAACATTCCGAATTTCTTTATTTACGTTAGAGGTGACTTATTTCTATTTTATCAATGGCTTTGAAATTATTAAGTCTTTAACTAATGTACAAGTAACATATGTACTTTTGAAAATGGGTTAATGATAGATGGTACTTTTTGGTCCAGTTTCGTCTAAAGTATTTATGCATAATTTACTTAACTGTTTTCCGAAAAATTTTTCTTGCTCTATCTCTGACATACGGCTGACTTTCTCTGGGATTTACTGTGTAGCATTTCTCATAATAGGCATCAGGATTCACCGAACTCTGCTTCTATATTTGGCCCTTGTTCATTTCGTATGCGAAGAATCCTTCCGGAAACGTGTGTGTGATTCCTATTAGGGCCAATGCCTATTCGCTTTGGCTTCTAATCACTTTGCCTGCGTCCAAATCGCCACTCCTTTGATAAAAGAAAGGTAAACTTCTTTCATAACTCGTCGAGAAAGACAAAAGGTTTGCTGTTAAAGTTCCCTGGCCGGAGCAGATGCGGAAAATCCATTTTCGTAATCGATTCAGGATATCGATTAGTCACGAATATCGCAATCGAAGGGATAAATGAAATTTGTGATAAAATTCCGATACTACAAAACATCTTACTGAACTTGGGGTCGGTACGCATCCCGATAATACCGGATTCTTGCGATTCGATTGGCTGCCAAAGTTACGTGATCGGATTACGTTTTACATGAGCCATGAATATTGGCTATGAAGGGAAGGGAAATGGACAATTCAAAGTAGGATATTTATTCGTCACTCAATAAAAATCAAATTCATTAAGTTAGTAATTTTCAAGTGACTTCCTAAAATCAAAATCAAATCACATGTAAAGCCAATCCACGTATGTCGAACAACAACGAATCAACTGTGACATTAGTAGTGGTAGCATTTGTCCACATTCTCCAATAGTTTTAATGTATTTATTAGCTCTGTGTTTTCGCGGTCGTTTCGCCCTTTTCTTGTGTGGGTGTATTCCCGCATCGTCGGTTTATGTTCATAAACCTTCAGTTGAGGAGTTTTTCCCCACATAACCCAAATCTTTGTGTTTTTACGTGTATCTGAATCTAACTTGTATGTATTACTTTTTATAAATAATAATATTTATTTGTATGTATTACTTTTTTTAATTGCCTACTNTTCTAGATTTAAGTTTATTGTAGTCAATTGTTCTTGGTTTGTTAGCGTAATATTATTATCATGTAATATCTCCATAGGTAAGGTGGAAGAGAAGCCATTTGGACTACCCTCGCCGTAAAACAATAATAATTAGCATTCCAACAATGAATGAACTGACTCATGTGTATTTCCAAAATGACAATAACGAGTGATACATTAGAATTATTTATGGTTTCCTTGGATACACAATTTGGTACTACCTCCGTACAAACAAAATAAACATTAACAAACTTACATACATACATAAACGTTAACTTCCGTTTTTAACTACTATTTTCGGTGGAAAAAGTACAGGTAAATCAACTGCGTGTTAAACATGCGTCCGACAGCGAAACAACTGATGGCACAATCGAAGTATGAGTCGGAAGCTTCGTTTATCGAGAAAGGCTTGTTCGAAATGACATTATTGCGCCAGAGCGACGATGATGGAGACATAAACTGTTATTTATCAGTGATTATAAAACCAAATTAGTCTGCTACTCTTGAAATTTATGTGAAAATTTTCCACTGCTTACGAAACGAAATTTTGCTGAAAGTTCCTGAAAATTTTCCTATGATAAATCAAGTCGAATTTACATACAAAATCTTCCTCGACTTGTGATGGTCGAGTAGTTGTACAAATCCAAAGCTTTTGTGTTCTACGAAACGTACTAATTAGTATGAAACTTATTGTTTCCGTGTCTTGAAGAAAGGCAAATTTCCACATTCATTTCGCTACAGAATAGAGGAAAATGTATCTTTCATTTATCGTTGTAGCAGTCTTGAGAATAAGTGCGATGAGAAGAAAGATGCTGAGGTATGAGTGATGATGAATAATGAGATTCCCTAACTCCTAATCGAATGCAATGAAAAGTGTTTTTCACAGCGTTATACTACTACATACTAAATTATAGAAAACGTTTACCGCGAAAGTTATAACCAAATTCGCGTACCCACCGCATCTGGAAATAGTCTAACTGTAGCTATGATAGAAAGTTTTTTTTTGCTAGAAATTGAGACGTAACATTCAACTGTTTATCATCCGCCTTTAATAAAACATGAAAATAATACCAATTCTGAAAAATATTGACAGTCATTGTTAGTTTCCCTCACAAATTTGAAAAATAAAACTTATTTTTAAAATCTTTTTAGCCGAAAACCTTATGTTTCAATTAAGTTAACAGAGGGCGTTATATCAAGATTTTTATTCCGAATAATTTCAATTATGAACCATTCGTAAGTAATTAAAATGTGATAGTGATTTGAATTCCTTCAATAACCTTTAGTGAAACTTTGGAAATGGAATTTGAAACGAAAAATAACAAAAAGTGATATTCTCCGATTGATGCGTATCAATTGAATTTTCATATTTTCTAAGAGGATGCAGGATGAAGAGAGGTGTTGTACATTTTCGGCAACAACTTTTCTATGAAAAACCACCACCGATTACCACCAACGATTAATACTCATCATCACGTTTAATCGTAGAAACCTGGTTGAAATCGTGTTTTTCATTAAATAAATTGCTGTGGAACAACTGAAATGCCTCCCGTCATTCTACATGATTGATTCCCACTATATCTCGCCTATCACTGCGAATTTTATGAGGATATAATTATTATTTTATGGTGATATGATTATCATTACTTTTCAATCTTCCACTTTCGTTGGCGTAAAACAACTGACCCACTCGCAGAAAAGCGGAAACTTATTCCTCACGAGGAACGAATATGAAAAAGGCCTGAGAGGATCGGGACTCGAACCCGGATCTTCCACTTTCCGAGTGGCTGATCTAGCCAATTGAGCTATCGTGCCAGAACATGGAA
The DNA here is from genome assembly GCA_000376725.2 of Ladona fulva. NCBI lineage: Eukaryota > Metazoa > Arthropoda > Insecta > Odonata > Libellulidae > Ladona > Ladona fulva. Next base: position 10,431 of record KZ309423.1, read on the forward strand.
ATAATCCTATGCGCACCCCTTAGCGAAAAAAGTGACCTTTAACCCTTTTTCCTAGAGGAAATTCATTTTTAATTTACTTTGAATAGCAAAGTCGGCGCGAAGGTTAACAGCGCAATTTCGCCATATTCACCTAATACGTCAAAGCTCTACTTTGTGGAAGGGAACCATTCTTAAGCAGTGAGAACAAATACTAGGTAATTTTCTCAGAATATATATTTTTTGGGACCAGTTTCGTTTGCAGGTTTCCATCATCAGGCTGAAAATGTTTACCTTTAGACGAAACTATATAGTAATAAAAATATATATTCAGGGGAAATTAACACGAGTTAGTTCTTCTTTCTTTAAATCGCCACATTAGTTGGTGGCGCCTCTACTGAAGCTAATTGCAGTCAATCAATTAGCTTCAGTAGAAAATTAGGTAAATTTGGAAGTAATTTCAAGTATCAGATATCTAATATCGTAAAATTTATCGTTAAAAAGAAGAGAGGTGGCATATTTTTGTTTCATCGCCCTGATCTCCCATGTCTCAGACAGTTAAATGCTTCTGATTCTCAACCAAAGTATGAAATAAATACACGATATCGTCATCGTAGATCAAGATTTTGCAATAAAAGAGGCGTTTCTTGTACCCAGTTCTTACTTCGCGTGATGCATAAATCGGCCTTGATAAAGAAGTGACGCAATAATAAAAGATATATAATTTTATACCTTGCTATTATAAATTTGTCAATCCTGTAATTCTCGTAACATAGGTTATTATCCTATATATAAAGAAGAATGTTTGTATGGGTGTATATGTGTTTGTGTGTATTTTCGCCTAAAACTGGAGAATCATATGCCGCACAACTTCCAAACTTTGAATATTGTTAAACATATTCCCCGGACATATTATAGGCTACCTTTTATTCACCTAACTGTCCCCGGTTAAACTCCAAACGTTTAAAACTATTTCCATAAGAAATGCACGTAAACCTCAGATTCACCGCTTGCAGGCTTCATNCTCCATAGGTAAGGTGGAAGAGAAGCCATTTGGACTACCCTCGCCGTAAAACAATAATAATTAGCATTCCAACAATGAATGAACTGACTCATGTGTATTTCCAAAATGACAATAACGAGTGATACATTAGAATTATTTATGGTTTCCTTGGATACACAATTTGGTACTACCTCCGTACAAACAAAATAAACATTAACAAACTTACAAACATACATAAACGTTAACCTCCGTTTTTAACAACTATTTTCGGTGGAAAAAGTACAGGAAAATCAACTGCGTGTTAAACATGCGTCCGACAGCGAAACAACTGATGGCACAATCGAAGTATGAGTCGGAAGCTTCGTTTATCGAGAAAGGCTTGTTCGAAATGACATTATTGCGCCAGAGCGACGATGATGGAGACATAAACTGCTATTTATCAGTGATTATCAAACCAAATTAGTCTGCTACTCTTGAAATTTATGTGAAAATTTTCCACTGCTTACGAAACGAAATTTTGCTGAAAGTTCCTGAAAATTTTCCTATGACAAATCAAGTCGCATTTACATATAACATCTTCCTCGACTTGTGATGGTCGAGGAGTTGTACAAATCCAAAGCTTTTGTATTATACGAAACGTACTAATTAGTATGAAACTTATTGTTTCCGTGTCTTGAAGAAAGGCAAATTTCCACATTCATTTCGCTACAGAATAGAGGAAAATGTATCTTTCATTTATCGTTGTAGCAGTCTTGAGAATAAGTGCGATAAGAAGAAAGATGCTGAGGTATGAGTGATGATGAATAATGAGATTCCCTAACTCCTAATCGAATGCAATGAAAAGTGTTTTTCACAGCGTTATACTACTACATACTAAATTATAGAAAACGTTTACCGCGAAAGTTATAACCAAAATCGCGTACCCACCGCATCTGGAAATAGTCTAACTGTAGCTATGATAGAAAGTTTTTTTTTGCTAGAAATTGAGACGTAACATTCAACTGTTTATCATCCGCCTTTAATAAAACATGAAAATAATACCAATTCTGAAAAATATTGACAGTCATTGTTAGTTTCCCTCACAAATTTGAAAAATAAAACTTATTTTTAAAATCTTTTTAGCCGAAAACCTTATGTTTCAATTAAGTTAACAGAGGGCGTTATATCAAGATTTTTATTCCGAATAATTTCAATTATGAACCATTCGTAAGTAATTAAAATGTGATAGTGATTTGAATTCCTTNAATTATTCAGCTGCTTAAATATTCGGAGAAGGCGATGATGACAGGTATCCTTGAGTTCTTCGAAATCACGTGATAATTACAACACAAAAACTGGTTTAAGTTATAGAGAATGGTTTAATGGTTTTTTTTACGAGACACATAAGGTACTGTAAAGGGTCACGTACAAACTGATTAAGAAACACTGTTTTCGACTAAACGTGAGCAACTCCCCAGCGGTAACGTTTTAGAGCATTCATCATAGTCCAGGTTAATGGGATGTGATATTTAATAACCAAAACGCAAAGGTCTAGTCGAAACAATGGAAGACAGATTCGGGTCTAACGAAGAGAGAAAGTAGGAAATTAAGGGCAATTTCACATCCTAGACTAAGATTGCGTTGTCTATTTTCATTAATCATAAATCTATGCTGCAGCATTATTGTGAAATAAAAGATTAATTTGTTACAGAAACGATTTCTTCTTTTATCCCAAAAGGAAATATGTTAAAGTGCTGTTAAATACGTTTAATGCACTATCCAAATACAGGGAGATTCCAACGTCAAGTTTTAAACGTAAGATGAATATCATATGCGCAAGAAAAGCGCGCTTCGCGTAGAGCTAGTAATCAGTTTGTAACCGACTCAAAGCAATGTGCACGACTGATGATAAGAAGATAAAAATGAGAAAACGTATACATAAATACGAAGTGAAGCACTGAAATTATGTCAATGGAGTTTTCTGTAAAAAAAAGTAACTAACCGCATTCGCTACAAGAGATTAACAATCCAACACATCAGGACTAAGACCTGAATGTAAGAGTACTTATAAAATATATCACATTTTCCGTAAAATTAATCGAAAAACACTATTTTTCAGTCTTGTTCATTGGAGTAGAAAAAATTGCGTCTTTAGCCCGAAAATGGCTACCGATTAATGCCCGCAACAATAGGAGTTGATCCGTTGCTACAACACTCCATAGTAACTTATGTTTTTTGAAAATAATGTACGGTTTTTCGATTTTCATTATGTTTACCTAAGAAAATTTTCAAACTCTTACAACCTAATGAAGTTAATATACATTCTGATTTTATATGATAAAAGGAAGAACATAAAATATGAGATACGTTTTATAGTGTTAATTATATGGTATAAACGACGCGACGTAAAACTTCAGAAAGTCACTACGTTTCTTCACGATGCCTCTTTTGTTCATCGTGATTCGTTCCCATTTTTTCAGCATAACTGTGGCATAAGAAATGGTGTTAACATAAGCAAAATGTAACTAAAGCAATACATCTGTTGCAATCTGAAGAATCGACTTCATAAAGAATTGTTTTCTTTTGAAAGCTCTAAAGAGTCGGCATTTACATGTTTGATTGGCTGAGCGTGAATCACTGGCATATTCGCACATCACATATCCGTGCAACAGTATCGCTGTATAATCATGCAACGACGACGAAATAGTAAATTAACTAATAACTAATTAACTCGTACCACTAGCGGTTCATAAGTCATGTTATCCCCATGTAAATTTCTAAACATGTACTCCAATTTAAAGGCCCATTGAGAATCGCTATTTTTTTCTAAAGAATTTTCCTGATTACCGCGGAGATTTCTCAGAGAATTTTTCCGAGAGAAATGCGGAGAGAATTTCTCTAAAGATAACTTGAGGAGAGAGGATTTCTTTCAGCATTCTGGATAAGATTGGAAATCCAAATACCACGCGACGGGTTCCTCTAATTTCACCAAGAAATTGGGAGTGAAGAGCCTCCCATCTGAAACGGATAATGAAGAAATTGAAAAAAATCGAACTAACAGTATATAACGTAAAGAAAGGCGAGAATTTTGAATATCTCTGAAAACAGGACAAGGAGAGGTTAAAAAATTGGATGACGGTATTGATTACTTTTGAAGGTACATCGTTAATACTTCAGAAAGCTTTACTCCATCTTGAGGTCAACTTGTATTCGCTATCGAGAGCCATCTCGTCGCCCAGTTTCTTATAGATATCTCTTCCGTCACATTCTATTTGATTCAAAAGCAACGCCGTACAGTCGACCCGACTGACACACATATAAACCGATGCAATTGATAGGGGAACGTTTTTTCTCGTCAAAATATGTATTTCTACAAAATTCTTTAAAATATTTCATAAATGACACATTTTCAATGTTTCAAGCAGTTTTTACTTGCGACTTTCAGAAAGTGTTTGATACACGAAAGAAAACTGGTAGGTCGCAGGATTAGCTTTAAATTGTTTTTTACATTCCTCGCTTTTATATATTCTAATAATGGTTACAAAGAAAAACTAGCATAATAAATTTAAGAAATCAACGCAAAAGAACTAACGGCGGAAAGGGAAAAATGGCAAAAAAAAATTCGCAAAGAGACCATCGAAGTATACATCAGGAATAAATCGAAAGAAACACACGCCGATAAAGAGGACATTTTAAAAAGATCCAATTTTGGCGTCATTAAATATAGACAATGAAGCAGGGTGCTAACCACGAAGGGTATGGTTCCCTGCGTGCGATTTCATTTAATCGCTAAACAAAGGGTGGTGAATTTCGTGGCAGTCTTCCACTTCTATTTCTGCAGCTGTTAATTTCGACGGCAGTGCTAAATTCCTCTTTCTGTAGGTTTCGGGTTCAATCGATCGAAATGTCAATTCATACTTTAAAAATACGATAGCAAAGCGCGGAGGGAATGGGTAGCTTTGGAGCATGACACGGTTATCGACTGAATGTCTGATATAAAAATGGTTTCCTCGCCTAAATGGTCACGAGCAAGGCGAAATCTCAGTGCCACTAGGATGGGATAAAATCATTTGGATTAAAAACACTCCGTGGGCCGTACTTTGGAGGATGGAACTCGCCTTTGGGGACAAACAGGAAGTTCCGGATTAGTAAATTCTACGAATCAATCTCTGCTCAGTTCGGAAACAAAGTTTCAAATCTCCAGGGTTTCACAATGAAGAAAATGATAGATTTATTTAATTTAATAACGGAGTGTTTTTAAACCTCTGATTATTTAACAGCCATGTTCCATTTTTCTTTTCTTTTGCGATAAAATTAGTTTAGTCATTTAAGAAAAAACGCAATTTAAATAAAACCGTAACCAATAAAAGATGATGACTCATAAATAAGAAGGTATCACTTTGAAAAAATTTGGAAAAGATTGCAATCCAGCAAAGAACACAAGCTATGAATTGATATTCCATGACTGCGTTCTTCAGGTTATTTCCAGAGTCACTTCCAAAGGTTATCAATCCCACACATCAGTACAATGATATAAATTGAATGGCGTTTATTGAAAATAACACATTTTCCGTAAAATAAATTTGAAACTCACTGTTTTTCAGTCTTGCTCGTCGAATTATACAAAATATGTCTTTAACTGCTATATATATTTCTACATATTTCTATATAATATATTTCTGTAGCCAATGAACAATAGAGTCAAAAGAGTGAAAAGGTGCATACAATTAGTATAATCTATTCGATTCACAAAAAAACTTAAGATAACAACTAGAGGACTTAAGTGTTCCAATTTCACCGATATACTGGCAATTTACCAATCTTTAATGAAAATTCCGAGTGCCAAAATCATAAAATCTTGAATTTAGCAGCGCAAATGATATGCCCGACGCACTTGCTGAATTTATAATGGCCCGAATAAATCAAATTTAAAAGCTATCGAAATTATTCAGCTGCTTAAATATTCGGAGAAGGCGATGATGACAGGTATCCTCGAGTTATTCGAAATCACGTGATAATTACAACACAAAAACTGGTTTAAGTTATAGAGAATGGTTTAATGGTTTTTTTTACGGGACATATAAGGTACTGTAAAGGGTCACGTACAAACTGATTAAGAAACACTGTTTTCGACTAAACGTGAGCAACTCCCCAGCGGTAACGTTTTAGAGCATTCATCATAGTCCAGGTTAATGGGATGTGATATTTAATAATCAAAACGCAAAGGTCTAGTCGAAACAATGGCAGACAGATTCGGGTCTAACGAAGAGAGAAAGTAGGAAATGAAGGGCAATTTCACATCCTAGACTAAGATTGCGTTGTCTATTTTCATTAATCATAAATCTATGCTGCAGCATTATTGTGAAATAAAAGATTAATTTGTTACAGAAACGATTTCTTCTTTTATCCCAAAAGGAAATATGTTAAAGTGCTGTTAAATACGTTTAATGCACTATCCAAATACAGGGAGATTCCAACGTCAAGTTTTAAACGTAAGATGAATATCATATGCGCAAGAAAAGCGCGCTTCGCGTAGAGCTAGTAATCAGTTTGTAACCGACTCAAAGCAATGTGCACGACTGATGATAAGAAGATAAAAATGAGAAAACGTATACATAAATACGAAGTGAAGCACTGAAATTATGTCAATGGAGTTTTCTGTAAAAAAAAGTAACTAACTTCATTCGCTACAAGAGATTAACAATCCAACACATCAGGACTAAGACCTGAATGTAAGAGTATTTATAAAATATATCACATTTTCCGTAAAATTAATCGAAAAACACTATTTTTCAGTCTTGTTCATTGGAGTAGAAAAAATTGCGTCTTTAGCCCGAAAATGGCTACCGATTAATGCCCGCAACAATAGGAGTTGATCCGTTGCTACAACACTCCATAGTAACTTATGTTTTTTGAAAATAATGTACGGTTTTTCGNAAAATATGTATTTCTACAAAATTCTTTAAAATATTTCATAAATGACACATTTTCAATGTTTCAAGCAGTTTTTACTTGCGACTTTCAGAAAGTGTTTGATACACGAAAGAAAACTGGTAGGTCGCAGGATTAGCTTTAAATTGTTTTTGGATTATTCTTACTGGAGTGATACATTGAAAACACGAAAACGTTGCTACGTAATCACTAAGTAATAAGTTGCCTGGGCTTATAGGGGAAATTCAGCACCATTCAATGCACTTTGATGCTTAGAATTTCATAAATTATGCATCGATTGAATAATTGAGGATCGCAAAGCAGGGCGAATTAAAATACAAGAGTATTCATGAAACACATTCAATTCATAAAATAAATATTTAGATAATTCGATTAAATGTATTAATTTGACTGCTAGAAACTATTTTAAGTGTCTTCCATCTACTTTTATTCTCCTTTCACCGTTATTTGACCTAATCTCATTCATTCCCTCCTACGCCTCAGTTTCGAATTTTTTAGTTGGATTTTTACTGAACTTTATTCAGAATGAAAGGATAAGTGAATGATAATCTAATTTTAAGGAATGCATCATAAACAATCGTGACGCACGAAATGTCCCTTTATTAACCATCAACTTGATAAAAGGGTGGCCATGATCACTTATCTTGTTATTACATTAGAAACATATTACGATATTATGACCATCGAAGTATACATCAGGAATAAATCGAAAGAAACACACGCCGATAAAGAGGACATTTTAAAAAGATCCAATTTTGGCGTCATTAAATATAGACAATGAAGCAGGGTGCTAACCACGAAGGGTATGGTTCCCTGCGTGCGATTTCATTTAATCGCTAAACAAAGGGTGGTGAATTTCGTGGCAGTCTTCCACTTCTATTTCTGCAGCTGTTAATTTCGACGGCAGTGCTAAATTCCTCTTTCTGTAGGTTTCGGGTTCAATCGATCGAAATGTCAATTCATACTTTAAAAATACGATAGCAAAGCGCGGAGGGAATGGGTAGCTTTGGAGCATGACACGGTTATCGACTGAATGTCTGATATAAAAATGGTTTCCTCGCCTAAATGGTCACGAGCAAGGCGAAATCTCAGTGCCACTAGGATGGGATAAAATCATTTGGATTAAAAACACTCCGTGGGCCGTACTTTGGAGGATGGAACTCGCCTTTGGGGACAAACAGGAAGTTCCGGATTACTAAATTCTACGAATCAATCTTTGCTCAGTTCGGAAACAAAGTTTCAAATCTCCAGGGTTTCACAATGAAGAAAATGATAGATTTATTTAATTTAATAACGGAGTGTTTTTAAACCTCTGATTATTTAACAGTCGTGTTCCATTTTTCTTTTCTTTTGCGATAAAATTAGCTTAGCCATTTAAGAAAAAAACGTAATTTAAATAAAACCGTAACCAATAAAAGATGATGACTCATAAATAAGAAGGTATCACTTTGAAAAAATTTGGAAAAGATTGCAATCCAGCAAAGAACACAAGCTATGAATTGATATTCCATGACTGCGTTCTTCAGGTTATTTCCAGAGTCACTTCCAAAGGTTATCAATCCCACACATCAGTACAATGATATAAATTGAATGGCGTTTATTGAAAATAACACATTTTCCGTAAAATAAATTTGAAACTCACTGTTTTTCAGTCTTGCTCGTCGAATTATACAAAATATGTCTTTAACTGCTATATATATTTCTACATATTTCTATATAATATATTTCTGTAGCCAATGAACAATAGAGTCAAAAGAGTGAAAAGGTGCATACAATTAGTATAATCTATTCGATTCACAAAAAAACTTAAGATAACAACTAGAGGACTTAAGTGTTCCAATTTCACCGATATACTGGCAATTTACCAATCTTTAATGAAAATTCCGAGTGCCAAAATCATAAAATCTTGAATTTAGCAGCGCAAATGATATGCCCGACGCACTTGCTGAATTTATAATGGCCCGAATAAATCAAATTTAAAAGCTATCGAAATTATTCAGCTGCTTAAATATTCGGAGAAGGCGATGATGACAGGTATCCTCGAGTTATTCGAAATCACGTGATAATTACAACACAAAAACTGGTTTAAGTTATAGAGAATGGTTTAATGGTTTTTTTTACGGGACATATAAGGTACTGTAAAGGGTCACGTACAAACTGATTAAGAAACACTGTTTTCGACTAAACGTGAGCAACTCCCCAGCGGTAACGTTTTAGAGCATTCATCATAGTCCAGGTTAATGGGATGTGATATTTAATAATCAAAACGCAAAGGTCTAGTCGAAACAATGGCAGACAGATTCGGGTCTAACGAAGAGAGAAAGTAGGAAATGAAGGGCAATTTCACATCCTAGACTAAGATTGCGTTGTCTATTTTCATTAATCATAAATCTATGCTGCAGCATTATTGTGAAATAAAAGATTAATTTGTTACAGAAACGATTTCTTCTTTTATCCCAAAAGGAAATATGTTAAAGTGCTGTTAAATACGTTTAATGCACTATCCAAATACAGGGAGATTCCAACGTCAAGTTTTAAACGTAAGATGAATATCATATGCGCAAGAAAAGCGCGCTTCGCGTAGAGCTAGTAATCAGTTTGTAACCGACTCAAAGCAATGTGCACGACTGATGATAAGAAGATAAAAATGAGAAAACGTATACATAAATACGAAGTGAAGCACTGAAATTATGTCAATGGAGTTTTCTGTAAAAAAAAGTAACTAACTTCATTCGCTACAAGAGATTAACAATCCAACACATCAGGACTAAGACCTGAATGTAAGAGTATTTATAAAATATATCACATTTTCCGTAAAATTAATCGAAAAACACTATTTTTCAGTCTTGTTCATTGGAGTAGAAAAAATTGCGTCTTTAGCCCGAAAATGGCTACCGATTAATGCCCGCAACAATAGGAGTTGATCCGTTGCTACAACACTCCATAGTAACTTATGTTTTTTGAAAATAATGTACGGTTTTTCGATTTTCATTATGTTTACCTAAGAAAATTTTCAAACTCTTACAACCTAATGAAGTTAATATACATTCTGATTTTATATGATAAAAGGAAGAATATAATGTATGATACGTTTCATTGTATTAATTATATGGTATAAACGACGCGACGTAAAACTTCAGAAAGTCACTACGTTTCTTCATGATGCCTCTTTTGTTCATCGTGATTCGTTCCCATTTTTTCAGCATAACTGTGGCATAAGAAATGGTGTTAACATAAGCAAAATGTAACTAAAGCAATACATCTGTTGCAATCTGAAGAATCGACTTCATAAAGAATTGTTTTCTTTTGAAGGCTCTAAAGAGTCGGCATTTACATGTTTGATTGGCTGAGCGTGAATCACTGGCATATTCGCACAGCACATATCCGTGCAGCAGTATCGCTGTATATTCATGCAACGACGTCGAAATAGTAAATTAACTAATAACTAATTAACTCGTACCACTAGCGGTTCATAAGTCATGTTATCCCCATGTAAATTTCTAAACATGACTGTCTAATTTAAAGGCCCATTGAGAATCGCTATTTTTTTCTAAAGAATTTTCCTGATTACCGCGGAGATTTCTCAGAGAAATTTTCCGAGAGAAATGCGGAGAGAATTTCTCTAAAGATAACTTGAGGAGAGAGGATTTCTTTCAGCATTCTGGATAAGATTGGAAATCCAAATACCACGCGACGGGTTCCTCTAATTTCACCAAGAAATTGGGAGTGAAGAGCCTCCCATCTGAAACGGATAATGAAGAAATTGAAAAAAATCGAAATTATCTATATTTTTTATACTAATGTGCCTCTTCATACTCAAGATTCATCAAACTACCGATTAAAAACTTTTAAATTGTTTTTGGATTATTCTTACTGGAGTGATACATTGAAAACACGAAAACGTTGCTACGTAATCACAAAGTAATAAGTTGCCTGGGCTTATAGGGGAAATTCAGCACCATTCAATGCACTTTGATGCTTAGAATTTCATAAATTATGCATCGATTGAATAATTGAGGATCGCAAAGCAGGGCGAATTAAAATACAAGAGTATTCATGAAACACGTTCAATTCATAAAATAAATATTTAGATAATTCGATTAAATGTATTAATTTGACTGCTAGAAACTATTTTAAGTGTCTTCCATCTACTTTTATTCTCCTTTCACTATTATTTGACCTAATCTCATTCATTCCCTCCTACGCCTCAGTTTCGAATTTTTTAGTTGGATTTTTACTGAACTTTATTCAGAATGAAAGGATAAGTGAATGATAATCTAATTTTAAGGAATGCATCATAAACAATCGTGACGCACGAAATGTCCCTTTATTAACCATCAACTTGATAAAAGG
>KZ309423.1:22668-47118 GCA_000376725.2 Ladona fulva
CATTTCAGAGACAAAGCCTCCATCTTTAGGGGGTCTCCACAAATGAAGTGGAAGGAAGGAACTCACTTCCTTTGTGGAGGCCCCCTGATGATGGAGGTATTGTCTCTGAAATGTACATTGGGATTTCTCAGAAATCGCTAATCCGGAGCTTCCCGTTTGTCTCTTAGCGCGAGTTCCGCTTGCCGAAAGACGGCTTACGGAGTGTTTTTAAGCCTCTAATTCTTTAACAGCCGTGTTCCAACCTTCGATTTCTAATGGCTAAATCAGTCTTTCTGCAAACATTCAATTACAATAACATAAATAAAAAATCACAAGAAAAGGAGAGATTACTATTTACCCTGGAGCCACAAAAAGCCTCACAGGAGGTGCCATGGAAAAACACAACTTCAATTTTATACATTACCTATTGCCATTGCATTTTATATATTACCTATTTCTAACATTGATCATAATAAATTCTATCATATTCGGCCGAACTTCGTGGAAGGACATTGACATTGATCATAATAAAAGACTAATATATCACAATAATAGACTAACATACAATAATAATTTCTTGAATTAAAGAGGAAGACCTCAATTACATCCATTTTAATAATTATTAACTAACACAAACAACTATTTCCTAAGCAGAAAAATCGGAATTGCCCGACCTCGAACCCGAGACCTGAAGCTGAAGTGCTAGTAGATGCCGAGAGCGGTAGATGCGGATTGGTTAGCATGCTAAGGCAGGTGATGTTAATACGTAACTAATAAGCTTTATAAGTAATTAATGTAATGTCAAGGAAAAGCTCAATTCATTACGAAAACAACAATAATTATTTGGTGGATGTGTGGTTTAAGGTGAGGGCAGCTATTTCTTTTCGCATATATGTAACATCAGCTTAAATCAGTGCTGCCTTATGTAACTTATCCATTGAGAGAGATGGGACGCTCACTTTAAGGGAGCGATTGATCCATAAAAGGCGGCTCTCGACGGCTTACTCTTTTTCGAAGGCCAGAGGAGTGCAGCCCCATACGGCGCGGCGCGTGGGCACCGGAAGGAAGTAATTACTGTTCGCGGAACACCTGATAAAAACTTCGCTCCCTAACACTCGTTAAGACCCTTGCATTCATGCTGCGGTAGTCTATCTTTCTGGTCGTTCATCTGCATTGGACAGATGTAAAGAAAATGTACAAGAATACGTTATTAGTGCGTTGTAGGAACTAAATCAATGCCGTTTTCCTTGCGTTTAAGACCTAAATTTCCGTGGTTTTGAAGATAAACATTTTAGGGCAAAAGTTTTGCATTCTAAACAAATATCGCACTCCTACGATGTTCCTTTGCTATTATATCGTCTTACAACAATTTTCAATTAAAAAATTATCATCTTCATGCTTACGTTGCAGCACCATATCACACTGGATATTTTTTCAAGTCCCTAACTTTATTTTTATTTCGAAGATCAAAATTATACCACTATTCATGAATTATAGGTTCCTAAAAAGGATGATAATAATAGAAAATTTTTAATCCGGGATGGGATTTTTTTCACTCTTAGCTTCAATAAATAACACTCTCGGAATTCAACGATTTTAGTTTTTAATTTCGATGAAAAATTACGCGCGGAATCATAAACGTCTGCTGCAATGGAATCCTTTAATTGGAAGGTTTTCGCTCATTAATTTTTTTACCAACGGTCGATCACTTATTGGAGAAACTTGTTTATATTGTTGCCTATTGTTGTAGCCAACATGTCGGTCAAAAAAGGAGATTATTAGCTTTATTTATCGTGATGATATTAAACATATTAGGCATCCTAACTCTAAACTCGTGTAAATACAGCCAAAAACACACACCAGTTTCTCTTATCCATGATTAAGAATACATTTAATCTATTTTGCTTTGTTTGTTTCTAAATTCTGCGTGCACAGGGACATTCGCGAGCATCCTCCAAGGCATTCTTCAGCTAAGCCGAGAACGTTCACAGAAATTCGTTCAAAGATGCAGAGTAAATAAGAGAATTTCTGCACAATAAAAGGTCCCAGTTTGTTCGATGCTTATTCTAATAACTTGATCCACGGCTTAAAAGGTTCCCAAAAATAAGGAAATGAAAGCTCCCCGTGATCATGCAAAGGGGAACCAGCAAACTGCCATTTTTCTGAACCAGAAGGGGTAGGCCCCATAAAATTTTTCTCTCGGCTATATTTAGAAAAAGAAACTAAGTTAAGGAAGTTAAATTCAAGCGACTGCAAGGGTGATGCTTTAAAACTTACCTACATATTCCTCAGAGCCTACCATTTCGAACGCTGAAATAAGACACTAAAATCATGGCCTTGCAAAGTTAAGCGTTGCTTTGAATTAAGCTTATGTATTCCCTCTTAATTCCTTTATTTAACGCCAAAAATTGTGAAAAAAACAGCTAATTGTCCCGGATTAGGAGGTACGGTCCTGGATTTCGACATATCCCGCACAATAACAAGTCCCGGAAAATGTAACGCACCAAAAAAATCTTTTGGCTTAGGTTTGATATAGGTCAACCACGACTTCAGAGTCACTTGTGTAAAAAATTTTAACTACTTGCTACAAGCATGCAAAAATCCTAGCGTAAATGTGGAAAAGTAATAGAAAATGCATGCTGCCCGCACGAAAAACTACAGGGAAGGTGGCTTCAAAATTTTTCAGACTATAGAAAAGGTCATGAGACAAAATGTTGACATGTATTCTCGGAAATAAATAGAAAATCGAGTTTCAAGAAACTCACTGAAGAAACAACGATTCTGTGTCCACAGCCAGTTCGTAAAAGTGGAGAAATTTTCGCACTTTCAATATGAAGCAAATATTTGAGATGAGATCTCGCATTTTCGAATTTCATCGCGAAAACTGAGGGAAAACAACCTCTCACCCGAATCCGTGGCTTCGCTTTCTTCTTCATACGGCGCAGTAGCACGATCTTCAAATGAACGCGTTTCATGATGAAATGGTTCGTAAACAATGGCGATCAAATTAAACATCACTTAACCGCTCTGCTACAGAATCTACGTTTGAGATTTATTAATTTATTTCATTGATTTGACATCTCCGATTTTTACTTTTGGGAAAGTTCATTATTGTGATCTAATTTTTCTTATATTTATAAATTTTTAATGATGTTTTATAACATTTATTTTCCTTTTTAACATTTTTGTTGCGTTAGGTAGGAAGATGGGTTTTAAGGTTTGGCGGTAACTGGGTGACGTGACGGGTTCAAGGGCAGTTGGTCGACGGGACTACCCGTCGCTAGACTTTTTGTCGCTGAGACATTTGGTCGAAAGACTATTCGTCGCTGAGACAACTCGTGCGATGAATAGTCCTTCGACGATTCGTCTAAACGACGAGAAGTCTCGCGACGAGTTGTCTCAGCGACGAATTGTCTTTCGACCAAATGTCTCAGCGACGAAATGTCTAGCGACGGGTTGTCCCATCGACCGGTTGTCCTTCGACCAACNGAAAATTCTAGCGATAGGAAGTCCCATCGACCGGCAATCCTTTGACAAACTGACCCTGAACCGACGAGACGATTGAGTGGTTGTCGTCCTCATATGTTGTGGATTGAGCAATCAATAACAAAATTTAATCCACATGTCAAACATATACTCAAACCTTTACGATCTTCCGAACGATGAAACAACTGTTTCATTTACCAATTAATGATTTATTAATATATATTATATATAATTATATTATATATTAAACTATTAAAAATAAATCTTGACAAAATGACTTTATTGATTCGACATTTACAATATTTTCAGCGATAAAACAACTAAATTATAGTCTTTTCCATACTAATAGTAATATTTACGACATTGTCAAACTTATATATCCAATTCTTTTATCTGTATTGTAATTATTTTACTGCTGATGAAATTTGCAGCTATTTACCAGATTATTCGGCTCACAAGACGCACTTTTCCCCACGAGAATTTAATCTAAGATCGGCCCACGTTTTATGGGCCGAGGGTGAACATTTTTTCTGACGTCAGGAATAGCCATACAGATGTAACTGTAAGCGATGTTGCGCTTTGACCCGTGGGTTTTATCTTCCAATCACCGCGGAAGCCTTTCTATAAAAAACAGTAATAGTATCTTACACTTTTGTTTCATTAGTATGATATAGTAATCTTACACTTTTGTTTCATTCTTCAGTAAAAATACGCTCTTTTACGAATATCGTTTCTATGTTTCTCTTATAATCAGCTTAGGTTACTGTGAATATAATCATAGCTTCGTTCACCTGAAAAACCACGTTGGCCGGTGAGTCGTATGGGAAAATACGGTGTATAAATTTCCAACAGCTGTATTTACGCTTACTCATTAATAAAATAAAAATAAAGTTTACTTATCGAATTTTAAGTCCATTCAATAATACTTTACAATCCCTCGCTAGTCTGCTTTTGATAATAAATCCATTTTAGACCGATTGCAACAATTTATTTAGCTAATTTTTTCAAGAAATTTAACTGAATCATCCTCATTAAAAATGTATACTGTATGTGAATGATCAATGATATCTTCATGATTTTTCATGAATTTTTCCACGTTTTCTGTATTCTGTTGCTGGAGAGCCTCAAACCGGAATATATTTGGCACCGGTTTTTCCTCCGGTTCGATGAAAAGATTTAAGTTCAGTTCCAGTTTCACTCCGTCTACCGGTTCAAACCGGTTATTATCGATTCGAACATTAAAATGTTATATCCCTCTGGCAGTAATTCTACTGTTTGTGGCATTTTAAGATATTGCATTAGATTTAATAGAGTTTTAGAATAAAATTTGCGATATTACAGAAGTGAATACGAAAATCTCAGATAAATTTAAATGTAAAGCATATCTCTAGCACATGTCTCGGACAGCTCTATCAATTTACAGTTTAGAAGAATGGTATCTTTCGGAACTGAATTTCTCAACGAAATAAAGAACGGTTTTCGGTTTCGGTTCGGTTTTCACCTAAAAAATACCGGTTTTTCTGTTTCTGTTTTCGATTCGATTCCGGTTCGAAGCCATTATATAAGGGCTTATCTTCATCTTGTAAGTGTTCGTTCAATATCTACGTGTTAGCGAATTGATTATATTGATAATCTATTGAATTGATATCTAAACTTGCTCTACCATCTGTTTTCCATCGTAATTTGATAGAATATCTAATTTATCAGGGATATATTCTGCTCGAGGTATCTTTCTCTCTACTTACAATGATTAGTAAGCAAACAGGTACATATTTATATCTACTTGCCGAATCTATAATCTCAGATGTTTCTAATGTAAATTCGCAAGGATTGGAGATCTATGGTTAGCGATGTTCCAGTTTGCATGAGGATGTGATGCAACTATTCAGATCTGCTGCTACAGATTTTTTCTAGCCAAGTGATGAAACTCTCTCTAGAATGCATATCCCTCGTCATTTCTTAACGGATTGCGTCAACGCATTATTCAAGATTTCCTCCGACGTCGCGTCGCTAGTCCACCAATCTCACTCCTTGTGTTGATGTTGATCACTTGAGCGCCCCTTGAGAGGGCGGGAAATTCAAAATGAAATTTAGCGGATGAAGAATTTAAGTGGCCGATTCCAAATTGCAGTTTGGTAACCGTAAGATATAAAAATCATTTAATATTGTAATCAGAAGTGCGATTTCCCGTTGAAATTGGTAATACAAGATACTGAAGAACAAAATGTTATGACATAGAAGATATTTATCTATCCTCTATTTATATTTATGTATCCTATAATTTAAAATGTATGTAGTTATACTATTTAACACTATTATACCTAGTTATCTCAAATACTTATGCAAAACACTAGAGTCTACTTATGGAATCGCAAAAAATTATGGAGAGAAATGTTTCTTCAGATGTATCAGAATTCCGTAGTTAAGCAGCGCGAGGATCATGAACAATGCGATATGATGGTGCGAAGATCTTGACTACTTCTCCATACGTTTGTTTTTATTAACATTTAGGGTCAAAGTATAAATTCAGAGTTAGGGATTTCATTTTCACGTCCTAATGAAGGCGAGGTTTCAAAGAGGCTTTATCAATGAGCGTGCATGTAATATGTTTTGGCTTTTGACTTCCAAGTTAAGAATCACGCGAACATATTTCGCATTCACGTATATGGCCCCTTTTTATGCATTCACATTAGCACCCTGACTGCCCCTCTGGATTTTGATGAGTTATTTCACAGCCCATCGACCATATAATTCAACCTAGTTCCTATTGAGAAGCTGTAATGACGATCAGCTTACAGAATGCGAATAAATAGCACAATACGGCAATCGCTCAACGTTGCTGTACATTGATACTTATGCCTCTATGAAAATCACGCAATCCTTAAAATTTACCTTAGCATTCACAATATATCGCACATACTCTTGATAGCCCCTTGGGTTTTTCCTGTACTGGGTGCCTTTTACTCAATTGATAATTTTCATCCCATTAAATTAGAACGGCTATTTTTTTACAATAAGTAAATTAAAGAATTAAACGTCGACAGAGGAAATGGGTGGGTCAAATATTTGGAGGAGAAGAGTTGCTAAAGAATGTAACTGAGGGTAGAATGCAAGGGAAAAAACAGATGGGAAGGCAAAGACAAAAGTTGTTAGATGGCATACATGGTGATGTAAGTTACCAAGAAACGAAAGAAATGGAATTGAATAGAGAATATATGGCACTTGAACCTACCGAAAGCTAGAAAACCTATATAATGGTTTTCATAATTTAAATTCAGTGGTGTCCAAGCATTGATGATGTAGTAATGTCTAACTTGGCAACCAAGTAATATACGTCATCAAGATGTAATGGAGAGCCTTGAAGTATCTACAAGAGAACGGAATAAATTTGATGGAACGTTGGGAAGAGTTTTGTTAAAACTCTGGGGGACTATGTAAAAAATAGAATTGTACTTTGATATACAACATTTACTGCTGAAAATGTTCCTTCCTCCATCGTAGTACCCTTGTTTGTTTTTATTAGGTTAAATTTCGAGATTCGATTTCATGATTTAATCTCGGGAGTAAATATGACGCATGGATATTGAGATGAAAAAAAGGAAATGGAAAACAACAAGAGATGCAGATGTGATGCAAATATAACGCTTGAAGTGGTCGCTGGAATAAAAGATTGGCAGTGATGACGATGAATGCAAGAGCAATTCGGACGGAGGCTGCAAGGTTGAATTAGTGAGCACTTAGTGAGAGCAAGTCTGAAATGAGTATTAAAAAGAAAAAAAGAAATGTAAGAAATCGAACAAGACGGACGATTTATAACCAACTGATAACGAGAGCAGAAGTGTTTAACATAAACATCTTGCCGAGAATTACATGCAATCGAGATATTTTACAGTCTAAACAACTCTGAATTATCGAAAACGAAAAAAAAACAAAGAAAATGTAATGTCCAAAATCATGGATGCCGATTTTTTAAAAGTCGTTAAATGACCAGCAAAGTAGCTAAAAGATTTAATATTAATACAAAATTGTAAATATAAGCACCTGTTAATTAATATTAGTTATATTACATAAAAACTTGTTGAGGAATTAAAATGAGTTTAATTTGCTCTTGGGAATTATATAGAGGCTCAGATGTTACCTAAACTAAAGGTATGTCGTCAGGAGTTAATCAATGGCACCATAATTCAAATTCAAGGAGTGAAAAACTTTGTTTTTTCCCCACAAGAGGATAAACGGAGGTGATAAGTCGGACCAAACAAAAAGGAATCCATTTGAACCCAGATCTACCAGTTTCGACATGCATGCTCAGTCATAAGGAAAAAGTCCTAGTCTTTCAAAAGAAATCATAATACTATTTAGATTCACAAGTTGTCTCACATAATTGGAAACTGTACCAATGATACACCAAACTAAACATTCTAATTGCTCAAAACAAATTTCTACATACAATTAGTTGAGCCAATTTCAACGTATAATGTCTATGAGAGATAATATCAATTTCCTGATATTTATCTCTACGGATAAAAACTCTAGAAATTATCTTAACAAAAGCGCGCTCTCTAGGACAGTTCTCCCAATAATTCAAAAGTTATTTTTGCATAATTTGGATAAGTACAATTGTAGCTAATGAACTCTAGGGTAATGAAAGTTTAAGTTAATTTCTTTGATGCAATTCATTTCTTTGATCGAATTTTAACTATCTACAGACACAGTGTTTTGATGTTTTTGTCTCCTACGCCGCGGATTTCAGTAAATAAGATATAAATAGGCTGGTTGCTACGCTAAGACACTCTTGAACGCTCGAGAAAACTTAGAGAAACATGTTTGTAAATATTCCACACTAACATCGCTCCTAACTTCATTAAAACAGCAAGAGGACGGAAAGTGGTCGTATATTAATCCATTCCACATTGGATCCCAATCTTGCCGACTGAAACAAGTAATATGTCATCTTCCGAAGAGGAAAACGCAAGCATGGCGCCTGTATATTATTAGAATCTTCTCCATATAAATACGTTGTCATGGAAACTCCATCGCATTGGAATCCTTCTACGCTCGCCTACTTTTAATATAATTTTGTTGATCATGGGCAAACATTTTAACCGTTTATTTCATCACATGCTTTGTAATTATTCGATTTTCAGCAAATACTGAGTCTTGACACATTAAAAAAAGAAGGGATGAATTCTTGTTTATTTCAAATAAATTCTGGTAATATTTTTCCTTTCAAGATATTATGCCAAGTATCGATGGAATGAAATCATGTCCACATTGCGTAGATTCAAATAAAAACGAAATTGGTCGATTACCTTCCATTCTATTACGACATCTCTTATTATATCAAAATATTACAGCGCTTCCCGGTGTTATAAAATTGTATTAGAGTCCATGGTGCGGCATCCCTATAGCAGATATGGCGTAGTCTGGCGGTATCCACCGTGGATGACACGTGGTCAACGCATCGGCTGCCAAATAGACGTACTTGGCTTTTCTAGATCGCCTGGACCCGCTATTTTATTCAGTTAGCTCCCCAATTATTTCACGATGCCGGGTCAACATCATGGCACCCACCGGGAATCTTAACCAGGACCGCTATCCGGTGGCACCGTATTAGATTAAATGAGTCCCATTATCATTTGCCCCCTACTTTAGATTATATAAGCTCCATTACCATTTACCTACTGACTTGACAGGACAAACCTTCAGTTAAAATCCTCGAAACAAGCGCGTAAAGCATTAAGACATAAATAATCCGAAAGGGTACTGACCAGCTTCCTGAAATTATCAATGAAACATATTAAGCCGAAATAAAAAAGTTATTTAAGAAAAAAAATTACGATTTCATTCATTAAAAACGTGTGTTATGCAAATCCAATTTTAAACCTCGTCATGATCGATCAAATATGATAATAGCTTTTCTTAGAATCATCCATCCAGTTAGGGGTGAGCCGGGAAGAGAGGTTGGATGGGTAAAAACCTAGCGAAGAATAGCATCAGCGACGCTAAGCTGATGACGAAAAAACGCTACCGCCGAGTCTCGAAGAAAATTACATGAAGACTCACATCAAGGAAACCTCTCTATATTTTGTGAGCTATAATAATGTTATCAATAAGGTAACATGTCATTATTAATTCTCGAGATTTTGAAAACGAATATGGCGAATTCAACCTAATGTCGTCCGAAAATAGATCCTATTATTTACAAAGACAATTTTTTATCTTCTCAGCTTGTATTCTCAATACAAGTTCCGCATGCTTCTTAACTGGGAAAAGACATAGGTCTCACTTTATCCTTATAAAAAGCTTTTCGTATTATAACATACCAAAGTTTAAGAATTTAATAACTTATTTTGGAAAAAAATACATTCGCAACGCCCCCTAAGAACATTTGAAAGATGTTCATCTTTTAAAGATTTAAATACAATCTGTAAGCCGCACGTCGGCAGATAGGAACTAAGGGGAAATCCCGGGTTACCGATATTTAGGGTTGGGTAATTCCTAGACATCGGTGATCCGGATCTTCTCGTTGGTCCGAGAATCCGGAACCGGAATTCGGTATTCGCCTCACATTAGTTATAATTGCAGGTTTGTCGATGGTTTCGGTTGCTACGGACGGTTTCCTCAGCAACCAAAAACATCCCAAAACTCCCTTCGATGGATACTCAAGGTGGAAATAGTTGGATAACGTGAGTGGCTTTACAATCCGAGTATCGGTATCCTGGCAACAGTGTTTGCATCGCGGGGGGAGGTCAAAGTTCATCCGAAACATCTCTGCTTGGACAACGATAAGCGATATTAGCGATGGCTAAGGTCAGAATGAGATTATCACTCGTGGGTGTCGAAATGCCGACACATTTCACAGAGCTTCAACGAGTGCTTGAGATAAACAAATGAGGCCTCACAAACTATTCCTTTTCGCTATTTATTTTTTGTCCTTTCTATCAAATAAGCTATTTTTGTTTTGTAGGAGTGAAGGTAAAGATGCCTTCACTCTCCAAAGGGGCTATATCTGGACGGTTTTTCCATCTATAAAAAAAAAACTTTTGGATTTTTTTTCTTCAGGTACTAATATTTTTCGTTGGTTCTTGATATTCTCTCCAGTTTTTGCATCCCAATCCCAAAAACCTACCGTTAGGTGGTCGCTTTAGAAAGAATACGGAAAATGTTTGGTCTTTCCGGCAAATTAATACATATAAAATGGTTTAGCAATTCATAAAGAAGAAATTCGTGACCAATACTAAACACTCTAAGGGTGTTCTTATAATTTTAAATTGAGTTTACAAATAAGATAATCAATTAACATAGTATTTTCCTTATTACTTGTAATAAGTATGAATTAGAATCATATTTACATCCAAAATCTTATATTAAAATGTAGTTGCGGTTTCTCGAACCAATTTTGAATCTGAATTAAATCGTTTGATCTTTGTCGCTTGATATTTCTCTATACATTACCGTGTATACAACAGACTATACTCGATATATTACCGCAAACGCCCTCATGTTGCTACCAATCTCGTTCCTCGGGTCATTGATATATTTATCAGGAAGAATAGAGGTCCGATTACGCTGCCTTGAGGTACGCCTGAAGTAACTTTGACTTTATTCGAACTAACGTCGTCAAGTACCACTTGTTGTTCTCTCTCGCAGAGGAAGAAGGGATTAATAGGGGACATATATATAGTTTTGAAGGATATATTGAGGCTAGAGAATATATAACACCAGACATTAACGGTCCTTAAAGATACTTTAATGACGCATATATTCGAACAACAAAGAAGAGGATGATGTCCTTAACTTTTCATACTACTCTAGCAAACTGAGCCAGAAAACTTCTGGCAACAAGAAGGTATAATATACTGTACAACAAGGAGGAAGGCACATATGCAGATATTCATTTTCATTTTAATAATGAAACGAAAGGGTTCCTTATTTGACCTAGCCTACGAACAAAACATTGGGTGCTGCAAATTTCAGTACCATCTCAGCAAATCGATACATTAAAAAATGATTCAGACAGAGCTAAGGCCATTAAATAAACAGCCGTTTTTTGGCGCATCTGAGTTTTAATGATAATGATGCAATGAGGAAAGAATATAAAAATATCAAGTGTTCTTAACTTCCCATACAAGCGCTAAATTTATTACCCCCTTCCATGTACATAAACAAAACAATGTGTTTCAATACCTGCGATAGATCTCCATAAATAGACGCTCATAAATGACTACCACCTGGTTTATTGCCAATCTGTGGGCATTTAATACATAACCATAATAATAAATCATAATAGCAATAAACCAACGTTCCAAATGACACCACCGCCTGCAATAGAAAATAAGAGTCAAGATTCACCAGAATAGAAACATCATATCAGACCAATTAAGACCAAATAATAGATCTTCAAAAAAAAAAACAAGAAAGAAGAAAAGATGTAACAGACATCTCCCTTCCAAGCACAGGAGTTATAGATACCGAAAGATATAACACTGGCCGAAGAGACAAAAGAAGGCTGGAACCTAAACTCCGTCAATATTGTCCCAATAATAATTTCAGCAACCGGTGTAGTATCTAAGAATTTACGTAAAAGCCCGTGAAGTAGAAGATCATGTTACTGTTCAACCACGAAAAACCACAATAATAATTGACACTTGTTCTTTAGTAAGAAGATTTTCAAATGACTACTAAAAAAGCAATAGATTATCTTAATCCCTTTGGTGCTTTGCATCCGGGACAGCCTGTCTGTGTGTGTGTGTGTGAATGTTTCCCAACCTCCGTGCTGAGAAGTGCCAAACAATAGTAACAACAACAACAACAATAATAACGATAATAATAATAACAATAATAGTGATAACGATGATAATAATAAATATCTAAGAAAGAATTTTGACAGAATACCAACGGTAACTATGACAACAAGTTGCTACTTTAGATGTTTATTATTCCAATGGATTTCTTGCAGATAATGGAACATATTGCGAAGAAATTGTGTCACAGAAACCCCACAGCGAGATATCGAATCGATTTCGATTGGAAAATTTTTAATAATGGTCAGCCGTCGAGTAAAGTAACAAAGGGTTGTTTACACAGCCCTGAGTGTGGCTTGTGAATGATTTAGGTGCGGTCAAACGGAGCCGAGCTTGAATTAGTAACAAGAAGCGCGTTTGATACTGAAAGAGAGGGACGAAGCCCACGACAGTACAAAGAGATTCAAGTTATGAGTCATAATGGATTTCGGAACCCACAAAAGAGAAGCCAGGAAAAAAAATTCTGAATGACTTTCGCTCGGTCATAACATCGTGTGAATATTTACGAGAATGACAGTTATTAAATCGTAGAATTCCACAGAATGGTAATTGGAAATATTTCTTACTAATACTTTATTGGGTTTTAAGGCGTTTGTTCCCATCTGCGCAAATTAATTACGTTTCCTTGATCCTTTAATGAACGAAATTAAGTAGTCTCCCCATCATCAGAGTTAATGTGGAACGGGGCCATCTTCGATAATCGAAAACTCGGATAATACGGTTAAGGGTCGCCTTGCGCACGTAAATTATGAAATAAACACTCAATTTTCGTGTCTTGCCGTAGTACGACAGGTATTTAAAAATATAAAATCACTTTGATCTTTAGACTTTTTTAAATAAAATTCTTCTCTTTTCCTTCATAATATATGCGTCATTTGTCCAGATGCAGCTCTCGCTTCTTTTCTCCGATTATCTCTAGGTTATTATGCTGACGCACAGTGGACATAGTATAAGAGACTTGGTAGTTCGTCGCCGTTTTCCTAGTTGTTCTCCTTACTTAATCGCAAAAATCGGCCGAAAAAGGTGTCCTCCATTTTGTTACGTTAAATGAACAAATGTCCATCTTTGAACGCAAAATTTATCACCAATCAATAGATCATGAATCATTCCAGAATACTGCATAATCGGATTTTCCACCAGCAAGCTACAACAGCGTCTAAATCTCAGCGAACCTCAAACTCTTTGGGCTCCCGGATAGCCAAGTGGGCAACGACTTCGGTGAAAGCGATCCCGGGTTCGAATCCCGGTGGGGGCCCACGTGTGAAATGACCTAAGCTATCCAAGCACTTTCAACAATATTACTACTACTACTCAAACTTTTTCCGCAAAATCTGAGAATATCCTTTTCTGTGAAAATTGGCCAAGTTTGACAACCTGTATCTCTTTAACGCGTAATAATAACGTAAAATCGAACACGGAATCACAAAATTCAATCTTTTCTGAATAACCATTTTTCGATTCACTATGCGTCGTTTGGTTGCCTGTGCTGAACTGGCATTGCGGAGTTACAGCAAAAGTAATTTAAGTAGTGTTCCGGTACGTGTGTGTATGTGAAAATGTGTGTTATTATTATTAAAATTTTTAGCTCTCGCCACAAAGTGACGGTGTTATGGGAACGGACTAAGTCAAGTTCCATACGATCACAAAGATTATTAGTCTTCATTTAAAAATGTTCTAATTAATGGACAGGTATCCAGGATTACTGATTTTTTAATTAAATATAAGTTGATTTCAACTTTTAACTTTTCTAAACTGGCTGCCAGTGTTTTTGGTACTACCCCCGTTGTTCTTATAACAACTCTAGTTTTTAGGGAACCCAATTCTAAAAATTGCCACCTCCTCCTTTTGCCAAACAATGCATCAGTAGAAAATTTTCAAGTCAAATACTTTATTATAAACAATTACTCATTACAAAGGCAGAAGAAACGGAAAAAGGGGCTTGGTAGAAATGTCGTACCCACGGCCGATCCTGACCTAATTAGCCACTTATTAATATTTATGTAATTGAAATTATTCGTTTAAAATTAGTTTAAATGCTAAAAGGGAAANCCCCAAGGAATGACAGGTGTGAAAAATAGCGACATGACTGGGACTCGAACCCAGGTCTCCCACTTTCCGGGCAGGTATTCTAACCACTGAACTACATTGCCACGTCACGTAAGAATTTAGGTAAATTGATGTTCCCGAGAATATTTAATGGTTTTCGTTCCCTTCGGTATTGTTTTCCGAAAGTTTAAACTTAAGAATGATTGGAAAAAACGTTATTAATAGCGACGTAAATATTTGTAATAAAATTATCCGTTCTTAAGTGAGTTTCGGATGTAAAAGTAAATAGCATATGCGAAACATCAATAAAAGTGATATTTGCTAATTATCCTTGAGTTGAAACATTTTTATAAATTATGTTTGACAAAAATTGTGAAGAATTTATGAAATAATGACACGAAATTCCTCAAATCAATATTTGAACATTGAGGAATTATTAGCTGAATCCAACGAGCGTAAGTAAATGTGACGCTTTGACAATCAAAATTATTTCAGATTATAACTCAAGTCATTAAACACTTTAAAAATCTATTAACTTATTACTATTGATATATTTTTATTGAGATTTTATGGTGATTTGTATGACAATCTACACTGCCTTTGATATTAATGTTCAGATGTTATAATACAGAACTGTATAAATCAGAAATGTCGCTAATAATGAGCAACGCAAGAGAGTTCATGGTTAGAATGCATGGTAGTTCAGTGGTTAGAATACCTACCCGGGAAGTCGGAGAGCTGGGTTCGAGTCCCAGTAATGTCGCTATTTGTCACACCTGTCGTTCCTTGAATATAAAGACTGTTTCCGTTAGAAGAATCTTTAACAATGGCAACATAATTATGACAATTGCTGTGATAATTAGATACCACTTAATTATTATGACAACGGATTATTCTGACGACTCAGCTACAACTACAATAACAATACGAGAACAATGAAAAACAATAGAACAATTGTGAAAATAACGAAAAATCCCACTACAATAGAGAACTAACAGGGCCTTTGTGTTTGAAAAACTACGAAATTTTACATCAGTTTGATAACAAGGTGCATCTTCAAAACAGGTTGGTTGGGTGAGTTAGGTTGACTATTATGTATGTATAAAACTGATACGTATGCACATCATAAAATACAGTGGTACCTCGACTTACGAACCGTTACACATGCGAAATTTTGTACATACGAACTTTTGTTCCTACCTCTAGACACGAATTCAATGGCTGTACAGCGGTAGTACAGAAACAAATGCAAGAAAAAGCCTAGCGAATAGAAAGCTACCTCGTAGCTACAAACATTGGGGACGAAGAAGGATAATCTATTGTATTAACCTGAAAATGTCCTCTTCCATAACAATATTGAGCAAGGAAAGTACTTAATTTCTATGAAGATGTTCACTACCTGGCATATATACCCAGCGAAGTTGATTTGGTAGTGTGTGGAGCTCTTAAAGAAAAAAAAACAACATTTGTAGGAAATTTTATCATCCACTTTAAAGCTCACGAAATAAACTAGGAAAATCACTGATAATATAAATGACGTCATAATCTGCTGGGGGCAAGAGTCCGCGGTGATTTTCATATCGGGATATTACTCTGGTTCTTTGCAAACCGACGCTGTCAGCGCCTCACACGGAATTAACTGAAGAACATAGAAAAGGTCGGAGACAGTTAATAGGTTTGTCTGTAAATAAATTGTCTCTAGGCTACAGTTACTATAACATTACAATGATGCGACTGTGAAAAACGAAAGGTATAACGAAAAAATCTTAACACCAATTTTACTAGCTCTATCAGGGACGATGGCATAGATGGCCCTAGAAAATAAGGTAAAAAATACCCGATCCCAAGAAAATCTCAGATATTTCATCAGCTCATCCACCACTGCAATCCATCCCATCACCCACCCATCTTTTCTGAACCATGTTTTCGAACATTTCTTGAGCTTAACGAGGGATCGTTAGATAAATCTTCACTGAACATTCACTGATATAGGAGATAATGGAAATATTCTTTCATATTCGCATTACATAGACTGTATTCCCCTGTTCTCTTCAACAATGCTCTCTAACCGGTAAGGAAAAACCTAAACAAACTTTCCATGGCGACCGATAAACAAACAACAACGGGAAAGAAAATGGTTCAAACTCTTGTATTGTATATTGAAGTGGGTTAGCCTGAAAGCGGTCCCGGGTTCGATTCCCGATGGGGGGTCACGTGTGCGATTTGACCTCAGCTGTCGAAGCACTTTGAAAAATATTACTACTCCTTCGTAAATATTTGGGAAGTATTACACATTAGATACATAAGGTGGATCTTCTAGTTTGGATGGTTGCCATGGAATCATGCATCGAGGAATGATAAATACGTATTGACTTACAAAGTTATAAAAAATAAAATACTTTTTTTAGCCTCGACCGCATTATTCAATACCTCAAGCAAACTAAGGAAAGATTAAGTAGAACAGAAATAAATGGCTGATTCTTCATAGCGAACCTCAATAAATCCAATCAAATTCACTTTAGAATTAAAAATACATGAAACTAGCAACTTTAAAACGCTAAACAAACATGGTTTTAAAAACATAGCAACGGCTAACAAGATCTAAAAAACCATAGCAACGGCTAAACAACTTTTATCGCTCACGCTACATAGGATGGCATCTTCACTTTTTCGTGTTGAAGAGTATGTATTAGTGGTCTCATTAATACTATAATCACAAATAATGAATTAAAATGCATTTCATTTAATATTCACATTCGTTCGAAGCTACTGGAGGATGAGAACTCGCGAATTCAGGATGGCTGAATGACTTTCGCTAATTGGAAAAGGATTTCTCGGCCAGAAAGGGCTTCGATTTCACTCCTTCCGCCAGGAACGCAATCGTCCTCCAAAGATAGTAAGATTACATAAGCAATGGGAGCAAACATCGCTCTTATCTTCCAACGCATTGAATCAAAGAAGGGTAATTTGCGTTTCTTTGAACATTGGCCCAATTACGGGAAACCTATTTTCGCACCACCCTTGATGTATGTCCCAAGATCTCCAGAGCTTTCTGGCTCTGGAAAATCAGCCTTGTTGCTGTTACATTCTCATGAAAATTTAGGGATTAGGATTCAGGACAAGGAGTCAAATCNACTACTCCTTCGTAAATATTTGGGAAGTATTACACATTAGATACATAAGGTGGATTTTCTAGTTTGGATGGTTGCCATGGAATCATGCATCGAGGAATGATAAATACGTATTGACTTACAAAGTTATAAAAAATAAAATACTTTTTTTAGCCTCGACCGCATTATTCAATACCTCAAGCAAACTAAGGAAAGATTAAGTAGAACAGAAATAAATGGCTGATTCTTCATAGCGAACCTCAATAAATCCAATCAAATTCACTTTAGAATTAAAAATACATGAAACTAGCAACTTTAAAACGCTAAACAAACATGGTTTTAAAAACATAGCAACGGCTAACAAGATCTAAAAAACCATAGCAACGGCTAAACAACTTTTATCGCTCACGCTACATAGGATGGCATCTTCACTTTTTCGTGTTGAAGAGTATGTATTAGTGGTCTCATTAATACTATAATCACAAATAATGAATTAAAATGCATTTCATTTAATATTCACATTCGTTCGAAGCTACTGGAGGATGAGAACTCGCGAATTCAGGATGGCTGAATGACTTTCGCTAATTGGAAAAGGATTTCTCGGCCAGAAAGGGCTTCGATTTCACTCCTTCCGCCAGGAACGCAATCGTCCTCCAAAGATAGTAAGATTACATAAGCAATGGGAGCAAACATCGCTCTTATCTTCCAACGCATTGAATCAAAGAAGGGTAATTTGCGTTTCTTTGAACATTGGCCCAATTACGGGAAACCTATTTTCGCACCACCCTTGATGTATGTCCCAAGATCTCCAGAGCTTTCTGGCTCTGGAAAATCAGCCTTGTTGCTGTTACATTCTCATGAAAATTTAGGGATTAGGATTCAGGAAAAGGAGTCAAATCGTAACCCTGAATAGCATTTGGAAAACGCAGCAAAAACCCACCGACTTCAAACTACACAAAGAAGTATGGAACGGTGTATGTTTGGAATCACAAGAAGAGACAGGAAACGCAACACCTGGGTAAGGAAGATGACAGGAGTATAGGACATCATAGAAAAGGTAAGATCAGTGAAATGGATGCGGGCAGGCCATGTTGCAAGGAGAAACGACAACCGATGGACATCAGCAGTTCTGAATTGGATACCAAGAGATGTGAAGAGACCAAGAAGAAGACCAAAGGACCTATGGAACAGAGACATCATCAAGTATTTAGGGGTAACATGGCAACGAGAAGCTCAGAATAGAATAAATTGGAAAGCGCTTGGGGAGGCCTATATCCGACGTCGGATTGAAAATGGCTGACGATGATGATGATACATATATTTAAAAAAAGATAAAATAGCTCACTTCGGAAAAATTTACTAATTCAATAACTTCCCTTCCTCATCATACTACGCAAAATTCTAAAAAAAGGTGAGCCTTGGAAACCTCTATAGGAGGGGCGGCGAACCTATTGCACGTGGAAATCTGAATACACCATCTTTATTATGAATTCTTCACTTGATTCTTCTCGATGAAGCCCGAGAGTAAAAAAAAGTCAAAATTAAATCGTATACATAAAAAGCAAATATCTGTCCGTCCGCCCGTCTGTACGTCCCCTATCTATCTCAGAAACGGCTTGACTTAGAGATCTGAATCAAACTGCATTGTGTTTCTACGATGCTGAAACCCCCAAGAAAACTATTCTCATCTCTGTAAAGGCCCGGGTTCGAACCTAGGAGTCCATAATACGTTTCCATAAGAGATGAACGTAAAGTACGGTTTCATGACTTGCAGAGGTTGTTTCTTTTACGAAATTAAATTAGGAACAATGGTCCTACGAAATTGAGACAAGTGTCATACAAATAAAATGATCATAGATTCTTATTTTAGTCGTGAAACATTCATATAAATTCGAAATTGCAAGAAATTTGATAAAATACTATGAGAATTCGTAAAATTTTTGGGAATTAAACAACCCATCCCTTTGACGACTAAGGCCATTGTTGAATGTTGATTTCATGAAATAGCCCGTGTAANTATTTTTAATCTAAATTAAGTTCCGTCATTCGTCAGACGGGGGCGTTTACTGGTTATAAATAAAATCCTACGAAATCGAGACAAGTGCCGAAAGAAGAGAAATTGATTAAAGATTCTTATTTCGATCGTGGAATATCGTTTTGGATTCGAATTTGCAAGAATTCTGACAAAGTATGTGAAAGTTAACAGTTGTAAGCAACCCGTTCCCCTGACGACCAAGACAATTGTTGAATCCGAGTTCATTTATTTTCCGTAGGAATACACGGGGAATTTAGACCCAATTAGAAAGAATGGTAGGATGATGATAATATTTTTGAAGAGGAGGCAATTCTTTTTTGATACTGGTATTATAATATTTCTTAACCAACACGATTTCCCAAAGGACAGTTATATTTCACCTTTTCACGGCCAAGGACGTGAGGAAACATCAGGACATTTATCGAAGTAGTGAGCGAATAGGGAAATCTTTAGGGAAATTTGGGGAGTGTTTCAGCAAAATTGAGCCTCAGGGATTTAAAAAGATGTTTGAGTGATCTGAGTTAGTTCAAAGTGTTTAATGAATATGATGAAAAGGAATAAAACTCATTTTTTTTAACCGTTCCGTTTGTATTTCTAGCTTCAGATTCCTTCTCGATGGGCATTTATAAAAGGAGAAAGATTTTCTTTGGTTGTTCAGAAGGTTCAAATGTATACAACGATAGTTTCGCACTTCTAAATAAGTTAAATTTACAATAAAAAGTAGTCGAAAATTGAATGTGGCTGCGTAATTTTTGATAAGGAAGTTTACTAGTTCAAATATATTACTCTAGAGAATTCTAAAATTGATCTGCGGATTAGTTAAACATTTCTATATTTTCGCACCCACTTTTCAAAAAGATAACCTCATCCATGTACAAGTGGTACATACCTTGGTAACGGTAGTCTTAGTTACCGACGTGACTTGGTTGATTACGAGAGACTATAATCATAAAATGTCTCGGTTAACGACGCGGGCTTTGGCTTACGACGCCCTCTGGTGATGATTGACAATCAAGAACTACTTTTATGATCATTCATTTAATTAATGATAAATTTTTTGTTGCAAATATAATTGAATTAACTATATGTACCATATTTTAATGACATTAGAATGAGCTTCATCTGCATATTCCACATGCAGTATGTTGCCGTAAAATCGCGCCTTAGATAACGACTGTTTTGGTTGACGACGACAATCTTGGAACGGATTACCGTCGTTACCAAGGCAACACTGCTCAACTTTCCTTTGTAGCAAACCCCGAAGATGTGTATCCAATCACAAGTCATGGAAGACCCAAATTTGCGGGATAACACACCCATGGGCGTTGGTATAGCATTTTAGGGAGGATTGCAAATTCTTCCTGCGAAATAAATAATGCAGTTAATCGGGTTTGCCCTCGAAGAAAACTATTGGCGAAAAAATATCTGTTTTTATCTTTGTTTTTGAGTGATTATGTATGGGTGTGCACACCGGAAAAAATTCGCGATATTTTTTTTTCAAATTCAGGGTGGGCGTGTCCATCCAATGCGCGAATTTTGTTACCGACGCACAAATATGTTGATTAATCTCTTAAGTATTAAGGAAAGGTGTAATACGTAACACGATGAAGTCGTGCGGCTGATCCCAAAGGAATAACAAGTGTGAAAAATAGAGACATGACTGGGACTCGAACCCAGGTCTCCCTTTTTTCCGTGCCCGGAAAGTCCCTGTGTTGCCGCTATTTTTCACGCTTGTTATTCCATTGATCTCATCTCTCGAATGTTTGTGCAATGACCCAATTTTACAACCCAATTAGGAATAAGCAAACGGAATTAATAACACAGCCATACTCTAGTATTCAATCCCGCTCACATTTAGTGATGAACGGAACATTTTTCAACTGTCTATTGTTCAAAGTATCATAATTGAGTCAATGCGACGATAAAAGAGACATTCTATGTATCAGTGATTCTCCCACGGCATTTGACTTCTACTTATGAATACTATGCTGAATGACGGCATACTTTTTTATGCTATGATAAGTTTAAATTCATCGTGCTCCACTTGCGTGAACATTCTCACTAATGTCATTCTGGATCAGTGACAGAGGCAAAGAAAAAATACCTCACTCCTCATCCTGCCTAGTAAGCCTCATCTCTTTTCCAAAGCATTTCACAGCTGATGGAGGAGGGTTTGAGGTAAAAATTGGCCTCCGTCTGAACGCTGCACAGTGACTAAGACTCCAACTCCATGGGTGCATACATAGAGTGGCAATTAGCTGTGGTGATAACCAAGAAATCTCATGGCACCTGCTATTGAGGAAGGGAAGGGAGTAACAGATGAATAATATAGTCGCAACAGTGTTGCATGGCAACGTAAATCATTCGAAATCATAATCGAAATATACGAGACACCTGACATCAACCTATTCCCTCGGGTAAGAACTGAGTCGTGCACTATATTTCTAGATAAAAAGAAAGTAGACGAGTTAATCTCACCGCTCTATCGTTAGCAATGGAATAGCGTGTAGCATATGGAGCATGTTACTATGGAAACAACACCTGTTGAATTAAGCATATTCTGCACCAGTTGCTATGACGCAGAAAATATGCAATTATTATGATTTGTACATCTATTCCATACAATAGCGCTTATGAATTGAGAAAAATGGCTAATCAAGAATATTCTTAACTAATTTTCGCTATTACTTGCTCTAATTCTTCATGGCAGTATGTCACAAAATAAACGTGGAAAATGCGTGAAACATGGTTTCCAGTTTAAGACCTTGATAATTCATATTAAAGAATAAATTTCGTCATCTAAATTCGGTTATGATATAATTTCACTTTATGGCTCGGTACTATATTATTTTTCTTAGTGCTGAAGTGAAGATTATCGTTAATCTCCTGTATATACGATGAATTAGCATGAAAATGAACCATAATGTAAATGTGTCTATTTGTGATTGCCAAGCAATATAGAACGGTTATGAAATGTAAAATGTAGCGATTGTAATTAAATGTAACGTAGATTTGTGATTACCGATTATAGAACAATTGTAACTACCTGGACAATGACTTATCCCATGCTTACGTCATTGGATCGACAAATTTGTTATATTTGTTATTATTGATCTTCACTTTTTACTTCACAAACAAAATAGAATAATACCGAGCCCTGCAGTGAACTTAAGTTTTTCTATGCCTATACAAGAACCCTGCAATTTAATTGAAGTACTTTTCAAGTATGCGTTGAAATTTCGGGCCTTAATTCGTTTTTTCTTCGTTTATTTGGAGTAACAAGATCTGAGCCTCTAAAACTCTTTTCATGGACTGAGGAAATGTCGCTCTTAAATATAACGAACAATTAAAAATTTCAAATGTGCTACATAAATATGGTTATTCGGACATGGCCCATGAATTAAGACTTAGAATATAAATAATAATACTAAATTATTCGGAAGTAAGTCTATTTTGGGAATGATACACCTGTTTCCGTCACTTTCGATCCTTTCGACATTTTGTAGACGCGTATTTTTTTCATAGAGAGCGCTTCTCGTATGAGGCACATGTTTCGGGAACTGTTTAATTTTAGAATCAACTTTCGGAACGGTGCAAATCTAAAAACCATTTGCTTTCCTTCTACTTTCGTGTACTCAATATTTACTTACTCCGACATCGGTAAGCTCCGAGACGAGGAAAGTAAAACAAGATAGCATCGACGAAAGTGTAAAGAGCGGTTCTTCGGTGGTAATCTTCGTCCGATAACATTAAATAGGTTCGAGTGGGTGCAAAAACATAAGATGTCGAAGAAATGTTTTGAAAATAAAATAACTGTTGCCAAACAACGAACCAAAATAAGAGTCACCCTCCCTTTAAAAACTTTCAAGGACGGCGAAGGTCTTAAATAGAAGCGGCAGGGATTCGTCGGATTTTTCCTTTACTCCCTACACGATTAACGGTGATCTTCAGCATCAACTTATTCGTAACCCTTAAAGAAAGAGTGCTTAGAGGTATAATTAAGGCGTATATTAGAACTTTTATAGCTAACATGACACTAACCTGTATTAGAACCGTTGTATTTGCATAATATGATATTCTTTTCTGATTTTTACGACAATTTTTTTTTGTATGTCTTGTTACGAAATGATGTACATATATGTACCTTTTTGTTTGCTTTTCAGATGTGATTTAACCTGTCTTTTCCATAGTAACTTAGTCGACAATCAGTGGGTTTCGCAGGTTCTTCGCATTCCCCTACTTATGGGTATTTTTCTGCTGTGGTGTATTTTTTCCCAGGTTCTAACTTAGGATTTTAAACCCAAAAAGTAGTTTTCTTTCTTCTTTGCACTTTGCATCTCTTTTAAAATTCATATGACAAAGAGTTAGATGTAAAAAGAGACTTGGTAGTCATAAAATCGCCCTGA
The DNA here is from genome assembly GCA_000376725.2 of Ladona fulva. Classification (NCBI taxonomy): domain Eukaryota; kingdom Metazoa; phylum Arthropoda; class Insecta; order Odonata; family Libellulidae; genus Ladona; species Ladona fulva. Next base: position 46,535 of record KZ309423.1, read on the forward strand.
TTAAATCGCATTATCATCATCATCATCATTGTTGCTGTTATTATTATTGTTGGTATAATTAATTGTTATTATTATTGTTGTTGTTGTTATTATATTAAAATAATGTGACCAATTAATCGCAATAAAAAATCTCATTAAAGATTATGCATTATAAATCGGAAAACGGCAAAATCTCTTCCTAACATTTTCCTCGTGTATGCTCAAATTTTAAGCCTAAGGAATTACGTTATCTTCAACTTCATAACCAAGCGTTCTCGTTTACAAACACCATTTCTTTTGGAACCGCAAAAGACACGGCACATTATACCATGAACAACTGGTATGTTTATTAAATTCGAGCAAAATAGCTTGTGTGTGTCGAGTCAATCGCCACGTACATTTTTTAAATGGGCCATCTATAAATGGCATCAGAGATCTATGAATAAGACCAGAGATCTAATTTAGATCGGAGCATCTCTTCAAACTCAAAATTTAGTTCTTACTCTGTTCTTTTTTATACAATCACTTAGATATTGTCTCTTTGAAAGACGACAAGACATACATTTCATGAAATTTTATATATGTGAAACGAATGATTTTATATA
>KZ309423.1:57932-68583 GCA_000376725.2 Ladona fulva
GACAGACATCATAGATAAGGTAAGATCACTGAAATGGATGTGGGCAGGCCATGTTGCAAGGAGAAACGACAACCGATGGACATCAGCAGTGCTGAACTGGATACCAAGAGACGTGAAGAGACCAAGAAGAAGACCAAGGGACCGATGGAACAGAGACATCATTCAGTATTTAGGGGTAACATGGCAACGAGAAGCTCAGAATAGAGAGAATTGGAAAGCGCTTGGAGAGGCCTACATCCGACGTCGGATTGAAAATGGCTGATGATGATGATGATGATGATATATATATATATGTATATGTATGTATGTATGTATGTATGTATGTATACACACATACTGCCTGAGCAATAACTATAAATGTCAAACTGTGGCATAATATCACTCACTCAGCAAGGACTTCTAGAAGTCAATGCAAGTTTTCAAATGGACAAAAGAGATTCTGATTCTGCAAAAGTAGATATAAAAGCTTACTCATAGCAGTGAACTTCCTCTTCAACTTCATCAGATACACTTTTTCTACAATCATCACCCTTTGAAAGCAGACACAAATGATGCTATAACACACCCCACTGCTTAAAACACTAAATTTCATACATGTTCACTATATAGGAAAGTGTATCAAGGAAAGATTACGGTTTCCTTTTTGTACGGATCGGACTCTTTAAAATTACCTCTTTGATAAATAATTTCATAACAACAAAAATATTTTAATGACCACTGTAGTAGAAATTCTTGTTGGGTCTTAAATTGGGAGGGAAGACCACTTCTTCCCATAAAAATGCAACACTCTTCTGCCTTTCACATTAGCCCCCATTCTGTTTTGATTACTACCATTAACACATACCATAAATGAGTGTTCTGAGATTCCTTATCAGATCTGAAAATAAAATAAAATATATCTTTGGACACCGCAATGATAGCACCACAGCGATCCACCAGCACTACCTGCCAACACGAGTCATGTTGATACATAGCTGATGGTCCCTGCGGTCCCCCCATCCTCCATTTCCCTTGCGTGGCTTCTGCTGCTTGCCATTCTTTGCGTTGTTGTTCCCACCCCCACTCGCCCCTCCAGTGAATATCAGGGTCAAATGGGATGGGAAAAAGTGTTTACTTGCTTGCTTCACAACCTGTTGCACCTTTTGAATAACTGCTGTTGGTTCACAGTTGTTCTTTTTATGGTGGACGCCACTGGAAAAATAGCAGGATAAAATAATGGGGTGAGAACAAATAGAAATAACAATGGCTTTATTTCAATTAACTAACACTTGGTTGCTCGACATTACACCTGACACACTGTGTTTTGCCAGCTTCTCCCTTGCTTCTGGCTTCTGGATAAGCCAAATGGACAATGTGCTCGACTTCAATGAAAGTGGTCCTGAGTTCAATTCCCAGAGGGGGCTTATGTGCAAAATGACCTCAGCCATTGAAGTACTTTAAAATTACTATCAATACTTCCTTTGCCTGACAAATTATATTTTATATCCAGAACAGGAACAGAAAATTCATTATATGCTATATTTTGTAACATGGAGATAGTCTCACAAATTAACAATATCAGGAAAAGAGCTAGATGTTGCACAGACTGAGTGAATATTTTCCATATACCATATTTCTCAGCAAGTAAGACACTCCAACCCATTAGACACAAAGATATTTCCTTTACAAATTTTAGGAGAAATAATTACAGACACAATTAATTTAGAAATAAATAAGTGTGGGATAGCTACAAGGGTCATTCAATAAGTCCTTTCCACAATATCAGGGCCACCCCCTTACATTTTAGTCCTTAGAAAATCTAAGAGATGGTGCTCATAGTATCATAAATTGTTTGAATTATTTCCTTGTATATATAAATCAAATTATATAAATCAAAAATATCATTTCCCACAAAAATGTGCAAGCAGATTCCTTATATATACTATTGAAATAAAAGAGCAGAAAGTGGCTAATGCTACCTTGATGACAAAGTAGTAAGTAGTAATTTTTTTAAAAGTGCTTTGACGGCTAAGGTAATTTTGCACATGGGCTCCCACTGGGAATGAACCCGGAACCGCTTTCAGAGAAGTTGAACGCGTTACCCTCATGGCTATCCTGAAGCCTTGAAGACATAGTCAAGTGATTTTAGTGAACTTATAACATATCAATTATATAAGAAGAGCTCAAAGGGAAGGCTGCATGAAACAATGACAAAATCTCAGTGGAACGGAATTGTTTATTAGAAATAAAAAAGGATTTTCTTATGTACACTTCATTAATGACTAGATTCGTAAAATATTTCATAACATTACACAGTGGACATTAATCTCATATTTGTGCAAATCTATCACTTGAACAAGTGACGGAGGTAAATTTAAAGTAAAAACCATATGCCACAAACCCAAGATTTACACATTTTGTATTGTCAGTATTATTGTGACACATTTAGTCAAGAAAACATGGATCAACCAGTGTAAATACAAGTGTTTAAAAATCACTCAGAGTTTCCATGTGTATAGAGATTCAAATTAACAAAAATCAGATAATGACCAATGCTAACCTATAACTGTAGCACCACTTTTACCTTACAAAATTGAAGTCTTGAAATAATATCTTCACAGTTCACAGTTGGTAAATCTTAAGCAGTACTTTCAATATAGATATTGAAAAATAAATTCTGTTCCCAAAACATTAATAAACCACATCATGACATTACGACCTTTTATACAACAGACAAATGCAATCCACCAATCACAATACCAATGCATCATATTAAATTTGACACAAGACATCACATTGAGATAATGGCCATGCAAAACCAAGTGAACATTGAATGGAAGGTAAGCATTGCTCAAATGCCTAAATTATATAACACATGTTGTCTTCATCAATTATACTACCATTTTAAAGATAAGAGCCTCCAGGACAAAAGGCTTGAGGAGGTTGCAACAGCTCACAGATTCTGCTGTTCAGGAACAAAAATGACAAGGTTATATCACATTTTTCATAGCAAAGGAGAGAAAATATGCGAAGGGTCCTGAGAAAGTTAATATTTTCAAACTCTTCAGCTTATATAAAACTAGAAAATATCCTTATTTAAACTTTACAAGTAGTATTTTGATATAATTATCTGTGGTGATAAATGAGTCAACTGGGTAAATGATTATCATCAGGAAAACAATTGAGATAAACAGCAACAAAAGCAAAAAGCAAAGAATTGCTGGGTGAATTTGCAGATTTGTATTTCTGCTCAAAATCAAGACAATCACGTCCATAACTTTTAAGCATCAACAAAAAAGAATCTTTGAAAGAATATCTGAATCTCCAAATAATAAACTATGCAAAGAAAATAAACGATTAATGAAAGGCCATGAAAAAAGCATGCATGCATGCATATATATANATTAACAGTCACGAGAGGGTTTTTCTTTTCGACGCGAATTTTTCATTATAAAACTAGCCGGTGAAAAAAATCTGCAGGAAGCACGTTCCATTAATAGAGTAGATCAAAGGTGAAATTTATGACAGAAGAGTAAACAGTATGTAATATATGGAGTATAGATCATATATATGTGTGTGTGTGTGTATGTATACACACATACTGCCTGAGCAATAACTATAAATGTCAAACTGTGGCATAATATCACTCACTCAGCAAGGACTTCTAGAAGTCAATGCAAGTTTTCAAATGGACAAAAGAGATTCTGATTCTGCAAAAGTAGATATAAAAGCTTACTCATAGCAGTGAACTTCCTCTTCAACTTCATCAGATACACTTTTTCTACAATCATCACCCTTTGAAAGCAGACACAAATGATGCTATAACACACCCCACTGCTTAAAACACTAAATTTCATACATGTTCACTATATAGGAAAGTGTATCAAGGAAAGATTACGGTTTCCTTTTTGTACGGATCGGACTCTTTAAAATTACCTCTTTGATAAATAATTTCAAAACAACAAAAATATTTTAATGACCACTGTAGTAGAAATTCTTGTTGGGTCTTAAATTGGGAGGGAAGACCACTTCTTCCCATAAAAATGCAACACTCTTCTGCCTTTCACATTAGCCATCATTCTGTTTTGATTACTACCATTAACACATACCATAAATGAGTGTTCTGAGATTCCTTATCAGATCTGAAAATAAAATAAAATATATCTTTGGACACCGCAATGATAGCACCACAGCGATCCACCAGCACTACCTGCCAACACGAGTCATGTTGATACATAGCTGATGGTCCCTGCGGTCCCCCCATCCTCCATTTCCCTTGCGTGGCTTCTGCTGCTTGCCATTCTTTGCGTTGTTGTTCCCACCCCCACTCGCCCCTCCAGTGAATATCAGGGTCAAATGGGATGGGAAAAAGTGTTTACTTGCTTGCTTCACAACCTGTTGCACCTTTTGAATAACTGCTGTTGGTTCACAGTTGTTCTTTTTATGGTGGACGCCACTGGAAAAATAGCAGGATAAAATAATGGGGTGAGAACAAATAGAAATAACAATGGCTTTATTTCAATTAACTAACACTTGGTTGCTCGACATTACACCTGACACACTGTGTTCTCCCTTGCTTCTGGCTTCTGGATAAGCCAAATGGGCAATGTGCTCGACTTCAATGAAAGTGGTCCTGGATTCAATTCCCAGAGGGGGGCTTATGTGCAAAATGACCTCAGCCATTGAAGTACTTTAAAATTACTATCAATACTTCCTTTGCCTGACAAATTATATTTTATATCCAGAACAGGAACAGAAAATTCATTATATGCTATATTTTGTAACATGGAGATAGTCTCACAAATTCACAATATCAGGAAAAGAGCTAGATGTTGCAAAGACTGAGTGAACATTTTCCATTTACCATATTTCTCAGCAAGTAAGACACTCCAACCCATTAGACACAAAGATATTTCCTTTACAAATTTTAGGAGAAATAATTACAGACACAATTAATTTAGAAATAAATAAGTGTGGGATAGCTACAAGGGTCATTCAATAAGTCCTTTCCACAATATCAGGGCCACCCCCTTACATTTTAGTCCTTAGAAAATCTAAGAGATGGTGCTCATAGTATCATAAATTGTTTGTTTTCAGTAAGCATCATTGCTCACTAGATAGATGATAAAGCCTCAATTATATCCATGACAAGGTTTCATTTTTATTGTCAATTGAAGCGAAAAACTTTTGTTTATTTAGAAAAATGGAAAAAAGTGAGTTTCTAGTGGTGATTAAACATTTATATTTAAAACGCTTAACACAGAAAGAGATCAATGCTCAGTTGGATGAAGTTCAAGGCACACCTGCTCCTGAGTTTGCAGCTGTTTACAATTGGGTAAATGAGTTTAAACATGGCTGTACATCCACAAGAGATGAACATCGTTCGGGAGGTCCAGTGGAAGTTACTACCCCAGAAATCATTGACAAAACCCACGATATGGTTTTGAGTGATCGACAAATCAAAGTGTGCAAAGTAGTTGAGGCCACAGGCATACCACAAGGTATAGTGTTTTCAAGGCAAGATGGATGCCGTTGTTTGCTCTTAGAGGAGAATAAATTCAACCGTGTTGTTGATTCTTAGACTATTTTGGTGCTTCCATTCAATCCTGAAAAGTTTCTGCATTGATACATAACTGTGGACAAAACATGGATGCACTACTACACTCCAGAGACAAAGGAACAGTCAAAAAAGTGGGTTTTTGAATGCGAACGAGCTCCGAAGAAGGTGAAGACTGTGAAATCAGCCAGCAAGATGATGGCCATGGTTTTTTGGGATGCATGCAGAATCATCAACACCGATTACTTGGAAAAATGCCAAATGATATCTGGAGAGTATTATGCATCGTAATTGCACCAGTTGAGCAAAGAAATCAAGAAGAAATGTCCTTGTTTGAAAAAGAAAAAGATCCTCTTCCATCAAGACAATGCAGGGGTGCATACCTGCACAGTTTCGATGGCCAAAATTATGGAATTTAAGTTTGAATTATTACAAAATCCACCGTATTCACTGGATTTGGCCCTCAGTGACTTGAAAAATGGCTCGTCAGACAATGGTTCACAACAAACCGTTAAATATTGCATTTGCTGCAATAAATTCCACAAAAATATGATAATTACAAATACTTTTCAATTTGAGCAACCAAGTCATATCCTGGGAAAATTGCCTACCCTAGGAAGTCATCTCAGAGGAGTGCTATAGCCCAGGATCTCTGACAGAACTAGTGTGAATTTTCCTGGAGTGGAGTTCTTTTTGACAGGTACCACCAATTTTTGTTAAACCATATACATTTTCAGTTTTAATAATTGTCATTTCTAATTCACTGGAGGGTATAGATTGAAAATTCATTATGACAATCATAGGTCTGAAGCACTGGGCCCCAGGGTTATGGGTGGTGATCATTTTGAACTACCCACCAGATATCTGTCTTGATCCCTCACTTACCTAACATCTAAGGCCCTGTCTATAGAAACAATAAATTTAACAGAATGGAAGACAAGCAACTACCTTTAATTTTTTTATTTATAACCATTCATTTTAATCCCTTTCCTTCAATAAAGCACATACAATTTCGTCTCAGATAAGGTAGATACCATATATAAGCTCAACTATATGCAACTTACCACTCCCCTATGTGGAAGACTCTAGGGCCCTTCATCACCATAGCAATGAGCCTATGTGATGGTCCAAGGCAACCGCCCCCTGCTCCATTTTGCTTAACCCCCTGCTGGGGAGGCTGCGAGATATGCTGCAGGCTCCAGTCCCAATTGTAGTCATCATAAGTACAAAAGAACTCAGCACACCGTCTTATCTCAGCCCATGTGGAACGGTCAAAGGCCATACCCATATTATGCTTGCTGCTCACCCATGGAGTCACCTCAGCCTGTGAAACAAAAAGCAGCAGAGAATGAGAGAAAGCTGAATTCAGCATTAGCACAAAAAATGCCTCAAATACTTTTCCATGGGGTTCCCAAAGAGTTCAGTGGAACTGGTAACTTCTTGCTTGAGGCACATATTCATTTTATCTGTTACTATGAGATAGATCTGCACATAATCAAGGAAAATACCACTGCAAGTATCTCACAATTTAGAAACACAGCACCACATTGCTTAGATTATGGATCTATATATATTCTCAAATACCCTGCCAGAAGGAACATGGCATATAATTGAGCATAAAAATCTGTATCCAATTTTATTTTACTCCATCCAACTAGAGCCTTATGCTCCACAAATAAAATTTATAAATTTTACTATTCCACACCACACCTGGATGGATATATTATCAAAACTTAAACCATCCAGCAAAAGAATGCAGCAAAAATTTTAAATACTAGCTCACTGGAAGGTAGTAATTCTTGCATTCTTATTATAATGCCTGTTCTCATTCCTGAAACCAAATTCCAACAAAATATCAGCCAACCAACAAAATTCTCCTCTCTTTGAAAAACTAAAGGCACAATTGTATGGAGAGGAAATAAAGCCTCATGGTTAATTACTTCTTTTCAAAACATTTTGAAAAAGATGTAGCACACATACGCTACTTCTGAACAGCTTGTTAATTCAAGTACTCTAATGAATGTTTAATAATCTTCAGAGCAAACAGAATTCAATGAAAGAATACCATTTTACAGATATTAAGTTCTAACTTAAGAAACAGATTAAATTTGAAGTTCAGGTGTGATTTATTCAAAATTTCAAGCTAAAACCTAAAATCAGAAAAGGACACACCTAACATAGTTTGAAATATATATTGAATCTCTCCAAGAAAATGATTAAATCTAGCATAAAATATATCACTATTTTAGTAAAAAACCTCCAATGCAGATATTTTAATGAAATTTAGGATACTTACACTGACAGCCACTAGCTACATGTGATAAAATATTGCTACCATCTACATTAATAAAATTAATCAATGGAACTACACTATTTTTAACATTTTTAATGTAAAAAGTTTCCAAAGCAGATAAAATGTTTGAGAACCGCTCCTTAATTGGTATATACAAACCCTTTCAACTCCACAATTATGCATTAAAAAAGCATTACCTTAAGGAACTAAATTACTTAATTTACATTTCAAAATTAGGTTTTAAGCCTCACCTTCTTTCATAAAAGTTGCAAGAGGGATGAAAAAATTACTGTTTGAGAATTATAAAATTTAAGCATAGACTACCACCAGGTAACTATTTCAGGATTATGATAAAAATATTTTAGAATAGTTTAGCTATATGATCAATTGTTTAATTTTTTAAGATGGGGAAGTTAATAAATATGTTTATTGTGGAATTTAGAGATAAAAGTGTATTGCATTGCAGAGATAANGCTGTTGCTTTTAATATGAACATATTTTGGGATACAGACTATGATTGGAAACTTTTCGCTCAAAACAATGTAGTCATCACATACCTAAATTTAATTTGAGCTAAATGAACAGTACATTACTTAAGTTGCACTGGAAAGAATATCTTAACTAAAACTAAAATTAGATGTTACTTACTCGTTTTGCATCACCATAGTAGTTGTATGTCTTGAGATAAGTACCCAATGACAATATGTTGCACTGCTCACAGCTTGCTTTTCGGGTCCTTTCCATCAGACGCAAGACATGGATGAAATCCTCAGTAACATAGTGGTCTTCCTCGAGGAACAACACCAGTCCTGAAATAATATAATGAAATTTAGAAGGCTGCAGAAGTGTTATTGTTATTATATCTCCACATATTTTAATAGTTAATCTATCATATTCAGAGAACAGAAGAATACTCATGGGGTAGAAGAATATAGAAGATGGAAGAATAAAAGTACTCTTCTACCCTCTGAAGATGATAGCTTAGCTATTGAAATATGTAATGGGTTCTTCTTAGAACTGCAGTTTTTCCTAGAGTTCAAAGGTTTCCTCTTGCATGAGCTCTGAGATTGCCACATCATGGCTTAAGCAGTATTCCAACCTCTATTCTATGATAATCTACAGTTAATGACGACCATATTACTTAAACACGAAACACATGGGTAATTAAAGAAACACCAAGTTAATTGTTAATAAACAATCAATAACCTCCACAAAGATAACAGAACGAAAGAGCCACAATGAGGTGATAATGTTTAGGACCATGCCATCTAGTAACTGAAGCTACCATGCAGTGAATTATAAAGCTCATTAACAGCTGGATGGCAACTAGACAAAGGAAGCAGACAAGGTAGAACAGGTCTTCATACACTACCTTCTGGTAGTGCTGGTATAGAGAGGGTAAGATCTGGAAACTCCACGATGGAGGGATGGATCCTGCAGACATCTGTTGATGGCGCTGTTTTGCTTTGAGAGCCTCCTTCTTCAGTTTGGGATTTTGGGAAGAAACACATTTAAGAGGTGAGAGGTAGAACAGAAGGAAATATCATACAAACAGAGGTCTGAAAATGGCTGCGGTGAAATTAAGTCACGAGAACAGCTAGGAAATGCAGTGACAGCTGACTGATATGGGTGGAAACAACTTGATATCTTGTAGCAGGAACAAAAGACAAAATTCATTCTTGCAATTTTTGAGTTAATTTAACACAGATACAATTTATTCTAAGGGAAGGCACAATGAACACAAAGAGGAATACATCAATGACACAGATCTGGCATGAACACCAACACCACAGTTTGAAGAGAGTGAGATTCTGTTTACAATTGAGTTACTTTGAATAATTCTTGAGAAGAAGAAATTCATCAAAAAAGAGATTTTCTTTGAATTCTAAATACAGCGTGAGGGATAAAAGCCAAGCTAATCCATAATTCATCAATTTGTCCTGTTGTATGTACATACTGTTACATTCTTTAAGAGATGTTTTCTGCAAATTTCAAAGACAACTTTTTGCAGGTTCATCTTCGAATGCCCTTCAAAATTCCAATTTCATTCATTCATATTTATGTTTAAAGGCATTCATGGAAATTAAGAGTGTAAAATTAAGTTTGCATTCAGCCTAAGTTTTTTTAAATTTACCAAGATTTTAAGATTTCAGATAATTTGATACATATTGCTTTCCCATTTCACTAGCAAGGGTCTAACACTGCAAAAAGTATTATGAGACAGATTCAAACCATACATGGTATAAAATTTAGTCATAATTTGCCAATATGGGGATGTTTTGAATTACATTAAATGGTCCAGACAGACATATAGGCAAGCAACAACATGGTCATGCATATAAAACAATGAAATGACACAACACGTAGCAACATTTCTCAATTAGGCCTTGTAATGAGGCTATTTTACAACCACTTTAACTTGTTACATCAATTGTTTTCTTTTTCCATCATCACTTACAAATTAAATGAACACATAAACTTAATGAGAGGGAATGTCGACCATGTGGAGATAACACAGATATAAGACAAAAAACCAGGAAGGTTAAAGTTTTACAGAACTAGGTTATTTTCATTGTAGGAACAAGAAAATTGTCAAGACAATATAAGATATTTTAACAACAATTATATTTAACTTCTATGGTGCATTAGTGAAACCTGGACCAAGACTTTGAGAGAAATTATAAATAAAATAGTATTAATTATTTTCTTTATGCAACTTCATTATAAATACAAAACAAAAGTTAATTTGTATCGAAGTAGCATGCATTTTATGGAATGAAAGTATTGGTAAAAATAGAATAAGTACTTTTGTTCTAATAATA
>KZ309423.1:73016-88661 GCA_000376725.2 Ladona fulva
TTTGTAAAAAATGCCACTGCAAAAATCCAAGCGCCACGGAAATGCTCTCAGACGTAGGTTGGGAAAGAAAGCAGACCAGGCTGCGATTGCTGGCTGAATTCAGCGAAAGTTTTGTCGTTACGATGCATTCAGGAATAGATACGTTTATTTTACCTCTGTTATTTCTTTAGCAATGTAAAATATCTTAGAAAAGTTTAAGCTGCTGTGAAGATAATATAAAGTAAAATATACTGGTAACTTCTATTAGCAAACAGAAAATATTTTAAACTATAATTTTATTTCCAATTTAAATCAGACTTATTTTATTTTCCATTGTGGTTTTTCATGTTACTGATCACCATCTTCTCCAGGCATAAATTTTATAGAACAAAGAAGTCTCTATGCATATTGTCAAGGCATTTCGTAACAAAATCAAAAGTCTCAATGAAAGAACCAAGAATGCTTTTTGAGAATGAATAATTCTTTCCTTCCCAAGTTCTACTCAGACCCAAGCCCAGCCGAAATGCAATGGAGAGGCAGCTTTACCTGGCCAAAATCCTGCTCACTGGCCAGGCAGGGCTTGGGTCTTTGAGCTTAGGCCTGGCCCATGCATATCCCTGAATGGAATATTCTCTCAATAAAATCTCTTATAGCAATAACCTCGTATAGCCAAATAAGATAGTCATGAGCACAATAAGTGAGTATCAAAGAACAGCTTAATAATTTGACCACATTGTGGGAGAGTTTCACTTAAAATAATTACACTGATTTATATATTCATAATTATAGAAGTAGTTGAATTACAGTTTGCTACCTTGACTTCCAACATTTTCAAAATTTCAAGTAAATTAAGGCCATTTCTTGGCTTGTAATTTTATCAAAATTGGACTGAAATTTAAACACTTATCATTCAATCGTAAATGATTTCCCCACAAATTTTGCATTATAATTGCTCTTGATGTGTCACATACCAATATTCAAGGCTCACAATTCTTAAATAAACATTCACCATACTTTACAAGTTCTTTTGTCATTTAATGGGAGTGTATTATGAAAATACTGAAACTCTAGGTGTATCCTTCTTTTTCTATATTCATTCTGATCATTAGAAACAGATACGATTTAGTACGCCATGCAGTCTGAGTTAAAATATAAGTATTGGGAGGAAGAAAAAAAGGTTCTATAGAGATGCCTTAATTGAATATAGTAAAAAATGACTACCCACTGGTATACACCAAAGATAATACAGCAGTATACTTGAGTATTTCCTCCATAAATGAGTTGGAAGATGCCTTGGTTAGGTTTAATTACTCATGAACAACAAATACCACTTGTTAAACCTAATCCTTGCTGACCATGAATATAGGCAGCACAAGTTAATGAATTATTTTCCCCATATAACCTTTAAGTCATAAACAAAATTTTTCATTTCCCCATAAGTTTCAAGAACTGAATCGAGTCTCATTTTCAGTGTTTCTAGATCAAAGTCTGTTTTTGACCCTCAACCTCATGCTTTGAGTGATCAAATCTTAGTATTTCTCACATAAAATAAGTTGCAAGGAGCTCCTATGATGTTATTCATCTGGGTGAAATAATTTTATGGCACCTATTTATTGCATTTTGTACGCTGAGGAGGGAAATGCTAAGTCAGGTGAACACCCAAGCACATTGCACTGACTGCACACATCTGATTAATCCCCATTTCATCACACTCAAAAGAACATGAAAACAACCATAATAATATGGTTCACATCAAAACAGAATGACCAAAACTTTAAAAGACATAGCTACTCCACAAAAATTCATAAAACACAATAACTCACATCCTAATAACATGAACAACACAAACGTTTTCATATAGACTTATATTTCACTTCCCCTCCTTGAAGTTGAAGCTACTTTTTACCTGAATCACTATTATGAGTGTGTCATTGAGCACAGGTCCAAAGGTTTCCTCATTGTACACCACCTGCAGATCGTTGTGCCTTTCAATTCGTCTAATAATCTCAGATACATTGAGGGCTGGTTCTGTCGCTACCGGAGAGTCCTCCCCAGCCTCCCCGGTGCCGTTTCCTGCAGTCCCATTCCCATGGAGGGGCCCCTTAGCCTCTGCAACCCCCTCTCCGGGGCGCAGGAGAAGGAACTTGTGCAGCACCTGTGGCACCATGTCAAGCACTGCTGCTGCTTGAGCATCATTAGCATCGAGGGCTCCCCCTGCTGACGAACTACTTCCATAGGAAGACTGGCTAGCAGAGCGAGTGGCCCCAGAGGAGCTTCCATTACTGCTACTTGGACTGGGCACATGCAGCTGAAGCCAGAGGAAAGTGACAAGGACTAGGAAGATGGCTGTGCGACGGCAAGAGGCTGCTTTCCTCCTGGGCAGCATCCTAGGGCCACCCTCACCCAAGGACCCTTCCTGCAAGAAGGTCCATTTCGTCAGCAATTATCATCACAAGAAAAAGTATCACCACATAAAATATTCAATAGNGGACTAGGAAGATGGCTGTGCGACGGCAAGAGGCTGCTTTCCTCCTGGGCAGCATCCTAGGGCCACCCTCACCCAAGGACCCTTCCTGCAAGAAGGTCCATTTCGTCAGCAATTATCATCACAAGAAAAAGTATCACCACATAAAATATTCAATAGCATGACCTATATATACAAAATTTTGACGAAAAAATCAATAATGCATATCTACAGGAGTGGTACTATGAAGAGTTGTGTTAAGAGGCAGCAGAACATGTGATTTAGAGACAAACAAATTCTTGGGATGACATATACTTTCATTTACCATAATATCATAATCAAAGAAATAAGTCTGGCCAACTTTCCAGAGTATGAAGTGCACAGAAATATTGTCGTACATCTTTCATTGCTATTTAGTTGAAAGTATTGTAAATTTACAATTTTAAATTGAGTAGTATCTTAAAAATGTTAAAATATATTGCTTCAGCCCTTGTCACCTAAGAAAATTAAAAACTACCATTAAAAAGAATTCCTTTTAATTATCTTATCAGTATTTGATAATAACCTAGAGTTAAAAAAGATGTGTAATAAACTGTAACTTCAATTAAAAATTCAGGTTTTTACCCTACACCTGAGATCAAGGAGTATATCTTATATCCAATTTCAGAGCTAAACTACACTAATTAAAATTTCAGAATCTATACATTGATGCAAACAATAGAAGAAAAGTTAATCACAGAGAAAACACTAGTGATGGAAAACACAATTTAACTTTAACCATAAAATGCCAGCTGGAATACTAAGAAAACTTTTTAGACTTGGCAAATCTTACACAATGAATTCCCAGAAAGTAGTGAATTGATCAAAGCAACTAAATTAAAAACACAAATCCCATCAATCCCTTGTACCACATCACTGGTACTTCTGATGTGAAGAATCTCTGCATTAGTTATAAGGCACGAATAACATCTGAAAAATGTCCCAAATATCCTTAAAAGCCATATGTCAGAAGGATACATATGCACATAAAGAACTGGCAACAGTAATGCCATTCCATCAGGGAAGTGAATAAGAAGCATGAAATGCTTTGAGATCAAACAATAGACCAACCCATTAGAAAATCAAGCAGAATGAAAATTGAGAAAAAAATTGATCTGTAAATATGAAAATGTGCATGTTTTATTGTCAATTGATAAATAGAAATGGAACTTCCTTCGCCATTTTGGGAACTGCCTTATGAAGAATACCAGTAACACTCTCCAGACATAATATATATGTATCAATTTATCTGTTGAAACAAAATGGAGGACCACAGAGAGAAATATATTTTACATCATCACAGGAGAAGAACAAAAACTACACAATTTTTGGTTTGAGAGAAGGTTTCAGTGTCATTTAGTACCAAGTGGATGACACTATTGAATGGACAATACAAAAAGAAATTCAAACAAGCAATGAGCATCAAGCAATATCAAGCGTCAAAGAGAGGTATGGAACAGAGCCAGGGGGAAATAAACTTCAGGTCTCCAGTACCTCTTCATATTATTGGCTACCCCAAAGCAACAATTATCATACGCCTTATTGTGCACATAAATAAGATGAATAACTAATTACTAATTCTGCAGAGCATTCATTTAACTATATTTTCACCTCCTAACTATTGAAAGTTGTTTCACAGCAACATAAAATTCAAGGAAAAATATCTTTGGCTTCCAGGAGCAGGAGCTTGCAGCTGCATCAGACTGAAGCACTAACAGATCTTCATCCATCAATGGATAGAAGAAAGGTGACCAAGATGATGATGGAAACTTATAAATAAAAGCCAAGATGGTGGCGTTTAATGATGTACTACTTACCTCCAGCTGAGGTCATGCACAGTTCATTGTGTCACCTCATCCCTCCGTCAACCTCATGACGGAGGATGCTACAGAAACCGTTCCACCTGAAATGAAAGAGATTATTTTCAGCATTCAGCAACGAATTTAGAAAAGAAAACATTAAATTCAATCACTTCAGTGTCAACATTCTCCGATACACACACCCTAAGCTCATAAACTAGAAAAATTATGAGGAAGAAGATTTAGTGCATCATTCTCACCCCCATCTACTGTCGCTGGTTTTATATTCCAATTAAAAATCTGGATGCAATAAATACAGCTTTTATAGGACACTATAAAACCTATAATGGCTCTCGCATCTCAGTGGCCAGACTTACAGCTATATCAGAGTAATTTGAACCAACAGGCACCAAAATCGCTGCTAGATTTATTTGGTAACACCTTTTATTTTCCAATAAAAGGGAATTCTTAAAGTCACAGTAAGTTAGATTAGAATACTTAATTAAGTCAGAGTAAAAGGAAATCGATGCAAGCAGTTGTAAATACTAGGAGGCAATTACGATTGCTGATAACTCATCTGGGGATAGGAAATCATGCAGCTACTGTGCAACTATTTCCAGTTGCTTAGACTAAAGTTGGAAATTTTTAAATAAAAATTGCAAAAATTTAAGGGAGTAATAACTTTATTAGGAAAAAGTCATAAATTTTAGAGAATCAGAAATCATCAACCAAGAAAAAAGGCTGAAAACTAACATCGTTCTTTCTTAATTCAATAAAACAGCAATGCATTCATTAAAAACGGGAAAAATATTTTAGAAATTTTCAACGAAAGAGCTTCTTTTCAAATCCATCCTTCGTAGGTGCTATTTTGTCAATACTATTTAGAGTGAAATTTATCAATTAGGGATTCTGATAGAACGCGATTTTCTCGGAAACTTTTTCTTTGAAAATAGCAACTTTTGATTTTAACTGCATTAAATTCCTTTCATTAGCTCCCGGAAAAGGTTTTATGACAAACGGTCATATAATGCAATGGGAATATACCATTCAACAAATGAAACTATTATAATGAAACGCTGCAATTGGCGACATATATCACCGTTGCATGCGAAAATATTATTCATTTTCCATTAATTACGAACACGGAAGTACACAGACTTATTTAAACTCTTTTTTACGCCCGGTATTATAATTTATCGTTAAATCTGGTAGTTACGAAATCTGGAAGTTCTAATGTTTCCCGTTCATCCTAGATAGCAAGTTTTTGACAGGGTTTATCAGCGGAATTGTATGCCCTTTTATTTAGGAAATGGATGCGTAAATGTGTTACTATGGAAAAGGAAATTCTATATTTACATTTAATGGAAGAGGAAAGAAATTTGGTAAAGTATTGAAGCAGGTTTTTCAAAACTTTATTTCGTTCGTGTGCCTGTAACTGGTAGCTAATGATTTATAGCTTTTATACTTTGTTCCTTTGATGGTATATACATAAGAGACAATATTCAACATCTATTCATTAGTTTGAGTTTAGAAAAAAATATTATATCTGCGATACCCGAAAACTCACCTCCAAATACATACACCGAAAGTCCAGGCTTCAAATCCTGATCCAGAATCCGCCCGAAACCTGAGTATTTTTTGCACCCCATTCAAGACTTCATAAGATTATTACTTTCTAAATTAAGTGAATGGTTCATAAGAATATTACTTTCTAAATTAAGTGAATGGTTTCTTAAACCTCGAAATAGCGTACGTCTCTCTAACACACTCATACGAGAGACCTTCAAGAATAAATCTCCTAAATATATTTGTCACCTTTTTTCCTTTGCTGCAATTAATTTGTTTGATGACACTACCGTTAGCTTAGCTTATAATTTCTAAATTTCTGTAATTGCCTATCGCTGGGGTGAAAGATTACGTTTGCGGAAATTAACATTTTTAAGAAAAAAATCAAATATCTTGAAAATTTCTCCTTCAGTTTAAAATGCTCAAGCATCAATATGCTTACTTTTATTCAACAAAAAATACGTGAATTTCATCAGGAAATGTTAACGTCATTTTTGACGTCACGGACAGCAAGTATTCAAACAATAATGATTCTTCTACGGCCAGTCTAGCCAACCTCAAGAAAGTTAGTGGGGAGTTAAGATACATTGCTCCTTGAAAAAGTTATTTTAGGATGATGAAGGATGCTCTAGTACGATAACCGGGGAAGACATCGCTGCATTACTTACGAAGGACCAGAGGCAGGTTCTAGGAAGATAAAAGGTAATGCAAGATTGACAGCTTTTGCTGTGTTGAAGCCTTCATAGTTTGCACTGATACGGATAGGCTTATTCCCAAGTTACCGCTTTCATAATCTGGATATTTGTGCCGTTGGAAGAGTATATAAGGAGAATATTGAAGGCTAACATCATAAAGGAATAGGGGATGAAAATTGCCATCGAAAGAACTTCAGATGCTTGGATGAAAATGGTCAAAAGGTTTTAATCGATAAATAAACCTGAAAGAATATGAGTATCAGCAGTTGGGAGTCGTTTGTCAGCATTGACGGTTTTATAAATTTAACACAACTTCTACATAATTTAACAGAAGAACCATTTTTTAGTAGTTGTTCAAATGATCCATAAGCTACCCTACACTGATCGTGATATTTATTTAACGTCTAACATTATTTTCGGAAATTGACTAGATTAAATGCTATAAAGGGATAAGGCTTACAAGGCCAGATGAGGAGTGAGGTAGTTCGCCTGTGCTTTCCCACCGATCAGGAATGCTCTTAAAGCAAAAACCCCCATGTAATTGCAGCACAATGCATCTATAAATAACCCTTTTTACAACACTAGGTATATAAAGAGTGACCAAATAAAATGCCATTACTCAGTATCATCCATACCTCAGATGCTTTCATATGGGTAATGTTTATTAATGTTAATGAAAGATTTACTTTTCAGCATCCTGTATCAAAAGACCGAATACATTCCATTCATCAAGATATTTCGCTCGAATGATGTGCCTAAACGATAGACCGCTAGCTCCGATAAATTAAAAACACTGGTGAAATATAAATCTACAAGACTCTCCATGTATTAGAACCCGTATTAATTTAGCTTAAGATACGTATCCTTCAACAAAAACTCAAGGTTGAATTTTATTTCATAACAACCCGTATAGCCTAATTTCCAATTCCCAAGTCATATCTGAAAATATTTTGTGCGGCCTGACAAAGTGTATTCCTTTTGTGCCATTAATCAATCGTGATGTTTTTCAGACCACTTTTATCAGGTCAATTCTAAATGACTTCGAAGGATACAATGAAGTTAACTGAAGATTTGTAGAAACATGATGTGAGATGTCGACGATTTCAATAGTTGTCACTTCGAAATTAGGTGTTGTAAAATATTCGAGGAGAAAATGTTGCAGAAACAGTTCACCTGGAGAAAGCGGAGAATTTTTTTTTTAGAATTAAATGGTCGACTGTAGATTATGAATCATTTCTCAGTTCGCATAAAGTTAACAAAAATTAGTGAAATCATGATCGATGTTGAAATGGAATAAAAACAGGTGTTTGGCGACACTATATATGTAAGATGTTCCGCAATTAGGATAGCCAAGTGGGTAACGCGTACGACTTCGGTGGAAAAGATTCCGGGTTCGATTCCCGATGGGGAGATGCGGAACGCCTTTATCTGTTGAAGCACTTTTATAAATTACTACTGCTTCAATATTTTCCCAATTTATTATTCTAATTCTACCGCCGACGCAAGTAGTAAATTTTGTTTCTTATATGATTAAGTAGGGCTTAATATGGGAGGTATCGTTTTCTGTTGGAATCACTTATGAAGTTTTCCTACTTCGATGAAAATACAGTATTCTCCTTTTTTGCACATCATCTTTGTTTACTTATTTGTTTAGTTATTGTTATAACATTTCAAAGTTGAAAAAATTGTAAAATTACCGTTACTTCAACTAAATTTATTTTCGCGTATTAATCAAAGTCCATCCAGCGTCTCTGTTTAGATTTCGTTTCTCATAAATTTGAGATTCACTTTATGGCAGTTGAAAACCTGGAGCCCATCGGGATGCCGCAACTCATTTCCCTTTGTTTCCAGAGACCTCGGGTCCCTTTTTCCGGTGAAGGCAGAGATTTTCCGGTGTCCACCCTGCATTTTAATGAGCTTGGNGAATGATGTGCCTAAACGATAGACCGCTAGCTCCGATAAATTAAAAACACTGGTGAAATATAAATCTACAAGACTCTCCATGTATTAGAACCCGTATTAATTTAGCTTAAGATACGTATCCTTCAACAAAAACTCAAGGTTGAATTTTATTTCATAACAACCCGTATAGCCTAATTTCCAATTCCCAAGTCATATCTGAA
Source organism: Ladona fulva (assembly GCA_000376725.2). Taxonomy (NCBI): domain Eukaryota; kingdom Metazoa; phylum Arthropoda; class Insecta; order Odonata; family Libellulidae; genus Ladona; species Ladona fulva. The sequence continues at coordinate 81,682 of KZ309423.1, forward strand.
AATATTTTGTGCGGCCTGACAAAGTGTATTCCTTTTGTGCCATTAATCAATCGTGATGTTTTTCAGACCACTTTTATCAGGTCAATTCTAAATGACTTCGAAGGATACAATGAAGTTAACTGAAGATTTGTAGAAACATGATGTGAGATGTCGACGATTTCAATAGTTGTCACTTCGAAATTAGGTGTTGTAAAATATTCGAGGAGAAAATGTTGCAGAAACAGTTCACCTGGAGAAAGCGGAGAATTTTTTTTTTAGAATTAAATGGTCGACTGTAGATTATGAATCATTTCTCAGTTCGCATAAAGTTAACAAAAATTAGTGAAATCATGATCGATGTTGAAATGGAATAAAAACAGGTGTTTGGCGACACTATATATGTAAGATGTTCCGCAATTAGGATAGCCAAGTGGGTAACGCGTACGACTTCGGTGGAAAAGATTCCGGGTTCGATTCCCGATGGGGAGATGCGGAACGCCTTTATCTGTTGAAGCACTTTTATAAATTACTACTGCTTCAATATTTTCCCAATTTATTATTCTAATTCTACCGCCGACGCAAGTAGTAAATTTTGTTTCTTATATGATTAAGTAGGGCTTAATATGGGAGGTATCGTTTTCTGTTGGAATCACTTATGAAGTTTTCGTACTTCGATGAAAATACAGTATTCTCCTTTTTTGCACATCATCTTTGTTTACTTATTTGTTTAGTCATTGTTATAACAATTATTACCAGGAATAGAATAACATTTCAAAGTTGAAAAAATTGTAAAATTACCGTTACTTCAACTAAATTTATTTTCGCGTATTAATCAAAGTCCATCCAGCGTCTCTGTTTAGATTTCGTTTCTCATAAATTTGAGATTCACTTTATGGCAGTTGAAAACCTGGAGCCCATCGGGATGCCGCAACTCATTTCCCTTTGTTTCCAGAGACCTCGGGCCCCTTTTTCCGGTGAAGGCACAGATTTTCCGGTGTCCACCCTGCATTTTAATGAGCTTGGAAGGCTACCAGAACTGTGTAGTTGCGTATCCTGTAGTTAAAGTTCAGTAATACTAGGCGTTGATATCTCCAACAATCGGTACCATTTAATTCCACTTTGGCGCTTATATTCGGAGAATAAAAAACTTTCCTGTATGCCAACGATCAGACATGATGCTGAATCTTGATGATTATTCTTAAATATTTTGCGTAGCATTCACTTTTCCGGGACCTGGTATGTATGGATCTTTTGTCCACCAGTTGAACCAATCTCATCGTCCACCTCCTCCCGTCCCTGAGGCACTCATTTCACGGACTTACGCTTACTTCGTTTATGTAATGCAGAACTTGTTTCTTAAGCACCCAAGCCTTGTCCTACATTATAAGTAGTCTCGGAGAAAGTAGTTAATTTCTGCATTTCAGCTCAACGCAAGCTTCGAAGCAAGAAGAAACTTGATACATGCGTTTCAAATCTACAAGGATTCTCGATCCATTTCGAATTTTAAGAAATCTATGCCGCAGAAATGCGGATTCGTCATAGTTTAATAATTCAAATCTAGCGATGGTTTCGCTTGAATCGTTTCGGATACGCTTGAAGAGTTGAGACGTCGCCACCAGGTTAGGAGGCCTAATTCTTTCTTGTGGTAATAACGGCGAAGGAAGTCAAAATCGGCGGAGGAGAACGCCAGCAAAAAGGCTGATTGGTAAATAAATCTGCATTAGGAAAGTGACAGTCTCCAGGGACCTTTCCTGCCATAGATATCTTCTTTCCAGTCCCCCAGAGCTCTCCACAGGCAACACTTCCGCATTCCTTTATTCGAAGTTCGGCGTAGCTGTGGCGGTCTTAAGTAATAGTGTGTTAACGAGCGCGACACATTTGATTAGATGACATTCGCTTTAATTTATAATCGTTAATTAACATCACCGAAAACTCACAGCATCTTTATATCGCTTCCTTTGATCGTTGATGATTTATAATCTATTAAAATACCACCCGGAACATCCTACCTTCTCTAACATCATTCTTACTATCGTACCATGTCTTTTCTCTCTTTCTGTGATTTTTTTTATTTACAAAATTTGGCTGCGGAAAGACACAAGTCTGGTTGCAGCTTAATCATATATCTACATTTATTAAATATATAAATTGCAGTGAAGATGACAATAAATAAATATACAATACACAACTGATCATCTCTTATACATTTTACACCCATTACATTACAATGAACCTAAATTTAAAAACATATTTACACAATTTACATCATCATATCTGAATAAAATTTACATCTTTTTCTAAGCTCCTTTTCGTTTAAGAACAACTACGAAACGTACGAAAAGGTACGAAAACCTCTTCAGGCAAACTGTTCCACTCCCTTATACCTCATTTTATGAATGCGCACTTAGCTAAATCTGTTCTTTGCTTTCTCAGCTTTAACTTCTGCTCATGATCCACTCGAGCAATACAAATCGGTTCTTTTATTCTGCTTCNGCTTTTTTCCTTATATTGTTAATGTTTTCATTTCAGGTTACAGAAAATAATTTTCCTTAAATTTTCAATTTAAAATTCAGCCATTGCAATCTGTATCTTGTGTGTGTTTTGCTGCGGTGGACATTTTTTTCCAAAGTACGTGACTTAGCTTTTTTTAATCCACTCTGCATTTTCTTCCTTTTCTCTTTTTCATTGCTCATTTTTCTCTCTATCTTTACCCACTTTTATAATGACAAAGGGTTATATGCAAGAGGAGACTTTTTACTCTCTATCTCGCCCTGAATAAAAACGTATTATACTCTCTCCTTCCTTTACGAACGAATTAAAAATGAGTAATGAGAAAAATCTGGGGATTATCAGAAAGAAAATTTCAATTGTGCCTTGGTTAACAGTAATTCGCGTTCCAAGATTGTCGTTGTTAACCAAAACAGTCGTTATCCAAGGTGCAATTTTCCACAACTATAATGCATGCCAAATATGCGACTAAAACTCATTTAAATGTCATAACAATATAGTGCATATAGTTCGTTCAATTATATTTGCAACAGAAATATTATCATTAATAAAATGAATAATCCCAAGGGAAGTTTTCAATTGTCAATCTTCGCCAGAAGGCGTCGTAAACCGAAGCCTGCGTCGTTACCGGAGACAATTTTTGATCAAAACCATACGTCATTAACCAAGTACGCCGTTAACCGAGGCCGTCGTTAACCAAGGTATCACTGTACTCCCTAGACAAATATTGGCATGTCTGTCAGCAGTAATTTCATCTAATTCCGTTTGAAATCGCTTCTAGTAGTATTTCTCTAGATTAGGCGGGTTTTCCTGATTTTTAATGAAAGATTCTTCCAATCAGACTTCAAAAAAATATATGACAAACGTAGATTATTTTGAACGCAATGAGCTATGTAATCTACTATTTATCCCCTTCAATCAAACGATATACTCACTCACCGGCTGGCGGAGTGGTTAGCATGCTAGCTTTCCAACACTAAGGTCCCGGGTTCGAATCCTGGCTACTCGGATTTTTCCGATTAGGGAATTGTGTGTACTTGTAAATAGTAATAATTATTAAAATGGATGTAATTGGGGTAAACCTGTTTCCATTATAGAAGTTATTATTATTATTATGTCACGGAGCATCGTGCTAACGTTCGATCAATATCAATTATATATATTTCGATTATAATCGATTGATAATGGAATATATCAATTGTAATCGATCTACAGTATCAAAAGTCAACGAAACACGCGGATTTACGCTGCCATTTATTCACGAATTCACCGCTTACCAGCACGGCAGCATTTTTTATGTTTATTTACTTTTCTTAACATTGTGATGTACGTTGTTATATCGATAATCTACCATTTAAGTCGTATCATTTCATAGTTTTTAGTCATTTTACTGCAAACCAAAGAATTACTGTACTGTACTTAAACCTTTATTTTCATATTCCTTGCTTGTTACTAAAATAAAATAATTATGTACGTGTCTGTAACAAGCATATATTTGGTGTAAAAGGTCGTGCTGTATGTAAAAGTCCACGTGAAAATAGTCATAATGTATAAGTTTAATTCATAACCTCTGTTACATAACTTTTTAATATGTTAACATCAATGCAAAACTTAGGTAGTATGTAACCATGTTAACCTTGTAAATGTGTTACTTTGAGGGATAACTTCATATGTGTAATGTATTGCCTTCGGGAGGTTTTAAGAGGAGTTTCCCGTCCGTCCTTGGGCGAATGCCAGGCAATTAATATCAATATTAATTTTTCGGTTATACTCCCATACAGCGTTGCCTCCTCGCCAGATAGTCAAATTGCAACGTATTTATAAATATAAATAAGCCGAATTTCTTAAGTTCCCCCACATGTGTAATGGATAATGGATGCCCCATGTTAAATTTCTCAGCCAGTAGGAAGGATGCGCACGCTCTATAAGGTATGAAAAACCAAGTAAATATATGAGGAACGAGAACGGCAACAAATTACCGAGTGGAATTTTACTTCCAGGAACTTAGGAACTCAGACGTGATAAATCAGTTTCACAAGCCTTTTTACCTTTGGTACTTCTGCGGAATTTCCACTGTTTAAGTCATAAACCCACGAAGGGCAAATTGCGTTCGTGTTGGCGCGCAAAAAGTGAAAGGATCTCCGCACAATTTCCTTCGTTTCACGTTTCGAATCTACGTTCATCTAGAACACGCGAAACAAGGAGCCAGAAGATGACACTGCGTGAGGAAGTCCCGTAACTGCGCTCGGAAACACTTGCGTAATACTCACTGCAAACATCGAAGACACCCACAGGCTTCCCTCTGTAGAGAAACACCCTTGACTGACGTCCACAAACAATTAACTCCAGGTGATTAAAAGGTAAAAGCGCAACAAAACTGATGCGGTAAGCAACCAAATGAAGTTTTTAATTCACGGTCATCGAGAACTTTTGATAATAAATGGTGATATAAGATCCATCAGGAAAAACGTTATCATTTCAGAAATACTAAGGGATTGGATAAAGTCCTCTGTTTTTATCTTGATCGAGTTTATCTTAAGGGGGTAGACCACCCTGACCTGTTAAAAAAAAGTCTTAAAAAAATAATTTCCAGCGAATTTATTGAAGCAAAAAGTTTAAAGCTTTGCATACTATAAATTTGTTATGTATATAATCAATGCCTTTTAACTGGTCTCAATGTACCGATAAACTTTGAAAATAAATTCCAAGAAATAAAGGTCTGCAATTTTTGCTCGAGTAAACGGTTTACACGGTTGAGCCATAGCATTTGATCCGAAGCTTTACAAATCGACTGAGTTATATTCTGAAATGTAATCTTTGTCGAATTCGCGAAAATGCACAAATGTAAAATATTCCATTTTCACCCTAAACTTTTGGTTGTTTTCTTGAATAATTATAAACTAAGCCTTAAATAAAAATAAACCCGATGCGCGATTGAGTATCATGTAAGGCACATTTGGTGAATTTTCATATAAATCGGTTCACACTGGTCGAGATATCGTTCACACCGGTTATAAAAACCACGTAAAAACAACCATAAAAATGTGTGAAGAATTTATAGAAAACGTGTCCCCTGAATGTTTACAGTATTAACATAAATTCTGTAAATAAATAGGAGTCAATATAATTTCAATCGATAAAATTTTCGTAATTTATATAGGCTGTTTCAGTACAGAATTATTTTAGTATTTTATTGAATTAAGATTGTTAAGGGGTTGTTCCCCTTAGTGATTTTTTCCTGAGATTCCCGGTGTTACCAATAACCTTCGAGTCTGAAAGATTCTTGCATCATACGACACGAAGGGGCATGGGATTTGATAACCTATGGGTAAATAGCAGATTTTTTCGCTTTTGAAAAATTAATCTTCTCAAAGTCCTTACTCCTTCACCTATGAACCTCACATTGTCAAGCTAAAACAGTACGACTGACTTACGCTGACTCGCAGTGATCTAACAATCAATTTCGATACCCTTCAACGGTGTATCCGTTAGTTCAATCTTACCGCAGTGGAGAGGTTTCTAAATGTTGTTTTATGCCAACTAAATCACTATCTAGCACTAAGGTTATTAGGGAAAATTTCACTGTCTTCACAAACGGAATTGTTTCCGTAACGATTTCTTCAGAAAGAAGCCTATAGAGGTGCAATGGTTTTAACACGAGAACCATGCCATAGAAAGACCCTAACCAAGCCAATAATAATCCAACATCGTATCACAGGCTTCCCCCGTAAACGGAACCGAGATGTTTGTTTTCGCTGTTACCCCTAACAACGAAAAAGCAGTACTTCAATGAAAACAAAAGAGAGATTATGAATGCTATTACAGACACAAATGAATAAACCGATGAGGTATGAGACATGAACAATTAACTACAGAACCACTGATGCAAATACTTGAATAAAGCAAAGCTGAATGAGTTTCAATAATTTCGAACAAACATTTCATTAACTATGTAATAAGCATAAGCATATCATCAAAAAATGAAAATTAACCAACCAGAAATAACACCTAATATTCTTCAAACTAATCATTTAATCTCTATGGAAATGATTACATTCGAGAACACACGATGAGGGCGATATGGAAAAACATTGTTCCCAATGATGGCGGAAGAATCTTCTCCGATTCGGTCGTAAACAATCGACAACAATGGAAACAAACGAACAGTTCGACCATAAGCTCCCATTGAAAAATCAGAATGAAACGTTTTACAATCCGCTGTTAACTCACGAAGGCAATTAAGAGGGAAAGATCCTATTCAACGATATGCTCTTTCGGCGGATTTGTTTGCCCGTGTCGAAGAGAAAATTAACGCATCGCAATCGCTGTTACGGATTTGCAATCGCTGTTACGTAATCGAAAATGGCGGTAGAATGAAAAGCTAAACAATGCGACTCTTCAATAAATGGACGAATTGATTTCCTCAATCGCATTTTCAATGTGCCGATCTTCATTTTTCCTCTCTATTAAACGTTTAATGGAAGAGCGCATAA
>APVN02030846.1:0-93358 GCA_000376725.2 Ladona fulva
ACCTATGTTGCTCTATTAAACAAAATAATAAGAAATCTTTTATGAGCAAAATATGAGAAGAAAATTTGAAGCAAAATCGGCACAAACAATTATGGCTCGAAAAAAAGTTAAAGTTTGGCAATTTATATCTTTGGAAATATATATAACATAAACGCGAAACTTCGCTTCGTAACTACTCAATACAAGGTATTTCAATAAAAAGTTTCACTTTCCTAATGCTTTCCATTATTTTAAAACTTGAGTGTAAATTTCGTTACGACACCAAAAATAGGGTATATTCAGCTCACATTTACTAAAAAAGACCCTCTTGAAACGTTTTCAAATTATTTTTAATAGAAATAACATGCATTTATCCCTCTATAAACATAGAGATATCCCTCTAAAAGCATTTCATCGCGGGTATATAAGGCCCGAGAAATCGGAATATAGGTGAAGCTACCTCCGCCTAAAAATTGTGGCACGAAAAAAATTAAAATTTTGGCATTTTATATCTTTGGAAATCAACATAAGATAAACGCGAAACTTTGTGCCTTGTAACTATTTAATACATGGTGTAGGAATAAAAAGTTTCGCTCACCTAATGCCTTCCATTGGTTTAAAAATTGAGTGTAAATGTTACGAATAGAGTATATTCAGCTCACATTTACTAAAAGAAGATCCTCTCGAGTGATGCAAGAAGATTTGGTCATCATCTGTGAGCTCAACCGCTTATCACCGAGTAATAAGTAATTTTTCATCACAGACAAACTGTGCACGTAAATGAGCCCATTTTCATCAGAATGAAATGAACCATGGTAGCAAGTTAACAATTTTTCTTCAACGGCGCAAATAGGTGATGTAGGATTGTCAGCTGTCTCATTGACATCCATTTTACACAAGTAAAATTACAATAATATAAAGTATAAATATAAAATCTGAGAAGAGATGTTATGACCGAAATATGAGTACAACGGATCACTTCAGAATCCCTCATCCAAAACATGCTTAAGTGTGGAATCAATACATCACTTAAAGAATATTTAATCGCCGTCGTTGATGCAGAAACACTACTAGTAGACTTACAGATTATATTACACAAGAAATATAAGATATAGCACACAATAAATGAATTACACACCATAACTCTTTAGCTGCCGAAAATATCCGAATTTTCTACACTTTTTATCCATATAAAAATACACTAAACATTACGTTTCATTAACTTTTTTCTTATTTCTACGTCCATATTTCTTTTTAACAATGTTTACATTCAACTTAACTCCATCTTCGACATTCCCATTCTTTCTTTGTTTTCCATCTCACATTTCTTATCACTATTCTTTTATCTTCAATCCATCTCTAGTAGTCTTTAAAATAGCATCTGAGGTGCAGTAATTCTGTTTTGGCCCAACAGATAAAATGCTTTAAGTCTGAATGGGAAACAATTTAGGGGATTAGTGAAAATTAAGCTATAATAAGAATGCAATATGCAATACCTTTTACGCATATTATTAAAGTATTTCTCTATAACTAAGGAGGTAACGGAAGTTGGTTTACCTTTCAGTGTTATCCTCTTTCCTAAGGCAAGGTAATTTCTTATTCCATAAACTGAATCCGAAAATAGGCTTCCTCTTCCCACCCTATTCTCCGTTTGAGTATTCTTAAAGAGTCTTTGACGTATGTCATGAGAAGCTCATTTTCCGAAATTGCTGTCATTTGTCTCCCTTATTTCTTTTGGGTATTGACCATCACTGTCTCCTGTTGATCCACTTCCATCTCTCCTGTTACGTAATTATCACAGACTAGTTTGTGCTATACATTTACAGCTTTATTTTGTAACATTTGTATTTGTTGCTCTGATATTTTCTCTATTACTGGAGACTTCCTTATCGTAAGGCCTTAGTTAACAGCTTCCAAGTTCGGCTTTGAAAATAGGGGAGAACAGGAGAAGGGCATTTATAAACTTCATTTTTGTAATCTCCCTTTCTATGCCACTATACTGAAAAATCGTATTTGAAGATGAGGAATGAAACAGAATAACTTTATCAAGCGATTTTAATTTTTAAAGTAAATTAGACGAAGGAGAATCCACCACTAAAGAAGGGGAATAGATTTGCAAATAAACGAGGGAAAAATCTAAACATATTTTTAAAAGTAGAAGAGATTCTGCCGTTTATATCTTGTTCTCCTCAGCATATCATAATGAATCATTAGTATTTGGCAAAAGAGAATTGCAATTCAAGAATTAAGAAAGTATAATGGAAAGTCATCATTTATTGCCTTACACTATCCTCTTCCAAACCCGGAACTCGCGAGTACTGAAAGTGCTTCCTTGAAAAATACAATAGGTGAGTGGTGTTCTTCAGATATTTGAAGTTGGAACGTAACTTTTACTATTATCAGTTGGATAAAGGAAAATTAGTCTTTTGGACCAAATTTTCGAGACCTTTTGTGAATGAGCGAGGTATGGTATTTGTTAAAATCCTTTTCCCTGAAATTCCACAGCGATTCCTTCTTTCCCCTTGCTCGCATTACGTTCAAAATGTATACCCTGACCACTGTTTTCGTCCTTACCTGCAAATCCCATAGTACATACCAACAGAAATTTTAAGTGTATTGTTTGGCTAGAGCTGCGACAGAACTTGCCCTCAAGACTTTTGCAAGTGACTGTACATTCACGTAGTACCAACTGTTATAGTGAATCTACTACCTACTAACACAGGAAGCCTCCCAATTTTCCATGATGCTATGCCAATCATCTGGGAATCAAATGTTGGACCACTTTTACTGTAAAAACAAATGCTCACTCCCAGCATGGGTTATATTTTGGTATATAACAAGTATGGCTTTGGAGAAGACCGTATAGAGTAAGCATTTTAATTGGAAAAAATCTTCACTTTTTCACATCACAGAGCAAAATGTTTTACGAAAGAAAGTACATTCTCAACTAGAAAACAACAGGACTAGTGGGGCATAATACAGGATATTATGATACTAAATACAAAATAGATGCACAACCTTTTCTCAAAGTTTTGCTATGTGCATGAAACATATACATGGAATAAGGAAGAGAAAAATTCATGACCGATAATTTCGTTATGTTTTAAAATGAAATGGAAATTATGGATTAATTTCAAATAGATAAGGGTTGGAAATTATTACCTCTTTGACAATTTTCAGTGGCCTGCATATTATCTTATATTCTTTGCTGCAAAATTGAAAGTAATGTGATGCCAGCAAAATGATCACCTGTGCCTTGTCAAAATGCCTTCAATACATTGATTCTTGGGGTGGTTTTCCAAATAATAGTTTTCTCGCTCCTGCACATAAAGCATTTGTATATTAACCAGTTGGGTGCTCTTTAGTAATTTATCTAAAATATTGAAACAGGAATTTTGATTGCTATTAGTTTTTAGCACATTGTATTTTCCTTGTAGTAAGTAGTGTTTTGATATTTTGTCTGATTGTACAGCAAAGTCCTGTTGGTGGAGGATCACCTTTGGTTGGTGGAGGTGGAGCAGGACCAAGAGATGCTCATGAGACTGGCTCCACCCACGATGAAACTTCCTCGAGTGGTAACAAGGAAGATGAAGAAGACGATGATGATGTTGATTCCGATGACCGCCTTGATTCCCATCATTATGACCCTGAAAGACTCAAGGCTTTCAATGTAAGTTTCTTTGCATATCTCATTGTTTACAAAGATATTCTGCTAAATCAAAATGGATTAAGGTGACTTGGTACATTAAAGCCTGCACCAAGGAAAAATTCTCAAGGAGAAACTGGTGTAGTCTGATTAGAGCAGGTTTGATATCCCAATTACTGGTTGGGTGATCCAAGGTGGAGTCCTTTTTTCACTTTTTTCATGTCTGTTTCTCCTTTGGATTTAGGGTCTCATGGCAAAGCAATTGCAGAGTTTGCTTGCTCTTAGGAGATATAACATGGGCTTGATCTGTGACAGTTCGCGTCCTAGTATTATTAAGAGATTTTAGGCCTGAGGTTAACTCAGTCTATAAAATATGAGAAATGCATTACTTTCATATTGTTCTCCTGTATTATTAGCCTCCCTTGTCTCTCCACTCTCAAAGGAATTGATATACTTTGAATGACAGACTATGAATATTATTATTGTTATTATAAATGTGAATCTATACATCAAACTTGACTTTTGACTTTATATTGTCTGTAGGTTTTTTGTTTTTGTCACTTCTGCTTCTCCTTTGTAAATATAGAGATTCCTTGGTCATAGAATTAGGCTTTCCTAAATTTCCTGCTAACTGGATGTCTACTTCCTTTAGTTAATTTATCAATCATGTGAGAAATATTAACTGAGCAATTGCTAAGTGTTAATGGATTTCATTAATAGAAATTTATTGCCACTAAGACTTCTTCTAATATTTTAATTGATGATTTCTTTTGAACCTAAAAGCTCTCTATTCTGTTCAAAAGATGTTCGTGAGACTGTTTGTGGATGAGAACCTGGATCGCATGGTGCCAATCTCAAAACAGCCTAAGGAGAAGATCCAAGCAATCATAGATTCATGCACACGACAGTTTCCTGAATTTGCAGAAAGAGCCAGGAAGAGGATTCGTACATATCTCAAGTCATGTCGCAGAAACAAGCGCTCCCGTGACAGTAATGGAGTCTGGGATGCTGTAAGTGATAATTGCTTGCTGCATTAAAATTGGACATAATCGTTCAAGTTTATGATATTTTTATGAGGTTTAATTACTTAATGTGCTAACTATTACATATGTAGTATTAAGTTGAGATATTGAAAGGCAATCCAAATATTTTCTTTTCCCCATTTTGGTGATTTTTACAGTAGCTTACAGTTGTGGCATATGCATGGAATACTAGCTGTTGTGTACTGCTTTACCCGAGTATAATAGCTTATATACTCATAGCAAAAATTAGGCAAAAATGTATGCCCTTAACAAAAAAAGACAGATTGTCTTATTTACAGCTATAAATTTTGCAAGAAGTGTTTATCATCTGCAGGTTAAAGATGCGTAATAAATAGTGTTCATGGCTGCATTTTATTGACCTATTATCTAGCCAGTAAGATCAGACTAAATTTTGTGTAAAATTTGCTGCAATGATTTAATTACAAAAATCTATTCCCACTCTTCAGACACGACCAACTCCTGCTCATCTGACGTCAGTTCAAGCTGAGCAAATCCTTGCACAAGCATGTGAGAACGAAAGTCAAAATGCAAAGAGAATGAGACTAGGATTGGAACCAGTCAGCCAACCGATGCCTATCCTTCCTGTAAGTTTATTTTATTTGATGGAAAAGAATTCTAATGTTGGATTTTATCTTAAATTCTTTGAAAATCAATGAACATACAAATTCACACAAGCAAAGAAATTTCTTGTTTCTATATTAAGATAAACAAGGAGCTCAGGATTTTTTTCGCATCAAATTTTTGGAATCCACTGAGAATAATTTTTTTACCAAAATTCATCATGGTTTACTTGTGATAATAAAATCAGGTGTAACTCAAGAGTCCTTAAGAATAAATTTTTAAAGATAATGCAGCCCATTAAAATTTTGTGAACTTTCATTTCTTAGTAATTTTATAATAGCGTTTTGCTCTCTCAAGATTTGAAAGTATCATTAAGTAGTGGTGGCGAAACAGTTTCTCTAATGAAGAAACCTGTAAGAAATGGGAAAGGGTGCAAATCTAACTCAGCTCTTTGCCATTTCCTCCTGCAACCTGTCAAAGACAGTTTCAAGGCACTTTTTAATATTGGAGAATATGTTATGAAAATATGTGCATGGAATGTTTAGCTTTGTGGTTAATGTGTGCTAATATAGAGAGTTGTAGTGACATTATTTTTGTTGTAAGGTATGTAAATGTTTGGTGATGACATAAGAGTTTTTGCTCTGTTTAGCCATATCCATGGTCTACAAAGTGGCTATGCTTTTTATGTAACTCAGTGGTTTTATCAATAATGTTGCGTATGTATTCTAGCAAGATATTCTTCATTTATCCATTTTTTTATCATTTATTCGCCATTTACCATGTGTTTAATATTTCTTATTTAATCTATTCCTTTTTCAGACTGACCGTACAATGGACCTCTACTCTATAGCACCATCCTTAGTTGATAAGAAATCAGACATTGTCATGTCTGACTGCAATGCAGCAACTGTAACTACCACTGCCACCACCCCATCATCTTCATCCACATCTTCATCGTCTGCCCCCTCCCCCCCAACCCTAATAGCTACCACCTCCTCCATCGCAATCACCACGGCATCCACAGGTGTTGGCCCATCTCCATCTCCTTCACCATCCTCTGCTACTCCCATCCTTCCATCTTCAGCCATCACCACCACCTCTTCAGCCCATCATCCCCACCATCCCCATCACCCACACTTACCAATTCATGCATCCCAAGCGCACCTGGCTCACATTGCTGTCACATCAACTACTTCCCCAGCACCTCTTGCTATTTCTTCTTCACCTACTGCTGTTGCTGCTATCCCCTTTAACAAGACCATGGGCTCTTTAGCAGATGCAAAGGCAAGTGTGCCTCTTACTACTGCTGCAACCCTAAACGGCAGTGTGACTGCTGCTACTGGTTTGGCATCACAGCCAGCACCAAGCACACTCTACAGACCCAACTTCACGCAAGCCTTCCAGAGGAGCACAGCAGTTGGGGGTGGTGTTGGAAGTAATGGAGGACCAAATCCTGGGGCTCCAGTACCAAGTGCCACTGGAACTTATCCTGGACCTTTATTTCCTTCATCACAGTTTGGACCAGGAGGAATGATTGGAAATGGTTAGGCATAATTTACTATTACCATTACTGATGGATATAAATTTACATGACCAGTGTCAGCAATTTTCTGCAAAAATTGCATTGCAGATATATTATAAAAGTGATAAAAAGTGCTGTTTTATGAAACATTTAGTTACTGGAGGTCTCAATAGATTTATAAAATATAATTTCTTTCAAATTATCTTGGGTTTACCTCTTAATCACTCCAAAAATCTGCATAAATACCCTGCAAGCCACCTTTTGGCATGTGGCAGGTGGTGTGAACACCAAGAATTTGAGTTATCTCTTTAGCTTATTGTTGTCATTTGCAGAAAGAATGAGTTTCTAAAACGACTTGTCTTCGCATCAATTTCTCTTATTTTATGCTCATTATCGGATAGGCCAAAGTAGATGGGGGATCACATATTACCAATTATATCTTCCACAAATGTGCTTTCTCTGAATTTATCAAGCAATCGCAGCATAGCTTTAAATATCCTTTCTTTCAAGGATTCCCAACCTACATCTGAGAGCATTGCCTGAGAGCTTGCTTTTCTATCATAGCACTTTTTAGCAAATTGTATCACCTTGTACTGCACTTTCTCAATTTTGCTAATACAGATTTCATTCAATGGACCACATACTCGCTGCATACTTCAGATTGGGCCTTACCAAGTTGAAATAACATTGCTCTTTAACTTTTTCATAACATCTACCTACAATGCGCTTCATAAAGTTGGGCATTTTACTTGCTTTACCACAGGTTTTTCAGATATGTGACTTCAGTTTAAATTATTCATAAGAGTGATTCCAAGATAATTTAACTGATTTGATTACATTTATGTTCATTCCACTAATTTAGTACAGGTGGTTGGGATGCAATGGTTACCTTTCAAAGAAATTAAATATGGAGAATTTATTTACAAAGTTCTAGATGCTATTTTTCACACCACCCTTGAATATGAACTAAATCATTTGATAATGTACTGCTATCTTGATCACTATATTTCTCTATATTTTACTGAGTCATCTGCAAATACCCTTATATTGCATTGTCTCATCAGGTCATTGATATATATATCAGGAAGAGTAGAGAACTGATTACTCTGCTTTGTATGTTTGTTTGTATGGTGGCTCTAGGTGGTAAGCAAATTATCAGGGCACTCACAAATTAGAGGTGCCCTGAGAATGATTTCCTTAACTATTTGTATGGACAAGGGAGTGCCTCCCTATGGTTTTGCATAAGGGTGCCTAGCTATCTAGAGCTGGCCCTGTGTGTGTATATTTATACATGCTTGCACATATACAAAAACTCATGTCTGAAATGCATTGCTCTCTAAATAATCTGATGAACCAACAATTATCTTGAAATTTCCTCATTTAAAGTAGTTTTACTAATATGATGCCTTAAAAAACTATACTGTACATGGTGTAAGGCCAATCGATAAGTAACGAAAATACATTTTGATATGTCACGTTGAACCTTAATTTTCTCCAGGAACAGGTCCAACAGATCTAAGCATGAAGTCAAAGCCACTTTTGAGCCATAAGTTGAACAGTGCTGAGATGGCTGCTGTCAAACAGCTGATCACTGGATACAGAGAGTCTGCTGCATTCCTCTTGCGCTCAGCAGATGAGCTGGAGCAGTTACTGTTGCAGCAACAGTGAGAATTAGCAGATGATGGTGGAGGAACAACAGTGCTCCATGGAAGAGGGAGAAGAGGATTGTCTCGTAAAAGTGTGTTGGCAGCAGGGAGAGGGAAGGCAACTCCCAGGGGATCTTCGAGGTCAACTCGAGGTAGAGGAAAAGTCAATTTGGAAAGAGAATGTAGGAGTAAGGCACGGGGTGGCCACAAGAGCTTCTAAAATTGAAGGAAGTGTTTCTTTTTGTCCACTTTGGCTTCTTACTTGGAGTAGTTGGGGTTGCTGTTGAGTCAATCTTTGTTTAACTCATGAGGGACAGAGTTTTGGTTGCCTCACAGTTGAGGCCTGTATCCTACTGCTTTTGGAAGTGTTTCTGAAAGTTAACTAAATGGTGGACTCAAGACTGGTTTGGAGGAGTTTTGGGATCCCCCTTGAAAAGAAGTTGCAAATTTTTTTCTATTTCCAGTGTGATGTGCTTTTGAATGATTGAGATTGAATTTGTTACGATGAGTTATATGATGGTACAATTCGAGTTTATGTGAAGAGATCTTCCCTGTTGAGTCTCAGGAAAGAACTGTCAGCACCTGAAAGAGTATTCTTTCCAAACAGATATCTTCATGATGTTGAAACGCTGGCACAAAGAGATCTATAGGGCGAGCGTGAGAATTTTGGTATGAATGTCTCTTAAAGTAACACATGTGGTCGGCTTCACAGTTCATGAATCTGTGTTTGTTGTATGTACAGAGATAAGATCGTCTAAAAGAAGAAAGATAAAACATCTCATTATTATGTGACTTCGTATGTATAAATAATTAAAATGAGATTATATTATCAGAAGAGGTATTTTTCCTTAAGATTGAAGTCGTGCATTTTATATGGTTGCATGGCTGTTGTACCAAAGAAGGTTCTTTTTTGTACATAAAAGAAAGAAAATTTTCTAGAAAAAAAGGAAATAGTGTAACGAAATTCCATATCAGTCATACTTGTCTGTGCCTACTGAGAATGCTGATGTTATATTGCTAAAACTTTGTGATTTGGTCGTTCTAAATTGTTAAAGGTAGAAGAGGAATGTATCTTAATTGCTCATTATGCAATTTTTAAATGCAGGAGTTCAGTCAATTGGAAGAAATTACTTTCAACAGTTTGGAACCAATGGTCACATGGCACCAGTTCCATCAGGGATGAATTCAGAATTGCTTTCATTCTTCAAAGGTTTCATTTTCTACATTTATCCAAAATCTGTGAGTTTCCCTAAGTTTGACTACAATACTTTGTAAACTTTGATCTTCATCAAATCTTGTTCAATCCTGTTCTTCCATTTGCTTAAGTCCTCATCATTTATCTACTCAAAGAATGAAAATGTGAAAATTTCTTGGACAAAACAAAATTACCAAGGGATTGATGATGATACGATGTGTAGGATCAAACTATCACTCTACCAAATCACAGAGAATCAAACCAACTAGCATCTTCTTAAATCATAATTTATTTACTAGTTTAAAACAGAGTAAATAACATTTTAAAGAAAACAGGAGTAGAACTTCTTATTTCTCTTTATACACATTTCATATGCTTTAGTTGTCTTAAATTTGAATGACTGTGTCAGTGGTTTGATACATGTTTGAATTTTATCTCTGTGAATTTATCATCTGATCACCAGTGGGTCATGTTTAATCTAGGATGTATACATCATACGAAATTTGACTTCTCCTGCGTGATCAGTTCCTTTTCCGTGCATGTGTAAAGCATAAGAAATTGTGTTGGGATAGCCTGTATAGCTGTTACTGTGGAAAGGAAGAAGTGCTCTTCTCAGAAGAATTCTTTGTAGATTTGTGAGTTTTCTCTCAGATAATGCTATGTTTTTTGTCTATGGATTTTTAAAATGTTCCAAGCCTTGTTAGTACATTTGTCTATTT
Source organism: Ladona fulva (assembly GCA_000376725.2). Taxonomy (NCBI): domain Eukaryota; kingdom Metazoa; phylum Arthropoda; class Insecta; order Odonata; family Libellulidae; genus Ladona; species Ladona fulva. Next base: position 10,312 of record APVN02030846.1, read on the forward strand.
CAAAGTATTGTGACAGACAATTAATGCTTGTATTGCTGTTGCAAAAGCATTGTTTAAATGGGAAAGGGCTGACTTTGAAAGATGAAGCTTCCAAGAAGTGATCTGTGAAAACTAGAGTAAACAGTGGCTTTATTGGAATGTGTGATTGTGTGATCAGTGATACAGTTTGTCATTTCTCCCCTCCTAACTGTACAGTATGTTAAGCAAGCCAGTCTTATGAAGAGTCTTTTATAGAAGGGTGTATTGTTCAATGAAATTTTTCCATAAAAGAGAGAAACTTTCATATGTACACTGCCAAAGTGAAATTATGAGAAAAAAGAAAATTTTATATGTTGAATGCGCCAAGCAAGAAGATATTTTGAGAGAAGACTGGAATTTAAGAGAGAAAAGTAATTGGGTTTGGGAGATTTGGGGGTAGACGATAAATCGCAATGCAATTTGATGATTGGGAGATGTTTATTGTACTTAGAAAACAAAAAAATTTAAAGATCACATTTCAGAAAGATGCTTTTATTCTTATTGCATGTGTGTTAATGTGTTCTTTGGATCTCTGGGTGTTGTGATTTGTGCACTGTCTCTGAAAAATAAAGTTCAGCCATGTTTAGCCATGAATAACAAGCAAAAGTAGGCTCATTTCCTTTTCTAGATTTTTTATGTGCATCAAACTACTGATAGAAATAAATTAATTGGCCTTCATCCATTACATACACTCAAACATTTACAACATGTGGTGTCAACAAATAATTTTTAAATGTGCAGAATAGTTTGAAGATAATTATGAGGAGTATATGATTTCCTTTCTTATCTTTATCATCTGAAACATTGTTTTATTCCCAGATGAGTGTGACACAATATTAACTTTGATCTTTAAAGAAACATTCATTATCCATTTGTTTATATTCCTCTTCTTTCAAATCTTTAAGGTCTTTAATTCAATGACCCCATTTCTGAGTGAAAGGAAAGAGGGAATATTTTCGTATTCCTGAAAATTGTTTGGTTAAGTAAGTTTACTGAACATGTCATTGTGGTAGACCAGATTCTTGTCATTTGTCAACTTCATAAATTCATTTACATAATTCCTCGAGGACAAGGAAGTGCCATTATTATTGTCCTTTGACCTCCCATTATGAAACCGTCTTAGAAGAGATCAAAGTATTTTCAGATTTTGACAGCACTTGATAGCATTGGAGATCCTCAGCAGACATTCCTCAAGAACACCTTCATGAAAATGGTGAGGGATATTGAAAGCAGTGTATTTTGCAGAACAAAGCACTGTGTCACATTCAACATCGATCCCAAATTCTTCATATATTTGTTACATGTTGTACTTCAAACAGAATTGGTGTGATTTATTTTGTATTCAGAAGGGATGTAAAATAGCAAAAAAATTATCTTGGTGCCTATGAATGTTTTGTTATTGAACTACTAAATTCCTTCTCCTAATTTGGTTATATTTTCTAATTCCAGTTGGTTTTAAATAACCCCTAACTTACTCAAATTGAATGCTACCGCTTGACTTTTTCTCAGCGATTTCTGTGAAATAATATGAATGGTATTACTTAATTCATAAATGATTCATTATCAGAATTTAACTACATGATTTACAGTTAAGTATACAAAATAGGAACTTAAAATTCTGTTATTTCATGTCATGAAATATATTATGCATTCCACAATTTATACTTTTCACATTTATAATAAGTTAGTTTTAGTATTAAGTTCATTGGAAACTCCTTTTAAAATAGTTTGTTCCTATATAGTACCAAAAAATTAAGAATGGCATATCCAAGACTGAATTAACTTGAGAGTGGTTGGTTGGAAACTTATTCTGACAATGGCTAACTGTTCTGTCTTGATTGCTGAAGTTATGAAACCTTTGGAAACAACATCCTCTTTGGATTCAGTCATAAATATTATTATCATCAATCAGAAAAATTACAATTGGAATTTCTGTACAACATTCGATTACTACTAATTATTATAATTACTTCTAACTACAACTAATCATAACCATAATCAAAATTATTAGCTTTAAATGAATCACTGCAATGGTCTATGTATGTAGTGATAAAAACTTTTGAGAAGATAACTGGAAAAGAATAAGAGTCCTTAATCTGGAGTGTTTTTGCTGAGTAATTCATCCCTTAACAATTCCAATAGCTAAGCTTCAGTTATCCACTTTTTTTGTAAGTTACCTGCAAACCACCTTGTGACAGGGGGAGCATCATCACCAGCACATGATATTTGCTATTTCTGTAGCAGAAAACATTTGGAAGTGTTTTGAATTGATGATAATAAAGTATTATGTGATATTAATTTACTGCATTTCATTATATTTTAGTGTTTTTTACTTCATCCGCAATAGACTGTGTTCATCAAAATTACCTAACAGTAGGCAGAATTAATCTTTAATTGTAATAAAGCATAATGTTGTATTGATTTACTAAATTTCTTTATTTTCAAGTATATTTTACTTCATATTTTACATTTCTATGTTTGATATTATTATATTTTACATTATTTATATTCAAGTATTTTCCATATTTATGTACTTCATGCATTGCAATAACTGTGTTAATTGAAATATAATATGATAAAAGTATGCTGTGTACTTCCTTATATTTATGTATTTTTACTACAATCAACTGTTTATAGTTAGATTGATAAAATCAATGTTAAAGTCGATGAGAGTTAAAAAACCTTTTAAAGCTGGTAAAAAGACTAAACTTTGCAAGTTCTACGAAAAATTTTTATTTGGTATGTATTATTATCAGCTGTCATGGTGTTCCAATTATGGCCTTCCCATATGAACTTTAAACCTTTTAAATTTTATAATTTCTTCAGTTTCCCTCACTGTTTCTATATCTGTGTACACATTTAGACAGAAGTCATATATAGTGAGCAGATATTTCTGTCAGCTGACAAATTTTATAGTTCATGTATACATTCAACAACGTCAGACAAATTGCAGGTCTTACAGGTTGGATAATTTACTGTCTCTTACACATAGGGATACGTAGCTAATGGATGTGGGTCGGCTGCAGATTTGAAAATCTGTACCTGTACAGATCTCTAGTTTGCATTATAAGCAATAAAATGCCAGTATATATGAAGGTGGTTAGGAATAAGGAAAAATTCAGAACAAAGTTGATCACATGGTAGGAATTTATTACGTATGCATGTTTTATGTATGAATTTCAAAGCCTAATATAATAATAGCGCCTGAAAACAGTTTAGCTACAATATTAATAAATTATTCAAAACACTTGAAGTCGTCAAAAAGTACTTATTCATGAATTAATTAGTAAAAAGAATATCAGATATCAATTCATCATACTTTATTCATACTTGATCCATTTACATCCACAAAATTTGCTTTACGCCTTTTTTCTCCTCCCTCAGAACGTTCTGTTATTATATTCTCCATCAAGACAAGGGGGTAATGCACAGGAGAGCAAATCATACCGGGCGGTAAAATATTATAGCGCCATCTGTTAGTTCAACTAGGAGGAGACTCTCATCCTTAGCGCGGTGGCGCTTTAATTTCTTTCTGTCGTTTCTGAATGAGTCCTGGAAAACAAATCGCTGTTAGCAATATACGACAAAACCACGTGGGTCTAAAGACGGCGTAAGGAAGGCTCATACCACCAAGAGAGGATATTTTTGCTTCCTTGTTTTTCACGTACCCTCTCAAAATGTACGGGTCTCACGAGGATTGGAATCCGATGGAAGAGGATTATTTTAACGAGAAGTTTAACACTTACGAAGCTGGACCTGGTGCTGATTTAGATCGTTCGTTGCAGCCTTGTTTCAGGAAGTAAGGAAATAAGTTATGATTGGGTGATATTATATCTTATTAGTAATAATGTTGATTACTCCAACGTTGTACAGGAGGAGCGAAATTCAGAGACCACTATGTAAGCTCTTCGTTCACCAAATACCGAGGACTCTGACGGAGGTATACTTATTATACGATGCCATGGATTACTGTTGTACGTTTTGAAAATGTTTAATGTGTTGTTTCTGTACTTTAGGAAGGATTAAGAAACTTGTTTCTTAAATTTGGAATTCCAAGATCTGTGTACCTCTGCAAAAAACCATCTCCATACAACTTATATTGGGCGTTAGTGGAGTATTCTACCGTGAGGTAATCACACTCTTTACTGACTTTAAATTTTACGTCTGAAGCATTTTTGAAGAATTTAGAAGATTTCTATTTGATATTTTTTTTTCGAGTGAGGGACAAGAAGCTATAAACGGTTTGAATGGTCGTCCGCCTTTGAATTTGAGTGTCCAGTTTGCTAGAAGCGACGGAGAGAAGGAAAGATTAAGGAAAGAGACTGAGCAAGAGTATCTTTTTAGGAAGATGAGCTATCCGCTCGACACATCATATGATCTTCCCGAAATGGAATCACCATATCCCAGGTAAATATGGAGCTGAAGTTTTCAAATTTTACTCCTACAAAATTTCGTAACGTGTTATCTCTACAGCTAGTATAATTTTGTTTTATAGCTGCGGAAGGCGATGTCACTCATTGCTAATTGTTCTATTCTTTACTTATTAAGGAAGTGAAAACAATGTAACAGTAATAACACGAAGTGAAAACAATGTAACAATAATATAGAGATATTTAACGCAAAGTCCAAACCAAAACTGTTAAAAACTTTAGCCAGCCTTCTCTCTTATTATTTTTCTGTTTTTCCTGTTGATAAACTTTCACGTTTAATGAGTTAACAATTTTTATTAAATAATGTGTTGAAATTTTTTACATAGCTTTTTAATTTGTAATCAAGTGAAGGATGTTTGCAAGTGATGGTCTTTTGTCTTTTAGAGCCATTGGTCGAGGCCGTGGTGTACCAATGCTTGTGTCTGCCCCTTCTACGGACTCTTATTATCCCCACAAACCTTACTGGCTTTCTAATGATGAACTGATGTTTAGGAAGCCAATTGCAAAAGGTGTTTTCAATCCATACCATGGAAGTGTGTGGGATACAAGCAATGCTCATGTGATGGATGAGGTTTCTCTAACCGTAAATTCATCAGAAGATGGACGGAGAATATCTATGGGTCGAGGCATACCATGGTAAGTGCATCCAGAATCATGTTGTCCCTGACACTTCATTAGTTAATTATTTCTATAAATTATACTTCATGGAGATAACCAGCTGGTTAACATCATGTAAAATTTTCTCCTTTAGTTCTGAGTCTAGAAGTAGGAGACTCCTGAATCATAAATTTGCTCTGTGGCAGTCTGAGGTGGATCACAATGTAAGTGAAGATTCATTGGTTAAAAATTTGAATTATATTTAATGAGAAAATTTAGAAATATTTTTATTATTAAAGAAATAACTGAAAGATTCCACTTAAATATTTAATGCCATGGTCAGACATTTTACTAATCAGGAAGATGGATGGGAGATGAACTTACAAAATCTTTTCAAATATCAACCTTAAGACAAAGATAGCAGGGATTTTTCTGCCACTATTGTACACTGCCAACAAAAGTTACATAATGTAGAACAGGAGTTGATGCAATAAAAATACCTTTCTCTGTAATGATTAACTTTTCCCAAGCCATCCTCAAACTGAGTTTTGCTACTGATTAGTATACCTATGTTCTGTTTCTGTGTATAAGCTTATATTTGGTGTCTTTTTCCTGAAAATACTGTTCATGCCATTTAACTTTTTCATGTGGAATATTTGGAGACATTTCTTTGCTTTTTTCTGGATTTACAGTTTCACAAATTTTCATTAAAGAGATGTTATTCATAAGGCTACTGTAATGTAGTTTTGCTAATCTTTCATTGTGAGTTGATTTTTGATCTAATTTTAATCTTTTTGAGATAATGATTATAAATATTTGCTTGAAATATGAAAATAAGAAAGGATGCTCTTATAAGATGAGTTGAATTGGGTAAGATCCTTGGATATTTGGGTATTTTTTCATGTTTTTTATTTTTATTTAAGGGTTTGCGAATTGGATTGTGTGTCTATTGTTCAGAACCATCTCTTTATTCGTGTGAAAGATGTGGTGCTTGGTATTGCTCCGAAGAATGCCAGACAGAAGATTGGGCAATGCATAAGGAGATTTGTAGGCCATAGTAAGTTAACTTTTACCTGATATTTACTTTGGTGATACCCTAGTTAATGGAAGCAATTCAATCAACTGCCAACCAACGTGTATATCCCAGGGATTCTCAAAGCCTGTGGTATACTGAGACATTTTCAAAAATTTCTCTTCTTCGAAACTTCAATAATAAAGAAGCTTTTGTTTTTCAGTCATTCAGAGAAAGTCAGAAAGGACTGACTTTCATCATAATCGTGAATAATAATAATAATCATAATTCTGAATTTTCTATGCAATTTCTGGCAGATAAGATAATTTCACTAGTGTTACTCCTTTTTAATTTCTTGAGTTTAGGAAATTAAAGTTTGACTTTTGATCTGAAATAATTGAATTGAAATGTTTGCAGCCTATGTAAGAAGATGGATAGTTCAATGACAAGAAAAGAAGCTCCAGAGAATACAGGAGCGGCATCGGAAGAGACGGCAAAGAAGAAAAGTGAGCAGTGGGGAGAGGGAAAGGAAAGAAAAGGGGTTAAGAGGGAAGGAGTCCATTGTGATGGGTTTAAAAGAATGGAGGGAAGGCAGCTTGAAGAGGCAAAGAATTTGCAAAGGGGAGCAGGGAGAGAAGAGGCAAAGAGTTGTCAAAGGGAAGCAGGGAGAGAAGAGGCAAAGAATTGGCAAAGGGAAGCAGGGAGAGAAGAGGCAAAGAATTGTCAAAGGGAAGCAGGGAGAGAAGAGACAAAGAATTGGCAAAGGGGAGCAGGGAGAGAAGAGGCAAAGAATTGGCAAAGGGGAGCAGGGAGAGAAGAGGCAAAGAATTGGCAAAGGGGAGCAGGGAGAGAAGAGGCAAAGAATTGTCAAAGGGGAGCAGGGAGAGAAGAGGCAAAGAATTGGCAAAGGGGAGCAGGGAGAGAAGAGGCAAAGAATTGGCAAAGGGGAGCAGGGAGAGAAGAAGTGAAGAATTGTCAAAGGGGAGCAGGGAGAGAAGGAAAAACTTGTCAAAGGGGAGGAGGGGGAGAGGAGGCAAAGATATACCGACAAGGAGAAGTGAAGAATTATCGAAGAGGAGAAAGCAGAGAAGAGGCAAGAAATTGCCCAAGGAAGGAAGAGGATGGTTGGAAGAAGAAGAATATGGAGAGGATAGGTGATGGAAACAGAGTTGCTTCCTCAGTTCCTGACAATGATGATTGGGAGAATGATACGGTGAGGATAAGTAATTATATTAAGCATATTTGGGTTTGATCTCTTTGCTCATATATTGCCAGCATTTCAAATGCATTTACATATGGTAGCTTGTTTATGATTTATAGTTATTATTTCTCTGATAGAAATACACATTGTTACTCCTCTATCTGCTACCTATAAAAAGGAAAACATCTTGTATTTGATAAGGAAAAAGTTAATGAGTTGCAAGGATAAATGTAGCACCATGACTGGGACATGAGCCCAGGTCTCCCACTTTCCTGGCAGGTATTCTGACCATAGGATGTCTTTTCAACACTTTTAAAGGAATGCTTTATGCGCAAGGCAAGGAGTCTCCAATTAGTAGCACAACTACCACCACCTAAGAAACAGGCATTTACATTCAAAATTAAAAGTCTACACGAGGCATCCAAACAATATCAACATGGTTCAAGGAAAGTGATTACAAACAAGTGAAATTTGAAACTTGAAAAAAGCTCTGTTAGATGCTCTCTGCCAATTCAAAAAGAAGATCTTAGGCAAATACTTAGATGAGGACCCTAAAGCCTTTTGGTCATACGTGTGTGAGGTCCAAGGTAAAGAGCAAACGGTATGTTCATTAAAAAATAATAGCGGGAACGTAATAAGCGATACCAAGGGCAAAGCAAACATCTTAAATGATTTTTTCCATATTGTATTTACGTCAAATAACACATTAGGTACCCTACTGGAAGTTGATTGGTCTGCAGCCATGTTGAAAATCACCTTCAGTGAAGACGGTATCATTAAACTCTTGCGGCAGATTAAATCTAATATAGCTCCTGGTCCTGAAGACATACCAGCCCGGGTATTCAAGGAAGTAGCGGAAAGCGTAGCACTTTTTCTGAAAGTAGTATTTGAAAAGTCTATGAACAAAGGAAAAGTTCCGAAAGATTAGAAAATTGCCAATGTTTCTCCAATATTTAAAAGTGGCTTAAAGGAGGATCCAGTGAATTATAGGCCTATATCTTTAACTTCATTGAGTGGCAAAATAAGGGAACATAGTATAGTTAGCTCCTTAATGGGTTTTCTCAACAAGTCCAAATTCATAGTGAGTAACCAACACTGTCTTCGTTAGACACGGCCCTGCGAGTCTCAGCTAGCATTGTTAGTTCACGATATCTTGAAATCTGCCGAAAATAAAAGGCAAGTCAATGCAATATCTTTAGATTTTTAGAAAGCATTTGATAAGGTTCCACATAATAAATTATTATACAAATTAAAAGTTGCAGGTATTAATGGAGAAGTAATAAACTGGATTAAGGACTTTCTCTCTGACAGAGCAATGAATAGTACCAGATGATGTAAGTTCCAACTCGGTTAAAGTGACCTCAGGNTGATAAGGTTCCACATAATAAATTATTATACAAATTAAAAGTTGCAGGTATTAATGGAGAAGTAATAAACTGGATTAAGGACTTTCTCTCTGACAGAGCAATGAATAGTACCAGATGATGTAAGTTCCAACTCGGTTAAAGTGACCTCAGGCATGCCACAAGGAAGTTTAATTGGACCGTATCTATTTTTAATGTACATCAACGATCTTAGCAATAACATTCATAGTAAAGTTAGGATATTTGTGGACAACACGGTAATTTATAAGGAAATAGGAAGCTCAGAGGATAGATTAACCCTATCGTGTGACTTGGATAAAATTATTAAATGGTGCGATGATTGGCAGTTCGAGCTCAATACAGATAAATGTTCAGTGATTCGTACAGGCTCTGAGGGAAAATTTCATCAACAGTAGAAAGGGTGAAATAACCTGAGTAACCCTCACCAATAACTTAACCTGGGGTACCCACATCCGTAGTATATGTGGTCAAGTGCTTAAGAAACTCTGATTCGTGAAGAGAATTGTTGGTAGGATCGGAGAAAAAGTGTGTGAGCAATGTTACGTTGCATTGGTCAGGCAACGTCAGGCGTCAATATGAGTGTAGTGTATGGGACCCTGCAGAAAAATGTTGTATTCGTTTATGTTTTGATACATTTTGTAAAGAATTGTTACCACAAGTCAGTGAGTGTTACGCAAATGCTTCAGGACGCGGGATGGGAATCTTTAGAAGATAGAGGGCTTAAACAAAGAATAAATCTACTTAATCCATTGGCTTACGATTTTTTTTTCGCTATGGAGGTCCAGGAAATACGATTTATTTCAACGATAATTATCATTTAATAAAAAATTAATATCTCATGAACTATATTAGCAATGTTTATGAAATTTAACAGAAGTAAAGAACATACTATATGAAATATGAATATTAACTTTTTTCTTTTTTTGTGTAATTGTTAATACTATTANGATCAATCTTCACCAGAAGGCATTGTAAACCAAAGCCTGCATCGTTACCCAAGATATTATTTTTATCACATCTATTCGTCGTTAACACTTTCAACGCTGAGGGTAAATTTTTAATTTTTGTCGGTGACTGAAATTTATTTTTATGGTTATAGATTATCTTTGTATTCCTAATCATGAATTGAGCAAATAAAAATAGAAAAAAAATTTTTACTTCAACTTTTAATATTTAAATTTGGACGACGATCATTGAAAAAATAAGTCAAAAAAAATATTGGTTAGAAATTAAAACTACGAAAAACATAACTGAAATAGAGCCTTACGAATGACTGAAAAGAGAAATGGAAGAGCTTGGAGAAGGCCTTTGAAAAGAATACGGACCGTGGGCGACAATCGTCATCCGCAGTCACTGGAGAACACTCGCTGGATGACGATCGTGGTCGCTCAGCGTTGAACGAGTTAATGCCGTAGCATTAAAGAATAATTAAAATGTTTGATTTAGGCATAAATATTTAGGCACTATACTATTACTACAGTAATTATAGTGCCTAAATATTTATGTTCTACCAAAATTTACACCTGTGGATGAGGATGTACTCTAAAATCAACATCATGCAAATAAAGAGAAAACAATATGAATATATTTAAGGTAAAACATTAATTTTTAAATATTTGAATTTACTTTGTACGGTGTCCATGGCTGATGTCTTGATATGATTCTTCTCCTCGTACACACAGTGATTGCTTCCTCTCTTCACCACCTCCGCCAATGGCATGAGAAGGTTTACGTACAAGCTGGTTGTATTTGTATTGCCACACTTATATTGCATAACCCACGCAATGTAGCTACACTGTAGAATTTATATTTTCACCCAAATTCACATATCATTTGACCCTTCTCAAGTTCTCGAAAGCAACTATGCTCCTAGGTGGGAAGTCACCCCTCCCCAAGGGAGTGAAATAGGGAACAGAAACTCTACTCAGCAAGCTGAGGACACAGAAACAGAATTGCATAACCCGCATCATGTAGCTACACTATAGCATTTACATTTTTACCCGTATTCACATATCGTCTGGCCCTTCTCAGGTTCTTGGAAGCAACTATGCTCCTAGGCAGGGAGTCGCCCCTCCCCTCCCAAGAGAAGAGAAATTTGGCTCCAGGGTGAACAATGTAGTTAGAACTGCCTCTCAATGCGTTCAACGTGCCAGGAATTCAAATTTTCACTTTCAGTTACTCAAATGTAATGATTACTAGCACGAGCTTTGAAGTAGATTACCAGTAAAAATTACATTTTTTAAAAATGTATCAATTACAAGTAAAAAGTTACCAAAATGTAATCATTACAAGTAATTCAATTACTTTTAATTCATTACATCACATCACTGATCATGATACTGTAAATAGATTCGGATCTGTAATCATTTGACAGTGACTGGAATCTGAAAGCAATGAATAGCACAGTTGAGTAATAATTCTACAGGAGAAATGATTTTTATTTCAAATTATGGTTGTTTACTAGCGTAAAACATTTTAAACTGATGGTTAAACAACCTTCGTATTTCTAAAAATAAAAATATATTTATTGTAGGATTACCTTCACACAGATTTAGATCTTGAAGCAGTAGGTGAAGAGCAACATGGCACTGCTCACATTTCCATAGATTTTCCCTTTATCCCCTTTCTTTTGCAGACCTCACAACTTCTAGAAAGGTTTTTCTTTACAGGGTTTGGTAGTATTCTGTTAGGGAAATGTCCCCAGTTTGCAGCCTGAAAGCGCATGGGTGACAGACCAGATGCAGGACGACCACGTCTTTTGTACTCTGGTAGTTTCACACCCTCCAATGTTTTTTTCTGCTAGATCCTCCCTATAATCGTCAAACTGTATTCTTTTCCCACTTACTTTCTTGTATAACACATACATGTTATACACTACCATATCCATCACGTAAAAGAACACCTTGCGGTAACCCTTTGCATAACGACGCATAATGGGGATGACGCTAACTGCTGATCTTGTCTGTCTACTGCGTTCATTTGAACATTTTAGTCCACAATTTTTGGTTTTACGACTGCTTCTTTTGTTTTAAATGATAGTTTTCCCGTCTTCGTCATCTCAAGGTCTTTATGATAGGTAGAAAGTAAATGGACATCCTTTTTGTCTTTCCATTTGAAGGCAGCTACTCCTTTGCTGAACAGTACTCAAGCCTCACCTTTTTTCAAATTCATCTTTTTGACTGCTTTTGGCATGTTTCTTCTATTTACACGCACAGTACCCAATGCATTAGTTTTCTCTTTTGCCCGTTTTTTTAAATAAATCAGGGGAGGAATACCAGTTGTCCATGGCTACTGTATACCCCATGCACAGGTATGGTTTCATTAACTCCACTACAACTGCTTCACTGGAAGGAACGTCCTTTGGTATTTCCTGTTTTTTACCAGTATAAATAGAAAACTGCATGCAGTATCCTGAGGAACTTTCACAAATTTTATCCTATAACATGCTCATTTATTCAGATTGTACTGTATATAACACAGTCTACCACGAAATTTCATCAGGCTCTCGTCAACTGCAAGGTTTCTTTGCGGGCTGTACATAGTCTGAATTTTTTGTTGACATAATCGATTATGGGTGAAATTTTCCTCAGTTTGTTGTCGTTATCTAAATTTGAGTTGTTAATGAAATGCAAAAATTTTGAAAGCAGCAAAAAACGTCGGTAAGGGATCACTTTCCCGAAAAAAGGGGTTTCTGTCACTTTCTTCAGGCTCCAATATTTTTGGATTTTATTCTTTTTTTACTTGAGCCATCAACACACAATGAAAAATATGCCCTCATTTCATCCGCTGTTGCATCAAACCACTCATTTGTAATATCTGTTTTGGACGCTGTGGGAGATTTCAGATATGCATCGTCGAATTTATTGGTTTCCTCACTAAGAAGATTCCAAAAATCATCTTCTAAAAACTGAAAATAATTCTTTTTCATCACAACTCTTCTCCAGCTATCTCAAAACTCAAGAATTCATACCTGGCGTAGCAGTGAAGTTGAATTCTTTCACGGTGTTAGAATTAAGAGTCCAGTTCCACTCATTCCATGTTGACTTCTTCGAAACAGGCTCCTCTAATTCCATTCCAGTTTTGCTCAAACTTTCGCTGAACCTTTCCCCACTTGAAACACTATAAATATCTTTGTTATTATCTTCATCTTCACTGCTATGACTAATACTTTCACTCTCTTAAAGAACGGAATTTTCACTAAAATCCTTTTCCATCTTCTTTAGTGAAAATGAAGGTGAATTTTTTGAGATGCGTTGCATACCTTGGAAGATGAAAAACTGAACATTCTAACCTCACCAGAGCATCTAAAAAGAGATCTTTACACAATGCAGTGTATTGTAAAAAGGTTTTATATCTAATAGGAAGGTTTTAGCTGCGTTGATGTTTCTCAAGCCTGAAAGATAAACATTGCTGTACCAAGGCGACTCGACAGCTCTCCATCCACTTAGGAACTCCTCACCCTCATGTCTTGAAGACAATGCGACCCATTCGCTTGGGATCTAATAATACCAGTTTCATTCTGATTTAGCTTAGTCAGAATAAGATAATTATATTGGAGAGCATTGGGAAAAGAGAGCTGAAATAGCAGATGTTGTGCGTGAGCATTATGGCTCAACCAAGACTGCTGACGATGAAAAACAACACAAAATTAGTAATTGCAAAGATTGGTATTTTTGCATGGTAAAAATTGATATCCAGATGTATGTTAGAGTACAAACCATTTTCTATCATTAGGAAAAACAAAATTATTAGCTATTCAATAAATGTAAGGATAGGAAGAGGAATAGAGAAGCGCACAAAACCAGCGAATCACCGGCTCTTTAAGCCAATGGGTTGATAAATTTAGAGAAAGCATGTTCACAGATGATTTAGCTGACATAATGCATCCCCCATGTTATATAGGCTGTTCTGATACTGCGAGGAAAATCAGAGAAATAGACGCTAGAACAAGTCGTTTCAAAAATTCACTTTTTCCACAAACGATATGTGAAAGTAATCAATTAGTGAAGTAGTCATGGTGCTTGCACCCCCTGCCACATGCTGAAAGGTGGCTTGCAGGGTACTTACGTAGAGCGGGTGGCCACTGGTACCTAACATATATCTGAATGAATGTTAATGGAAAATGTAAATAATGACTGAAATGAAAGAAGATGAAACTTAATGGTAAAACAGGGTGTCCACTAACCTGGGAAACTCGGTGAATTTTATTCTTCTGGAAAACTCTGGGAATTTGGTGGGTAACCTGGAAAAATATTTTATATTATACGAATGATCGTTCCATTACTTTTGTTTTGCGGCATTTATTAGTTCAGTAAATATTCCCTGGGAGGACAAAACATTACAACGACACTGCTGTTGTGACCAATTAAGAGCTTATAAGATGTGTGTTTATGCAACTGAAATCATTAACATAATAATGTTAATTGAAATCTAATATATGAACTCAAACCTTCATACCCTGGGCAACCTTCCTGCTTGTCCGTGTCTAGGCCCAGCTCTGATACAATATCATAATGAATCTATGAACTGTATCTATCACACCAGCTTTGTAGCTGGTGTGAAAAATGGCAACTAGATCTCATTGTAACTAAATGCTCTGTAGTAAATTTCTTTGAAAGGAAACATTTGCATCAGAACCACAGTGGAATGAATTTAAATGTAGTCGACTCAGTTGAATATCTTGGAATCACCCGTACCAATTATTTAAACTGGAGGGCACACATTAAAAAAAAATGAGGTAAAGCAACTAAAAAGCTTGGTTTTATAAAGTGTATTGTTGGTAGATGGGATGAAAAGGTTAGAGAGCGATGCTATTTCACGTTAGTTAGGCCCCATCTGGAATATGTGGCGAGTATATGGGACCCAGCGGATGAAACGAATGCTCACAAACTTGAGAAAGTTCAGCATAAGGTGATACGATTTGTTAAAAAGTCCTACCATAGAAAAGCAAGCATTATGCAAATGCTCTCAGGTGCAGGTTGGGAATATTTGAAACCAAGGAGATTCGAAGCTAGGCTGCGATTGTTAGATAAATTCAGAGGAAGTAAATTTTTGGAAGACTTAATTGGTATCATGCGACCCCATTCTGCTACTTTGGCCAATCTGACAATGAGCGTAAAATAAGATAAATAGATGCAAAGACTAGTCATTTTAAGGACTCATTCTTTCTGCAAATGGTACACGATAACAATAAATTAAAGAGGTAACTTGAACGCTTGGTGTTTACATCCCCTGCCACACGCCAAAAAGCAGCTTGCAGGGTATTTATGTTGATGTAGAACTGCTCATCACCACTTTTGGTACCTTAAGTGCCTAATAATCACCACTTGTCTTATATTTGGACAACATTATTCTTATTTGCGGATGTGGAACACCCTGGAAAATTGAAAATATTTCCTGGGGAAACTCGGGGATTTTCTTAATGGCTGGATAGTGTCACCCTGTAAAAAATACTTAATTTGTCAAAAAATGGGAGAAAAACCTTTTTTAAGTGAAATATTTTATGATATGTGTAGTAATGACAGTATATGGTGTGGTTGCCTAACTCAGATTTTCAAATTCAGATTTTACATAAGTTAAGGCCTATTGAGTTGAATTGTCACACATATGTATATTATTTTGAGCAAGGAGCATACCTTCAAAGTCTCCATGGAATCACTGACCAACAAAATTGGTTTGTCCCGTTATCCTTAGCCTTCCCATCCATCTATGTCACCCTCTTGCATATGGTAGAAATAATTCTCATATCCTTATTATCATTATGAGTTAACTCCTTGCCTCATCCACAGCATAACTGCTCTCCTTTTCTTAATTTTGTGATTCTAAATCCAGCTGGCAGTCCACCTGCTTGTTCTAAAGGTCTGAACCCACCCACTGGGGCAGCAAACAGGGTGGCAAGTTCAATGGCACTGCCTGGACTTGCCACGTGGTTGTGAAATGCAATGCTTCTGAATGGAAGTGAACACACCGAAGATTATTCTCCTTACAGAGGATTGTGCAGTGTTTGCTCAGCAGCAAGTATGCACTCTGTGCTAGAAACCTGCATTTTTCATTTTACCGTGCTCTGTTTGCAATCAGTTATCAACATTGTATTGATAAATATCCATACAAGCATACATATTTGTAAACCTAAACATAAATTTCTACACTTAATAATAATAATAACTTCTCTAATGGAAACAGGTCAACCCCAATTACATCCATTTTAATAGTTATTACTATTCACAAATACACACAACCATTCCCTAATCGGAAAAATCCAGTTAGCCAGGATTCGAACCTGGGACCTTAGGGTTGGAACGCTAGCTCGCTAACCACTCCGCCACCGCAGCCGATTACTTTGCAACATTTTGAAAACAAAGTGACAGTACTCTGTAGAATTTCATTTCTGTGAAGTATTTCAAAAGTTATCTTGACAAAGATTTTTTTACTATACATGTGACTGTTATTGGCCAATTATGACCTAATTATTTTTATTATACATAATATTTGGATGAAATTAGTGGAAAATTGCATCAAGAACTCATTGGGTGCATGACTTAATTTATTGAGATTATTTTTAATTTCTGTTATCAAGAATATAAAAAAAGTTTCTTTATTAAATATTTAAAATTAAATATTATGCAACAAAAAAATGTTTTGTATCAACTTACTCGATCTTCCTCCAATGAATGGAAAGTAGAAAATATTCATACAAGTTACCATTGTGCACATTTCATCAATTTTAACAAATTGATAGAAGTCAGAGTAATGTGAAATATTGTCTTGTCAAATTAGATTAAATAAATGTCTACTTTAATTTTTGATGGATACTTTTAAATTTTCTTTCCCATGATTTTCTTACTTTATTACAGAGGCAAATTAGTCAATCGTTATTTATATTTGGTAATTTTCTAGCTCTTCTTAGAAAGAAGAACCTCATACAACTTACAACAGGCAAATCAATATATTACTCCAATGTGAAAGATTAATGTCATGTTATTCCTTTTGTAGGATTATTTCTCATTAAGAATTGTTTATGATGAAGAATGGCCAGCAAAATCATCCCAAAATAAGTGGATGTATTAGAAGAGTATGCAAAGAAATTTTTAGATGGAGTATCTTTTATGAGTAATGTGACCAATGGTTTACTATGTGGAAATAAAAGGGAAGTCTCTTTGAAAACCTCCAACTGAAGTCTTACTTGATAAAACTACTGCAACACACAATGTAAAAATGACTATTTCATAATTCAGCTAATTCAGTTAGCTATTCTTTGTGACTGTTAGACTTCCTGTTAGACCCATGATCAGGAAATCCTTCCCTCGCAAGTTCAATTCTGAAATCAGGTGCGCTCAGTCTTTTATAACCTCATAGAATCGTGCAACTTGATGTGATTGCAAATGTCAACTTTGTAGCAGACTTGCTGCAAAATTATGTTCGCCACACGCCTGCCCAATCTTATTTTCTTAGATAACTTGTTTTCTTTTTCTGATACAGTGGGTCACATAAGCAAAACGTCATACAAATTATGTACAAATGGAACAGACTCACACCTAAATACATAATGACGAAACAAATACTATGTATTGAAAAAATCTTTTATTTAAAACTGACGAAATTATGATATCCAAAGTGAGGTCGCCAGCCCTGCATTCCGGATTACCGCAAGGCTGGATTACAGAGATTGTACTGTATATAATTTTTTTCAAATTTCCTCCCTTTTTCAAACCCTTTCATAGCTTTGTTGTACTTTTTGAACACTTTATTCCAAAAATCCTTCCATGCATTGGTCAGATACTTTATCCCAAGCAGCAGCTATCTTACATATGGCATGTATTATATTATACCCTTTCCAGAAGTCTTTTAATGGCTGTTTATCATTTTCTGTTGATTCTATAGCCATTGCAAAAGTTTTTCGAAGATAGTATGCTTTAAAATTTGCGATTGCCCCCTGATCCATAGGCTGGATTAGAGGTTTGGTGTTGGGAGGCATAAAAATAACGTAAACGTTTGGTTGGAGATCATTTAAACACTGTGAATGGTTTGCAGCATTATCTGAAATTAATAGCATATTAAAAGGAATGCTATTCTCTAAGCAGTAGGCCTTTACATCAGGGATAAAACAGTTCATCAACCAGTCTTCAAACAGAGAGAGGGTCATCCATGATCTGCTATTTGACCTAGAATACAAGCAGACTTGCCTTGTTAATGTCGTTTAAAGCCCTTGGGTTTTCACTATGGTGGATTAAATCAGTGGCTATCTCATTTTCAGTTACGTAAGCCCCACTACATCCTGCCATGGCTAATTTATTAGAAGGGTATTAAAAACTTTAATTTTTTTGTTAAAAGCTTTGAAACTTGTATGAAGATTGAGCTCTGTATCTGTTTGGAATTTGTAATTAACTGTTATGGATAACTCTAATACATCTGTACTAATCAGGAATCACAGGTAACTATACAGTCACTAAAGAAACAATAATGCTTTACGAATATTAGCATGAATAACACATCCAAAAATCGTCTTACAAAAGCAGAGCACTGCCAAAAATGCAGGTCACAGAGTAGAGGCTCTGAACACTGATGTCTAGTTGTATGCTGAATATTCTTATAGGAATGGATTGGAATTGTTTTTGTATCTTTCCAGAGTTTGCCTTCACCTGAAAAGTCAAAATTTCAAGTTGAAGAGAAGAAGAGGTGGTCCATAGAAGACTCTCACAAAATTTCTCAAACAGTTGAGCTTTCTCATGACAAGTTCACTATGGTAAATATGATATGATCCTTGTTTACTGTGTTATGTACTTTTATGTTTGTGCATCCTCTATTTAAATTTAATATATTTAAAGGATTTCTAAATTCAACATTTATTATTAACCTTGAAACATGTAAGCCTAAATTGTTACTTTACCAGACATCAAAATTTACCCCAGAGTGTTAAAGGACAAAAATATAAAAAATAGAGAATTTCCTTCAAAAAATTAGCGGAAAAAGATAAGTAACATGTCCTCACTCACCACAACAGGAAACTCTCTGATTATTTTGCCTAGTATTTATCGTTCACCTAGATATTGGTCTGCGAGTAACTTGGTTTAAGTGTGTTTTGCAAGACAACCAAAAATTGATAATAAATTTTAACTTGATATACAAGCAATGTTTTGCAATACATGGAGAACATACACAATATTTTGTCTGCAGAGTGTCACAAGATCACAGCTTTTTATGGATCATCTGAGATTCCATTATTTCTTATAGGAATATTGCTTGGTATACAATTATTACAATTTTGGATTACAAGCATGTCATCAGAATGAATTATGCTTGCAATCCAAGGTTTGACTGTGTAGGAAAAGGAAAGAAACTCTGCAATTAGGACTGTTTGCTTGTAAGAATTCAAAGATAAATGTTTTCAATAAAAAAACTGTTATGAAAAATTCTTCCAAAAAGTAGTTCCATAGTAATAAAAGTTCCATATTTACCAGAATGTAAGATTCTTCAAATTTAAGGCAATCCTATATTCTGTCCTTCAGATTAGGAAATAATTTTTTTATCGATTTTCATGCAAGTTCATGAGATTTGAAAACAACATGTGAGAAATGCAAAGAAAAAATTTATTTCAGGTACAGCAGTAACCAAGACTCAGAGACATGGGATGCCCTGTGCATCTTCCTCAAAAAGTTTATAATCTTCATCTGAGAAATGAAGGCAATTGAATATTTGCTTTTGAGAAAATGTAAAATTTCAGAAAGTGAAAATTCCAGATCTCTTCATCTGGTTGTTGAATTTCAATTTAGTTCATTTAACATATTTTGGGTATCAGATTAGATAATGATAAGTATATTTTTCTTCGTAAAGAATATTCTTGGATGTATTGTAATTCAGGTTTGGCAATTTTAAATATCAAATGTAGGGAACTGTAAGAATCTTTGGAAGAAACTGATTTGATGTTTGCATTCCAGATGTCATTTCTCATATCATAGCCTTGAATCTTTTTACTTAAAATGAGATTGAATCTTGATTTAATATACTCAATCACTCATTCTTGTGGAACCATGAATTCCAATGAATAGGGAATATTATCAAAATTGAAAAGTAAAACCATTGCTGATATTACATGGAAGTTAATTTTTTCTTTCTAGGGTTCATGTTCACCTGAAAAGTCAAACATTCACATTGAAGAGAAAAAGACGTCCACAGGAGAGACTCGTAAAATTTCTCAAACAATTGAGCTACCTCGTGATAAGTTTACTATGGTAAATATATTCAGCTCCTTGTTTGCTGTGTTATGTATTTTTATGTTTGTATGCCCTTAGCTTAAATTAATAATTTGGTGCAGATTTCCTTGCTGTACCAATTTGCCCACTAAATGATTTTCATCGTTAAGAGAAAACCAGAAGTCTCCCATTTAGATATCCCTTTATGAGGATAAAATTCTGCTGTTGGGGTATAGTAGAAGATTTCACTAATTCAGGAGTAGGCTCACAATGAGAGACCACAAGATGAAGGAAGAGTTGAAATAAAATATAAGTGAAGTGGGTTGGTCTAAATGAGCCTTAGTTTTTTAGTAATAATTTATTGTCAGCCAGTTAAGCCCATAGCTTAATGAGTTGGTGTAGTGGTTAGAATGGTTCCACAACAATTGAGCTTGTGACAACTGGGCACCTGCAACAACTGAGCGCATCTCACTACTAAAGTTATCGTAAAAGCTATCTAATGTTAAATTTTGATAATCTGACAGGTAGCATACTTTGTAGAATACTGTTATATTTAGATATCTCTTTGTTCAGCCACAGATGATGGCAGTATTTCGTTTAAATTTTGTTGGCAGTATTTAAGTTTACTCTTCAATATAAATGACATAAATTCTTTTTCTGTGAACTTAGAAACTCTTAACCGCTTCCCTGATGAATTATTTTGAGAATTCCGATCAAAAAATGTCATATTATTTTATTTGATTTTCTTTTTGCTTTAGTAAATTTAAAAAGGAATATTCGGTCCAATTTTTACTTCATCTTATTTTTAGTTGCTTCTCCAGATCTTTGTTATTGACAATTTTAAGACAATTTCCTAATTTTCTCAATATCATTCATTAGTTTATAAAATATATGTGAAATTCTTAGATATACTATCCATGTGATAGATAAAATTATTAATTTAAGATTAATTTCCTGTTTTTTACCAATACAAAATATATTTGCAATAGCTTTTTCGTAAAAACTAGGCAAAGTTTGCATTGCGGGTAGCCTATATTTCCTTTCGAAAGTCATTTCATCACACGTTTCAAAAGTACATTAATTTATTCTACGTAAACAAGAAAGCTCTAATTTCGTTATTCACCTTTACACTAAAAAGATTGAAGTATGTGGGGAGAAAATCAGCTGTTTACCACACTTTGAAATTACTAATATTTTAGTAAATTACAAGTATTATCATTGCAGAAATCTAAAATAAATTCTACTAATATCAAAAAAGATAAAAGATCCCTCTTCTGGCAGAATCAAATATTTCGCTTTGAGAAATAACAGTAAGACACAGTTTTATAATCAACTCTAAAATATAATAATTTATTCTAAGATTCAAATATTATAAATTTTGCTTAGTGTGATACGTTTTGAAACATGGTGTTACACATAAAGCCACGTCACAGTCCACACACATATATCTTGTCTCTTTTCGTATAATTTTTCCCTTCGCATCTCTTTTACGAGAACAGACGGTGCACTTTCTCGTCGGATTTACCTTTTTCTCGGTAGCTGGGATCACGTCTGGGAAGTGTCTTTCAGTGAGGCGACGGGGTTGTGGTCCTGCCACTGGTCTTCCCACCTTTGGGGAAGTTACACTTGGGTGGTACACTTCTATCATCTTTTCTATTACGTCCAGCCTGTAATCTAAATGAGCACTTTTCCCTCCTGTTTTTTTATATAGTACGAATGAATTCCACACGCATAGTTCCATAAAATGAAAAAACAATTTTTTGTAATATTTTTTTCCCCTTTTCCTGGGAATAGGATAATCAGCTAAATGCTGGTCCACTCTGTCAACACCCCCCATTGTCTGATTATAATCTAAAACAACACTTGGTTTCCTAACAACCACACCCCTTTTTTCTACCGCCTGCATCTCATTGTTATGCACGGTTGATAACAATGTCACCTCCTTCTTGTCCTTCCATCGAAGCACCATGATTTTCCCTTTCTGAAAAGCAGCAACCTCACCTTTCTTCATTTTCTTTCTCTTCAACTGCTCTGGCATTCCTTTTCGTGTTACGCGCACAGTGCCATATGTGTCGCATGAATGAGATATCAGAGCCTCTGCCAATTCGGGGGAGGTATAAAAATTGTCTGTTGTGACGCAGTATCCCTTCTCAAAAAGCGGTTTCATGAGGGACATCACCACTTGGGAAGACATAGACATATTCTTGAAAGTGTCATCTAAAATTGTACCTTTTCCCGTGTAAACAATGGTTGACCAAACATAACCACTATTTGATTCACACAAAAGAAATGTTTTTATGCCAAACCTTGCCCTTTTTTGTGGTATATATTGGCGCCAACCTAGTCGTCCTTTATATAAAAGAAGACTTTCGTCTACAGTCAAATCCCTTTCCGGAGTATATAGCTTGCTAAATTTATCCTCCAACATCTGGTAAATTGGCCAAATTTTGTTTAGTTTTGGGTTGGGATGGTTTAGAGGGTCATACTCCTCATTATTGCTGAAATGCAAATATTGCCTAATATTTGCAAACCTCCGATACGACATTGTATCTCCAAAAAAAGGCGTAACTAATATACGCCTTCTGGACCAATATTGCTCTTGATCTGGCTTTCGAATAATACTTTGCAGTATTATCAGTGCGAAAAACACACGAATTTCAGCAGCACTGGTGTCACGCCATTGTGGTCTCGAACTGGATGGTTTCTCACTGAGACACTGTGCCGCATACCGGTTCGTTTCATTGGTGATATGCCCAATCACTTCATCATCCAAGAAGAGTTCCAGATATTGCAACACACTTCCACCTGGAGCAACTTCAAAATTCACCGATGACTCTCCTTGAAAGTAGAATCTTGGCTGTGCAGGAGGGCAAGAAGTATCTAATTCCCGCCATGCTTCTTCTCGCAATGGTTCTCCCTCATCTTCCGAATCGTGGTCGGTATCCTCAGAGAAGCTCGATTCCGATCCGGAGTCTTCGATGTCTTCATCTTGAAACTCCACATCAGAAACGTCACTTTCGTTATCACTTGCCATCTCAAATAGGGTAAAATAATTTACACCTGATGAAAAGTTATAACGAAAAGAAGACAAAGACTCCCAAACTATGATCTTGCTAATGAAGAGTGCAAGAACGCTATCAGCAGAGTGCAGATGTAAGAATGCTAGACGTGTTCGCTCGAGAGGACAACGAATAACTAAGTAAGCTTTGAAGTTTTGAGAGCAAATTCTATTTTCTTGCCACATGGTGGGAATACTCGTAAAGGTAACCTTCCGAAATTCGTGGGTGGGGAGAAACCCTAGGGTATTGACCTGAGATAGAGATAAAAACAAAGGGTTGGGGCTTCATGAAAACGTTCCATTGTCCTTGTCACGGATACTTTACCCGTACTTCATACCACGTGTCTTTCTATCCCTTTCCATAGGGATTATCTCTCTTACGAGTTGTAAATACGGCCTTACGGGCTTGGGTGAAGAACCCTTGTGTGGTCTGTGACGGTGCCTCGACTCCAAAGACAATTGAAGGGGGGGTAAATACATACGGTCACTGAAAATTTAGCGAAGGGGCACCGCCGAAAACAGACGGATATACTCCTTTCCTCAATCCTGGAAAGGGAAAACCCAACACGTGTCAATTTCTCTGTGATGTGCCGCGAAACACAAGCAGATTCATCCGATAGAGAAGGAAAGAGAACTGAGGCCACATTCCACAAGGGAGGTCTAAGAAGTTTGTTTTATTGATCTGGGACCACATACTGAGATAGTAATGGAAAAGGGTGCCAATTCTTTTATTTCTGATGTTGTTCGGTCATGTTTCTCTGACTTCAATGAAACATACGAAGCAGTATTTTAGGACCTAAGTCTCTGTCAGTGTGAGAAACATATATCTCAGCATATAAATTCGTCGCAGAATATAGGATTTACGATCAATCAAATTTCATCGTCACACATCGCAAATGAAGTTCAAATAAAAATAATATAAAATAATGATAGACTCCAATCGTGTTTGAAACCATAGTATGCATGGTTGAATATTGAAGTAAATGCGCGCGAAGAGTAGAACATCAACATGATGGGACATATAGAAATTAAAATTATAGAAGTGGATTGCATATGCAGTGAACTTCTAAACCTCTAAATTTCATAAAAACATTTCCAGTGAGATAATAACTAAATTATTAGCACTTCATAAGAGTATAATGAATTGAGCATGCAAGAAATGGTACGAAAAATTATAGCGAACTCCTTCGGATAAAATAAGTTAATCTCTGAAATATCCGCTAGATGTATTGACTAGCCCGTACATGTGCGTCATCTAGTATTGGAAAAAATAACTGCTTTGAGGTGACGAGTATACTCGGCCTGAACACGAAAGAAACGGAAAGTTTCGGGTAGGACGAGTTAACTCGGCCGCGTCAGAAAAGGAACCACCCGTCAGGACGAGTATACTCGTCGGCGTCAGGGAAGCGGTTAAATCACACATACAATTTTAAGATTCGACATTGTTATTAACGTTATTTATATTAAACAACATGTGTATTAACAAAGTTCTAGACCAATTGAGCGCATCTCACCACTTAACTTAGCTTATAAACCATGCTATATTAATTTCTGACAAACTGATGAATGGCTTAATTTGTTAAATACTGTTACAGTTATATTATTCTTTGTTTAAGAGATGCAAATATAACAGTATTTCTAATAAACTATTAAATTTCATTGGCAGCATTTCGTTTGAATTTTGTCAGTTTCTGTTTACTCTGTAAGGTAGATTACGTAAATTCTTTTTTCTCTAATTTAATGACCCGTAGCCCACATGTTACACTATTTCAATATTATAATTTTATATAAACACTATGCAATGTATTATTCATATTTATACTACAATTATTTTTTCAATTATATTTTAATGCTTTATTTAAAAAAATCAGTTATTTTTTAAATACTTCCCGAGTTTTACTAAAGATGCAATAAGCTCTCATAGTAATTTTTAAATTTACTAATTACTGTGAGTAAAATGATGTATCTCTAAAGCACTAAATGCTGGTTCCTTGCAGACATTCCAATCAACTATGAGTGTCCTCTGTTCCACATGATCCTCCTATTCATCCTCCTTATTCTGCTTTTAAATCGTTCCCTAAAGAGTGTAACTGCAGCTGTGTCAATGACAATAATTATCATTCATACAGTCATTCAACAGTGTAACAGTATAATTGTTGTGTGACCATATCTAGACGAAAGGAATTGTTTTTATTTGTCTTTCAATGCAGAAAAAAAATGGAAATTAATATTTCATTTTCATTGTTTGTCTTGTCCACAGCTGAAAAATATGAAATTTACTTTGGCTTTAGTGGTTCTGAATATTGATATTCTTTTGGATTTTCAGTGTTGATTTCTACAAAAATAATCATTGATAGGGTATGGCAGTAAAATGTGCTTTCTCTGCTTGTTGCACTCAGAGATGGAAATAAGAGACGTGTGATTTGGGTTTCCAATAGGAATGTTTTAATTTTTATCTTATTAATTAATGTTGCAGTGAATGACATTAGCATGCATTTCATGTTAAGGAGGATTTTATTGGGATTTAATTGGAATAGTAATTTATCAAATTTAATCTTCCCTAGTTTTAGTAGGGCATTCCATTTACAAAGTTGGTTAACATGTTAATTTTTCCATAGTTCATTATTTAAACTGTAAAAAAGTACAGATTTGAATGTTACCCTCGGTTGGTGAAACTATAAATAGAAATTGTCCTTATAAGATTGTCTTTTAAATTATTATTGTAAATATTATCATTGAATTTATTGTGATTTCCTATTTTTACTTCCCTAAAACCCAGGTTAGTGTTGGATCAGTGCTGTCTCCCGGCCATTACTGGGTTCAGTCCAAGGACGAGGAGAAAGATTTAATATCTGTGATGAAAATTATGAATGAGATGGGAAAATTATGTAAAGAACCTTTGAATCCCAAAGCTGGAGATTTTTGTTTAGCCATGTTTGAAGGATTTCCGTAAGTACTGAAAATTGCTGGTGCTAAGCCGGTCTAATGAATTAATTTAATATTTATATCTGTTGATAATGAAAATGCCTGTGGGAACTGTGGGTTGTATGTTAAGTTGGTGCTCATGGTCATGTTGATATTTGCTACAAAATGCTTGAGAAAGTAAAGGAATGGATATTAACAGCAGTGAAAGAAAAGCTAAGAGCAGGGAAGTGAGGGAAGTAATATGACAACAAAATAAGCAAACTAAAGAGAGAGGAAACTCAAACTGAGGAAGTTCAGATATTTGTATGAGGCTTTTTTAAAGTATCATTTTGAAATAAAAAAGAAACAAGTAGTCTCTTAACAATTTTATTTTTACATGAAAGGTTGTACCTTAATCTACTTTTCTACATAATTCCCACCAATATTAAGGCACTTATCGTATCATACAGCCAGCTATTGAATCTCATCCTCCTAGAAGCCTGATTTGACAACCACTGCAACATGCCTCTTGAGGAAAATAATCAGATAACAACGGAATCGTAAAGCCTCTGTTCTCTTTCACTTTTTGTCAACTTTCTGCACCAAATCTTCAGTAACGACAGAAGGTCGCACACTTCGTTCCTCATCATGAACATTCATGCGGCCATCTTCTAAAGCTCTAACCCATTTCCCTTTGTATTCCATTGCATTTTCTCCCTACACTTCACTGAGCTGACGACGAATTTCAGCTATTTTCACACTTTTAGCACTTAGATTTCACAGTTGGGGAGATTCTCAATCAGCAGAGGCATTCCATTAAATCCTCACAAACAAATGGTTGCATGTCTTCAAGGGGCATGTGCCCCTTGAAGACATGCAACCAAGCAATTGTTTAATTCTTTGTTCTTCTGGAAATTTGCATTTTTAAATTATAAAATTGATCAGAAAGGATAGAAAATGAATAAAAGATTATAATAAAAATTTTAGAATGGTTTGTGTTCTTAATAAAAAACATTTAAAATTCTTCATTTCTATAACTTATATAATAAGATAAAATTGTTCATATTTAAAATTTAAAAAAATAAAAATCACAGATCATCACATAATCACTAGATATAATAAGAGTAGGAGAACAGAATTCAAATTTTAGAATTCAGTAGAATTTTTCCCTATCCTGCAAATGTTAAGGAAATATTAGCCCCCAATGGAAGCCCATGGAAGGGGTTAATTATATTCATGATTTTAGCAACTTCGCTAACATTTGAGCCTCAGGCTTTTAAGAATTTAAGGTAATTTATTCATATTTTTGAGGATGTTGTGTATTGTCCAATTTCAGTCCCTTTCAAACTTTCATTTCTCTTTTTTGTATTAGTAACCTTTTTGGTGTTATCCAATAATGTATTTGTTTAGTTGATTTATTTAATCTTAGTGGCCACATCTGGTGGATTATATACAGAGGGTCACATTGTTTAGATTTAATCTACATAAATTTACTTTTGATCTTGGATAATCATTCGTCATTATTATTTGGCCTACCTAATTGTTATATTCCTAACAAAAAATTATGCGAGTAAGCCTACTTCTGGATTAGTCTTCTTAAAAGCACTATAAAACTACTCATTTAATTACTTCATTAAATTGTTATGGGTTTAGCTAGAAAAATCCATGATCTTCATTAAACTTGAAAAACATCACTTAGGCTCATATAAAAACCGCAGTATTATAACCCAGAAATTTTCACAAATGCAGCCTTGAAAACCTGGAATTATGCATGAATTTAATATTTTGACTTTTGTGGACACAATGTTATTTTATATGGACAATGTCCTTGCTTATTTACTTGCCATATCGGATGTTATTTCATTGCAGTTTAAAAATTGATGGATTTCACTTACAGTTGTAAGATAGAAAGTTCTTTTATTGAATCATTTTAGAACAGATTTTGTTAATTTTAACTTAAAATTAAAATTATGCCCAATAAAAGCCACTGTCATGAGAATAGTCATCAGAATTCGATGAGGGATGTGAATGTACCTCATTTGCTGCATTGTGTAGTATGTATTTCAGAACATATAAATGTGAGAATAGAATGTTGAAAGTTGAAAAAACTGAGTATTTGTAAAAGCAATCAAAATAAAGGAATCCTCTGAAAATAACATTTTTCTGCCATTGACATTCCAATGACACCAAAGATAGGGAAGTTCATTTTTAATTCAAATTTAACTTGAAATGGTAATGCCTCATATGTATCGATCTCTCTCCCTCACTCCCCTGAAACTCACTGCCTGTCATGCAGGTTGTATCAGTAAGATTAAGTATGTATGGTAAGATTTCACTGTTACTGTGAGTGTCATCAGCAAGTATTCTGCACAGTCAGTTTTGTTTAAGTTTTAGGGGCATTGCAGTAGTTAGTGCGAGATTGATTCCTTGATATAATGGTTAGAGGAACTGCTTTAGTAAGCCATTGTAAGCACTTTATTATTTAATAATAAAGATCAGATTCAGAATCACAATATTAAGGGTCTAGAAATCACAGATGATTTAAGTATTTTAGTTAAAATTTCTATTTCAATACTTTTTTGATTGTAGTAATTTTGAAATATTGCTTTGTGTATTGCAAACTATTATTTAGATTGAGTTTCAGAACTAAAAAAGTAGAAAGCTCTATTAAAGTAAATAATACAGATAGAAGTAAATTAAACTTAGTATAAGTAAAACTATAAGTGTGTAGTACTTATTTTAAAGCAGCTGTTAAGTTCTTTTCTTAGATTCACCTTAATATTTTGGCTGTCTTGAAGTGAAGGAAGATTTTTATTTCCAGAAGTTCTTCATGCAGAATTATTTGATAAACTTTGTATTTCCAGGTAATTTTTTCACAATTGTTTATGCCAAAATACATCTCCCTCGTTGCAGGTACCGTGCCAAAGTATTATCTGTGAAAAGTGATGAGGCAGAGGTCTTCTTTGTTGATTTTGGCAATGTTGATACCTGTAAGTTCTCAAATATTGGAGAACTTCCATTGGATGCGTGGAATTACAGATCTCAGGTAATTTTTATTTAGTGTCTCAATCTCTCTTATATCATTTTTACTTATTACTTTTATAAGTGAAGCTTTATGGTTTCGAATGAGTTTTTAATCTAATTTGTCAAATATTTTCAGTATATGAAGTGGGTTGTTGAACTTCCAATTTTTGTTTTTACTGGGTTTGATTTTTGTTTTGATGAATTTTGCTTGAGCTATGAAGGATGTTTTGTTGATTTGTATTTAGAGATATGGAACAGCAGAGGGACGTTTTCAATTAAATATTAGGCTCTTTTGCACCTGTTTGGAGAAATATGAATTGGAATTAAAACGTTGTTTGAGATTATTTTGGAGATGAGGACCATGAATGCATGGTTAATTTTTTCTATTAATTGTTTGGAAAGAAGCATGGAGTACTAGAAATTCTGATAATTAATTGTTTTGTAGAAGCCAGCCAATGAATGTTGTAGGTGAGGAAAATCTGGTTTATACAATTATCACTTGGGTAAAATTGAGGGAAAAGGCCTGAAGAAAGGAGAATAAATTGCTGCTAAGGAATAAAGAGGGAAAATGGCTTGCAGATTGGTAGGGTGAAATTGAATAAGGGGAACTGAAAAAGAAACATTTGCAGAAGTAAATTTAAACCCAAGCCCAAATTTTGCATATGTACACATTGATATTTTTCTCATAGTCACCTGCATAAATATACATTACATTATAAATACATTACATTATTAGAACAGTGAAATAAAAGTACTCATTTTTGACCTAGCTGTCACATGTAACAGACATATTTTCTCTCTCTCTCTCCTGAGAGCATTTGTTAGAGAGAGAACATGTTTTATAACCCTTTATTAGTGTAATAAATAATGATTCGGTTAATTTCAGGCAATTGAGATAGTTATGGCTGACCAGACTCCCCAAGAATTTTTAAGTTTATCAGAAAATGCCATTGTCGTCGTAAAACCAATCAGTGAGGTATGTAACTCTTAATTTTTAAAAGTAAATTTAGGATATCTCAGTTATCTTTCTACTGCCATTTGTTACAATACTGTAAATACTGACCCTGAGTCTCTTTCATATGCATTAATTTCTTTAAAATAAATTTAATATAATTAAAATATTTTGTATGATGAATTAATTAACAATTAAGAAAAGTTATTTACTCTTACTGTCCTAACAGAATTCTTCCACTGAGTGATAAATTCCTTCAAGCCTTGATGAACCCTTTTTTCAATATTACCTTGCTTTCGTGAAATCTGTTGTTATTTGACTCAGAGTATTATGGGTTATTTTAAACATTCTTAAATGATGATATATTTTAACTTCAGGAAGGGAATCGGAAAATTGTGCAAGTGGAAGGAGTTAAATATGAGAAGATTCTAAGTCCTCCCAAAGTCATGGATGATACAAAGAAAGGTATCGAAGTGGACTCTTTAACTTCTGATAAAGGAAGGTTAGTTTATTTGATTCTTTTTCTTTTTATGTTTTTATTTAATATTACATTGCAATTTGGTGGACCAGGTGCCAGGAGAAGAGTGAATTCAGATTAAGGCTAAAATGAGGAAATCTTACTTACATTCTTTTTTAGTATTATAATGCTGAAATAGTAATCAGCAACACTAATATTTAACAGATTTTATGATAATAATAACAATACAAAGTGTTCAACTCGTTTCACGACAATTTAAAGAGGTGCCAACAAAGTGACTCACTCAGCTCCCTCCTTCCAACAGCCAATATGCTGTTGTAATGCATGATTGAGAAGAAAACTTCTCTCTGTTCTTGCTCACTCACTCTCTTCACGCTCACTCACTAGCTTCACGCTAGTTATGTTGATGGCATCCAAGATTGTTAGATTTATGTGTAACAGGGTGTACATACCCTATTATATGTAAAGTCATTGTTTTAAAAATGCTAATTTGAACTTTTTTCAGGATTTGTGTTTGATCATTTGTGTAGAAATGGCTGAAATTTTTCTTCTTTAAAGGAGAAAAGAAATCTAAGAGTGTGGTTATGAAAGGTTTTGCAATTCCTAAAGATAAATGGTGTTGAAAAAGTATTTTAATGTGGGGATTGATAGTACAGATCTCCTTTTATCTGGGAAGGTGCATATTAGCAGTTGCTTATTTACCTATCTCACCAAAACTTGTGATTTTTTCAGGAAACCAATTACTCATGTGTTATACCTAGGAGCACTTCCATATGTGCTAAGTTAATCTATTTCCCCTTTTAGAATGGGTTTCCCTTTGGCTGTTTGGTGTGGATCCTTGTGATGATGGCTGCCACTTATTCAGATCCTCCTCTTGCATAGCAGATAATGTCTCCCTAAAGATACTCATAATTTGCAGTGAGAAATTTATAAGAGCACTCTCCTTGAGAGTCCATGCTTGTCTCCACTGTTCTTCTTCCAAGGCTGCATACTCGCCCAATTTAAATTTCCCTTCTTTTGCAATGTTTTGCATGCCTTGAATCGTTAGGTTTGGTTCATGGTATGTGCTTGGGTGTATGGCATATTGCACCTCCTTACACTTTTCTAGATACTCATTTCTACATAATTTGTATGTCATGAAACTTGACTTTTGCCGCCAGAATTGGACTTCTTGTTTGGAAGTTTGAAGGTTTGCTGGTTAGGGCTAGAAAATGCCATTGGAGTAAATTTTGATGACTGCTGAGGTATTCATTGTTGCGCTGTCACTGTTTCCTTCTTTGCAATTCACCAATGATACTCCTCATTAAGTTTGGCCAACCTTTTGTATTTATCTATCATGAGAATATTTTTTAAATTACTTAATTACTTCTTGTAATTGTGCTACCTTAATATCAAATACAATAATATCCATTTAATAAACATCGTGTGGATACTTGAAAACATATTTGTCACTAACTCACAGAAGACTTGACTCCAGAGTCATTAGTGAATTGACTACCTTGAGATAACCACATCATTATTATATTTCACTGGTTTTTTTATGTATTATATTGCTAAGGTACTTAATGGAAATGGTTGGCATAACCATTTTTTGAGGAAATTCTAGTTATTAGTATATTCTTCCAATGAGATGGAATCTTCCACTCTATATTCCTTTCCAACTTGGAGCACTCCGGTGTATATTATGATGACATGTGAGGTAGAGAATAATATGAATCTATGCTATTACTCCATCTACCCTCAGTTCAACTAGGCTATTGCTCAAGCTAGCAACAATGGTTAGTTGAGACCAGATAGTGGTGATGATCACCTAATTACTCAATGTGTGCTGTTCATTTTTGTTGCAAGCTCCATGGCTGACCTTATGTGCAAAGTAAAGTGTAGTAATGTTAATAAGTGATTCTACATATGATTCTTGGGAAGCTAAACATTGGTTGGCATGAGCCACTCCTCACATCTGCAGAAATTCCTCATAGCTGTTATTTTATGTTGGGTAATCTTAATAATTATGTAAATTCAATTTCATCTTTGGAGGAACAAGGGGAGTCACTTCTATGTTACAGTAGTTTATTGAGAAGTGATGAATAATCACTTGTGTGAGATGGCATGCTGCTATGTAGTGAGTGAGTGTAGTGAGTGTTGCTGTGCAATTCTGAAGTTCTTAAGTGCGATGTTTTCAATAGCGAATCCTTTTGCTGTGTCTCATTTAGTAACAAATACAGAGTAAATCATTTCCATGTTTTCTCTATATTCTGTATATCATACAAAAAGTTTCAGTTCAGCAAGAATAACTTTTTACTACTTGTAAAATTTTATTTCCTTGACTTTTTGCCCCATTTATGATTTCTTAACTTAATTGCCCAATTTAATTACTCGTAATAGATTTGGCAAAAAGAATGAACTGTATCCATAACAATATTGCAGTAAAAGTTGGTTGGCTTTGTACTCTATACTCCATATTTTTTGCAATTAATGCACCTTGTTGCTATGAAATCATATTTAGATAATTTTGTCTTTTAGTTAATGCAGGATTTTATGTGGAATAATTGCGTTATGTTATTTTTGGTATTTTGAGATGGCATTGGGATAAATATCCTCATTTCTTGATTTAATGATATTGAGTGTTAGTATGTTATGATTGCAAGATGATGAGCACATTAAAAACCAAAATAAATAAATGAGACAGCTGCCCTTCGTATTTTCCTCGTGGTTTTTAATATTAGACAAGAAGATCAATCCTCTCATTCGAAAACATAAACTCCTGAAAGATTAGTAATGTCTTTACTATCCTTAACACAGGAAATTTCATGCAAGAGGTTATTCAGCGTGTATAAACCAGCTTTGCAGTTTGGAGGCAAAAGATCATGCGATTGATAGGAAATGTTTCCTAAGAAGGGAAGCTTATTTATCTTATTTTTTAGGGCTATTCCAGAGATGAACCAGGGACATGGCAGGTATCTTTGAGGATTTCCTTCTGAGAATCTGTTCAATCAGTTTTAATGGGATGCCATTATTCTTTGCTCTTTTCCTAATTTTGGTTACCTCCTCCATGAAGGCCTTTGTGATTAAGGAAACCTTTAAAAGCCCGTGGATCATTGTGTGGAACACTGTCTGTTTATTGGAATAATAATAGGAAGCAGAATTGTGAATCACTGTTTTTCCTCTATATCTTTAATTTTGGTTGGGAATTGACAATCAAAATTGAAAGATCTAAAAAGTTTAGGACCCCTCCCGCTTCTAGTTCACAAGTGAACAAAATCCTTGGGTGTAGGTGTTCAGGAAATTAAGAAATATGGAAGTCCGGGTTTCTCTTCCATAAACACGTTTTAGACATTCCCTGCAGTTGAGAATATTTTTTCCTTTAGATTACACAAAAATTTCAGCCAAGATGGGCCAAGATTGCATGTCCTTTATTCTGGAAGAAAAATTCCTTATTAAATAAAAATAGTCATGGAAAACACAGACTGAGACTGAGCACAGAGTCATTAACTCTTTTACCACCTCAGTTGTATATTACAATTTACCAAGAGAGAGTAAGGGACCTGGCCTTAGTATTGGTTTTTTACATTCATTCTGTTCTCGTAGAATGATATTTCCAAACAACATATTCATCCAGCTACAGGGTACAGCTCTTTATGTTTACTGTTAACTTGCAATTTTGTTCAATAACAACGGGTGGGGATTCCCTGCAGGTTGGAGCTATCACAGGTTGATAAATGGAATTATAACCAACCCAAATCATGGGGGAAAAATTCCAATGTTATTCTTGTACTAGTAAATGCATGTCAAGCCTTGTATCATTTACTACTCCCACTTTATCCAGACAAATGTAAAAGCAGAAGGAATTTGTAGTTGTTAAGTTGATGAATATGAAGTTATTAAGTTTGAATATGAAATATAGCCACAAATCCTATTCAATTGCTAAATTATAGCAATTTGGCTTTTCAGAAAGTGCCCTGAAAAAGTTATTAAAAGCCACCCCATGTAATTTAAATGGGCAAAATTTGATACATTCTAGCATCAAACCCATGGCTACTAGGGGAAATGCCTTTCCTATATGTGATAAAAAACCACTTCATCGTTTAAATGAAAAACCACAGCATCACATTGAGCATTCTAGCTAATTCAATCTTTCCTCTGCTCACACACGACCAATGGAAAACTTTACCATATTTAAATAAATCAATGATATGTTGTTATTTAAATGCTAATTGATAGTTCAATTAACAGTATCATGACAAACAATCGAAACAGCAGGAAGATTGTTCACATCGCAGATATAGCTGCTCGAACGATCGCGGCCCGCGCTGTGAACGGCATTACCCCCGAAAGAAAAATTGTTTTTCTTGAGTTAGTATAAACTTATGACATTGAAATTTCAAATAAATTAATTTCACTATTTTCTGAGAAACTTTCCCGCTGGAAGTTTTTTCCAAAGCAAATAAGACGGAAGATAGCCAGCATGTCCTTTCTTCAATGCATTTTACCAAAAATTCTAGACTTCCCCTACAATTTCTGTTAAATACTTGCCTCAAAAACGTTTGTCTGCAAAATAAATAATGCTATCAGAAAGAAAATAATTTGAGGCAGAGTTGGAAGTTCAAAATAATGTGTTCCTTAAATTAGAGAACTTAACGCACGCTTTCAAACAAAACAGAAAAAAAATCCAGAATTTCTTTGAAATGTAACATTTTCGTTTTTTTATGCAATTATGGTAATAAAGATCCAAAAGTTAAACACACAGTAAAATCCGGCATCAATTAGCAGCTAGCATTTGAGAAACAACTTGATTCGGTATTTAAAAAAATCATACTCCGCAAACTGGTGAGGAGAAACTTTTTAATGAAAATCAATATGGATGGAATTTGATACTACACCATGCTAAATCTTTCTTGACATAACATCACGATTCTACGAAAAAAACCTCACTTCGTAAGAAGAGAGGGGAAACTTTACAGAGGTTTTGGGTTTATTGCCGTCTTAAGACTTACTTTTGCTTACCCTCCCTTACCTCTGCCCTTCCCTCATCCCCTCTGTCTGGAAAACTCGACAGTGGCATTTCTTTGAACTTAATATGGAAAGCATGGAAAACTGCAAGTTTAAACTGTATTCAATGCCCTTAAATGACTCCTAGGCATCGTAACCAAGTGGCAATAATGCTTGCAGCGAATATGGGAGTTAGTAAAATTGCACATGTATTTGATGTCTCTTACTCTACAATAGTGAATTTAAAATGGGAGGAATCCCTATGCGTCCACCAGAAGGTGGGCTCTGGGAGACCCAATGTGATGACTGAGGAAGAGAGTAGTCGTATTACCAATTATGTTCAACTGAATCCTTTTTCAACTGCTGAAGAGGCAAGGTGTGCTCTTGGGCTTTCCATAAGTCCTCAAAAAATATGACGAAGGCCCTGATTCTCTGGGCTGTACATACCCTGAAAATCTTGCTCAAATCAGTTTCTCACACAGGCATTCTTCCCTTGTTATTGTTCACAAATTTCGCATAATCAAACTGAGAATAACTGCAGCTTTCAACAATATGCTCATCTCTTTACTTACAATAACAAAAATATAATTGTTTCAGTATTCTCAATAACAAATACTACTGGAAATTTGCAGGATTTAATTATGTAAATATGAATGTTTTCATTTTTAATACAGTTGTAGGAGAAATTTTTCCAATCTCTAGATTGTGAAATTATCTACAAGAGCATTTTGCTGAGAGAACCACTTCTTCAACTCTTGACTTCAACCAAACTGTTTTCACAACTCTCAAGGCCTTCAAAGCTGCTGTGGTATTCTTCTCAGTAGTCAGATCCACAAACTTAGGAAAAATGCCCAACTTAAGACAATTATTGATTAAGTATATGTTTAGGGATACTGTGTGGAATCTAATACTGTGTTTCCAGTAAAGTTTGATAAAGATTTCCGTATTAGCATTTTTATTACTACTATTAAAAATCATTTGGAAAATCTGAAGTGCAGCTGTCTTATTCATATGGCTTTCCACAAAATGCAATCATTTCATTTCAACTGAAAACATTAATGTTTTATTTTATAGAATGCAGTGGCCAAAGTCAGTGCTGGGACTTGTGAAGGAAGGAATGTTGGTAGTATGTGATGTATTTGATGTAATTAAAGGAGAGGAGGACATGGCCATCTTGGGAATGGCTTTTGATGAAATAGCTCAAGACTTGTTCACTGTTTTTAGAGAGTTCCCCGATAAATGCTCAGAATTGGTCCTTGATCCAGCAATGAAGTAAGTAAGGGTGAATAGTTGCTGATAATTGCCATTTCTCTAGATTGAATTGAGTTTGATTGTTTCTTCCATGTTTACTTGTAGGCCTAAGGTGGGAGATTTAATTGCTGGAACAACTGGTGATGAGAAATGGCTGAGAGGAGTGGTTTTAAGCGAAGAGTCAACTGGTTGGATGGTTGCATTTTGTGACACTGGTTCAATGGGTGTTGTGAAAGATCTGAGAAAAATGCCTAATGATGTGAAATATAGAGAAGCTCCAGCCTTTGCCGTCCAGTGTAGAGTTCTGAAATCTTTTCTCCCTAGGAAAGATTTATACTCAGAGAATAGAATTGCGGTGATTCCCTCTTTTCAGTATCTTTATTTAATGACACAATTATCTAGGATGCTTGAACATTACCAATATTGCATGTATGCATGTAAAATGTTTTTTAATAACGTTGCAGTAAGAATTGCTCTGTAATAAAAAATATCTCTAGGAAAACTTTTGTCAAGACTGGCATGGAGTCAACAGCCATCTTAGGCAAAGATTTTATTTTTCACTTTTATTTGACTTTAATTTACCTATTTTTATTTAGCTGTTGTTTCATTGTCTGAGTATGGCTAGGTCGAAATGCGAAGGCTAGGCATGAAATTTGTGTTGTCCTTAGGTCGTCCAAGTCATATTGATTTCCAGTGTCCTTGGTTTTCCAGTTCTTTTTCCCATTCTATGATAACTTTGTTCAGAACTAGGTTGAAGAGNTTATTTATTTATATTTAGAAATCTTTCATCTTGGAAGTAAATATTTCTGTTCATAATTAGAATTTGAATTGGTAGGTTTTAAGTTTGATATCACTTAAAAAGTTTCTGCTCAAGATTCTTTTGGTACAAAATAAAAATCCCTGACAACTTGCATAGTTTCAGTAAGAGTTACATTTCATGAATTTTCTTCCCAGATATCCTCAAGACTTCACCTAAAGATAGTTGCTTGTAATGGTGAAGAAGTGGTTGCAGATATGTTAACAAAAGAGAGAGAACTTTTCTGTAAAGTACAATTAGAACCCTGGAGACCAAAAGTGACTGATCTTAGTTGTCAGGTTTTGAATAATGGCGACAAAGTGCACATTGTTTCCTACTTCAATACGGCTGCAATTTTTGTGCAGGCAGCAGATGACAAAAGCCAGATGAACATTCAATCTCTATTGCAAGAGGTTGCTGGAGCCTGCGTTGGTGAGTTTAATCAGCATGGTTACCCTTTTAAATATTATGCATTCATACAAGGTATGAAACTTAGATTTCAAAGTTGTTGAGTGCATTTTACTCTTCATTATCTTAATGTTAGACACTGAAGCGTTGTCTTTACTAGTGATAAAATATTTGAAAACTTAAAAAGTTCTTTTCCTATAGCTAAATACACTTAATATATCAATGTATACATTACACTCTTAAGGTCTTTTCCTATGTAGACTTAGGTGTAAAATAGGTCAGTGATTCAACAAAGATTTGTTTAACAAGAAATTCTTGCATTCCTTTATTGAAATGATGAATAATTAACAGGTTTTCTACCTAGGTAAATTTTGATTTTTCTCTTTGCATGCCAAGTACAGAATTAGAAGTAATATTAATAACTAAATACAGGAAAATTATTGAATCCCAAGGAAGAATGGACTTGAAAAAAGTCTGACGGGACTAGGAATCGAACCCGGGTCTCCCAATTGCTGGTCGGGTGCTCTGTCTGTTGAGCTATCCCGGCAGAACATTTCTCCAAGCCATTCGGGAGACTTTGTGGGCAAGGACCAAAGCCAAAATTATTGAAACTTATTTATTATGTTTATTTCTCCGAAAAACGTGAATTTTACGGGGCGGACACCAGTGTCCGCTGCAGCATCAGCCGGTGGCACTGACAACAATGGCCAATTGAAGTTTATTATGCTCTGCAGTTTATTGTGACGGCACACACAGTCTTCCTTTCCTAAATTAGACAAAATAAAGGTTTTTTTCCTTTGTTCACATAGCAAAAGCAAAGATGTATGAACATGTCCAAGAAGAAGTCAGCATGGATTTACCCACTGAATAGTAGGTCTTAGCTGGAGTATTGACGCTCATTGATGGAGTTTTTACCTAATACAACAGAAAACCATGTTTAAAACATTAGGGGTATATTTTGCATCTGATGGAAAGATTCGGTCCCTCAATCTATTCCGCAGTGACTTAATGTGATGTCAGTGAGTGTGTCTTTGTGTTTCTGTGTGAACTTTGCTCAGTGAAGAATAACTGTTGGAAGCTACGTGAAGGAAGAGATTGTTTTCCTATCCATTTCTTTTATTACATCAAAGAAGTGTTTCTTCATAAGTCGATCCAATTCAGCTCTTGTTGACTGATCGGTAAGTGAACATTTTCCATTTTTTTAAATATAAAATTATTATTTGCACAGTATCTGTTCCGATTTGTCAATCCCAAATTTCTAGACCTGCATGTAGATTTGGCTTGGTTGACCTGATGGATCTCACAAGGAACATGATGTAAGGTTTGTGCCACGTGGATCTACACGAAACTTTCAGGAAAAGTTTGTTGCACAAATTACAGACGTGTCCAGCCGTTCAACTCAATGCACCTTTGTTAATGCAAAACTTGCAACTGAAAATCGAAGTTAGGCAACCACGCAACACACGCACATTGCCTTACAAATAGCAAAATTTTCCATCTAGAAAAATATATATCCCGTTTTTTTTGTGTACAACTTATTTTTCCACTATTAAATTTCATCTTCTTACCTTCAAGACATTCTTTACCTTCCTCGTCAACATTTATTCAATTATACATTAGGTAGATACTTCAGAGTATTGTATTGTTACATGTAGGTTATGGAATCTCAGCCTTAACTAAAAGTGTCTTTGACTTGGCCATGTTCTGTGGTATCAGTACCAAAAGGAAACCCCAAAGAAAAGTGAGACATTGATCAATGCTGTCATGGCTTCAATCCCAGAAGGCCCTAAATACTGTTTTTTTCCATAAGGAATGCATTGTGAGGATTATAAGAAAATTATTTTGAACACTTCCAGGAACGATAGAGAATTGATAATCGAGATATTGTTATTAGATGTTTTTGTAATGTAAAAGCCTGCAGAGAGTTCTTCAATATGGTCTTGGATTCGTTTCCAGACCAATACAAAATTCTCCTATAAGAATAGGATTATAAATTTTAACACTGCTGCTTGAAACCCTTCCCTTTAATTTTCCATCCTTATCATCATTTTTTAAGGTTTTTATGTCTCAGGAAATTTCTATTGCGATACTTTAAGTACAGTTTATTTTAAATTGTAGAAAATGTTTTTCCCATATACTTACTTCATTGTGCTTACGTGGTTTTTTCCCTTCGGCAGACGAGAAGGAAACGCCAAAGACTGCCTTAACCGAGGGAAATTTTATTGGACTAGCCCACTTTACCATCTGCTCTGATAACTATAAACTGCTGTTTTCCCAGAATCCCTGGCTTTGTAATTAGAAATAAATGTGCTTCTTAATAGCTCTCCAAAACATTTCCTCAACTTTTGACTCAAGAATTCAGAAACTGTTCGTAACTAGGAACAAGGTTGTAAATAATAATTTATTAATCATAAGTATGTAAGATCTTCTACGGTCCTCAGATTTGTTAGAATTTAACAGGACCTGAAAAGCTTTACAAAAAATATTGGAAAATTTATTTTTATAAAAATATTTATTTTCCTCAACTTTTTGGGTGATACTTAAAAACAATTAAAACACAAATTTTTATGACACAAGGCATAGCACAAAATCTCTCAGATTTACAGGGAAATTTATATTGCAGAACATTGCTTAAACAACACACTTGATTGACATTTAGAAATGTCAATCTATCCAGTGACAACTTGCACAAATACCACATATAACATAACATTTGCTTGAATATTGAAGCTCACAGTTGATGATGAATCAATGTGTGAATATGAATAGCTTCTTCACGTTTATTCACGGGGGTGTACTGAATCCTTTTTATAAAATTCTTTACTTGATGGAAGATGTAGCCCATCACACAGTTGGCACAATGGTGTACATTTTGGGGGAATAAATTTTAATATACAAGTCTGTAAACCTGAATCGTTTACAAAAATTTCATCATAAATGTTTAATGGTATACATGTGGCTGAGTCATGAATTTGTCACTTGACCATGTCTTGATTGCATTCACACAAACTCTGATAAAGCAGGGTATCTGCATGGACTCCTCTTGTATATAATTTTATAGGCAAATAATTGATCTTTTG
This sequence comes from Ladona fulva, assembly GCA_000376725.2. Classification (NCBI taxonomy): domain Eukaryota; kingdom Metazoa; phylum Arthropoda; class Insecta; order Odonata; family Libellulidae; genus Ladona; species Ladona fulva. Next base: position 51,081 of record APVN02030846.1, read on the forward strand.
AGTGATGTATAGCACGTTCCATTATAACAGCAGATCTTTGTAAAGAAATGTGTCGAATCTGAGGTCCATTTTTGGTCCAACAGCGACTCAGAGTATGTGGAAATTTCCTTTCTCCTCTTCCAGTCATGAGCAGAAGCCAGATTAGAGGCAGGCTTAGTGGATATATCCCTCAAATGCTGTTCTAGCCATCACTTAAACCCAAATTTTACAAGGGAAGGTAACTTACCTTGATCCTTCGGAAATAACAGGACCTCATAAGTGACATTCCCCTCTTTGTGAGAAGGAAAGCTAGATATAATACTGAATCATAATAACCAATTTTAAACAACTGAATTCATGTTTTCCGACATCCGTTGTGATAATACTATTCTGCTACGTTAGTGCCACCAAACAATGGATGCAAATAAATTATTGTAATGTTAATAAAATAAAAAAATCCATGCAAACACTGCAAGCGGAGCTAGGACACGGACTATCTCCTCTGTGATTTTCCTCTCTCTCTCTCTCACTTTCTTCTCAAGGTTCACTTGTCTGAAACTCAGTGCCCCTTTGTCCAAGGTGGTAAGATTTATGTGGAACTGGGTGTATCTACCTGTAGCAATACAATAAATACTGGAGTTCCTACCTAATGTATTCTTGAATGAATGTTGACGAGGAAGATGAAATTGAATAGTTCCTAAAAAAAAAACGGGATAAATATTTTTCTGTATGGAAAATTTTGCTATATATATGGCAATGCATGTGTGTTGTGATGTTGCCTTACTTCTATTTTCAGTTGCTAATTTTGCATAAACAAAGGCACGTTGAGTTGAATGGCTGGACAAGTGTCTGCTATTTTTGTGCAAGGAATGTGTCCTGAAAGTTTCGTGTAAATCTGCATGGCAGAAACTAGGTGTGTTCCTTATAAGTTCAGGTTCAGAGTATTTTCCAAGTGGCGACAGAACCTCATCTGAGTCATCTGGTATTACAAATGAAGACAGGGATGAGTTAAGCATGGGTGAGCCATCACAACCTATCTACAATTCATTTGCCAATATTTGGACTGAATCAAGTGGAAAGCAACCAGATGATTATGGTGTCAATTCCTTGTTTCTGGATAATATTTCTCCCAGTGTACTCTACAATTATTGATGATGATATCCGGAATATGATAGTAGATCAAATGAACTTATGTGCCAAGCAAATTAAATGCAAGAGTATTCAATTAGGCAAAAAATCCAGGGTTGTGGATTGGAAATCAACAGATATGAGAGAAATAAAGAAATTCTTCAGTCTATTGATCTATATGGGGTTAGTAAATATTTCAAGTAAATATGCTAACTATTGGAGCACAAAATCTATGTACAGCAATCAATTTCTCCTCAGGCTACGAGTAGAAATAGATTTCAGTCACTTTTCCAAATGCTACATTTTTCGAATAACAAAGAAACACCGGAAAATAACCAGCTTTACCAGGTTTATCCCCTTCTAGATAATAAAATGGTTTTGAAATTTCAAGAAATATATATGCACAGAGAAAGCATTTGTGTAGATGAAACCTTAGTTCCTTTTCAAGGTAGACTAGTAATAAAGCAATATATTCCACAGAAAGGAAGCAGATATGGTATAAAATGTACAAATTATGCCTTGAAAAAGGGTACACCTGGAATATGAGAACTTATGCTGGAAAAGATCATGATTCAGGGAGATCTGCTCCTACAGCTGTGGCAATGCAGTTAGTGGAAAACTACTTGATGCTGGTAGGAAAATAATCACAGATAATTGTTATAAAAGCTTAGAGCTGGCAGACTTATTAATGAATCAAAGGATGCATTTGCTAGGAATAGTTCAGAATAATAGGAGGGGGCTCCCAAATGGTGTAATTAATAAGAAACTGAAAAAGGGTGAAATTATTACAAGAGAAAATCAGAAGGGGGTGTCTGTTATGAAATGGAAGGATAAATGAGAAGTGCTCCTTTTATCTACTTTCCATTCCGATGAAATGATACTTGTGAAAAACGAGGGAAGGAGTTGATGAAGCCATTGGCCGTCATAGACTATAATTCAGGCAGATCTTCAATAGACTTCTCAGATCAGTTGTCTCATATTTCTCTCCACTTTGGAAATCTTTTAAGTGGTACAGAAAAGTCATCATTGAAGTAATTCTGGGAATGGCATTGGTGAATGCCTTTCTTATTTTCTGTGAGATTAATTAGAGACTATCACTACTACAGAATTTAAGGAAGAAATGTTGAATGCTTTCCTGAAATTGGTGGATAGGGACGAAGGGAATGAAGAGGATCCACAACGTGGACCATCTCAACCAAGGAAAAGAAACCGCATGTCTTCTCATTCCTTCATGAGAATCAAGGGAAGTTCAAGGATTCAACAAAGGTACTGCCATGGCTGCTAAGAAAAAGGGAGAAATATCAAAAAATGTTGTAAGGAAAGTAACAACTTATTGTAGTGACTGCCAGGACAAACCAAGATACTGTTTGGAGTGCTTTAAAAAAACCTACAAATGATAATATTGTCTATGTTACTTATGAATTGAAAAAAACTTTGAAAAATCTATAAATATACTCTGAATTTATTTTATATAATTTTCATGTAAGCAATATATTCCTTTACCCATCAGTTGAACATAAATCACTTGATTTTTATTTAAGTTTCAACAATTAAATGCTCAAGTATCTTAATAAGGTATGTTAAAGTCGCAACATGGTGTAATTTCTTTCATTAAGTACATGTATTGAAGTAGAGGTGAAGTATGAGTGAAAATGTTCTTTTGGTTAGATCCTAAAAGTAGTACACATGTTGGCAAAGAAATTATTCACCAAAGCTATTTTTTTATTATTAAACATTCTACCGTAAAAATATTCAACATAATGATAAAATTAATGAACTTGTTAAAATTATAGAAATAATTTGATTTAAATCAGAGATCCCTGTATCTCTACGAATCATGTTTTAGTAATTACATAAATATTCTAAAATTTCCCTATTTAGAAAAATTATAATTACACCAACTGGCACATTATTAGCCGTATTATTTCTTGTTGTATTTATTTTATAATTTTATAAGGAAATGCTACACTTTAAGTGCTTTTATTGGTTTTTTGTTTCATGGATAAGGAGTAAGATATGGCATTCAATATAAAAAGCTATTCAAAGCACTCTACAAATGTTGCATTCCTTTGCAATCCTTCTGATTCTCCATGTAGCAATAGTTTGAATACCTATTCATTAAATTTTTTACATTCCTTCTGAAGTTTGTTTTTTATTCCTGTTAACTTTTAAAATGTGGCTTTTGAAACTAGTTTCGACCGGCAATTGGGAGACCCGGGTTCGATTCCCGGTCCCGTCAGACTTTTTTCAAGTCCATTCTTCCTTGGGAATTTTTCTGGGTGCGCACCATCTTGCGCAAAGTCATCTTTACCCATTTTAGATAGTTTTTAAAAGCTTGAACTTTTAGTAAATAACTGAGTCAGGAATTATTTTACCAATTATGGTCATCATGCAACTCTTCCTCTAGTAATTGTGTAACAACAATTAAATGTCTGTGCAAATTATTTGCTATTGTTTTTTTTGTACTATCAGTTGGCCAATTGATTGTCATTTCTTTTTAAGATGGCAAAGGAAGGGTGAAAGAAGCTCCAACCAAGGGCACTCTGGTGGCATGCAAGTTCAGTGGAGATGGAAATTATTACAGAGCTCTAGTAATGGATGTAAATGAAGAAAATGAAGTGTTTGTTAGCTACGTTGACTTTGGCAATCAGGAATGGGTTCCACTGGAAAAGGTTCAAAGACTACCCGATGAACTGAAAAAGGTATTCACTGATCATCTCTGTTTTTCATCAAACCAATATGTCATTAGTTCTTCAGTCATCCAAGCAGTTTCATCACATTTGAGCAGTTTCCACTTAAAATATTTAAAAAGGTGGATGTTTTGGATTAGTACAAATTTTGAATGAAATATTTTTAAATATTCTAACTATGTCATTCCTCCAAGTATTGCTGGATACCATTAATTTCATTTTCCACTTTTTCGCTGTAGTTTTAATCTAATTTTATTCCTTTCTCATTAGCAGTAGTATTCCTTGGAAAAACTGTCATATATGAAAATACACCAGCATTTCATTGACATTTCCAATGTGATGTAAAACGTATCTCAGTTTGCATTCTAGTTATATTATATGCCTTTGATACTCTGTCAGCTTCTTTTTAGAATCTCTGTGGGGATTTTGTGCATGTTTTTTCCCTGTCCAAGACCACTTTCTTGCATTCAACAGTGTGTATCTGAGGCAATTTTCTTAAAATCAAAAATTTTCTTCATTGATTAGTCTTTAACTTCTCTCTTAATGTTTTCAAGTTATTGAAATGCTACATAGAGTTAAAAATGAAAATAGAATAAAATTTTGTTGCAGTTAGCTAAAATGATACACAAAGAAAGATCTTGTGCTTTCCCAGTGAACTGCTTAAAGAAATCTGTTTCCATCCAGGTCAGGGTGTTGGTTGTCACTGATGTTTCGGCTACTCTCTGCAGTCATCTTCAGGGTGTAATGATAACAGTCCAGGTCTCACTATATATACTCACAAGGAGATATGTAGTATCAGCAGCAATTTTGACGATAAAACTTGGCAGTTAGATAGATTTTAAGTCAAGAACGATGAATTACCCCCAACTAGGGTTTTACGGGCAATAGTTTTCGTGGAAAATGAACTTTCAGCCAAATTTACACTAAGATTATGGTGCTAACTATTAGGGTAATGTTCAGCATAGAAGTTCGAGTAGTGGTAAGAAGTCAGCTTCTGAAGGGGGTTCCATCCCAAAGTGAATTAATTTTTTTCCTTGTTTTTTCTTATATTTTGGTCTTCAGAATTTTGATCTATCCCTGCTTATTTCTTCGTGTGACTTCAGAATGTAATAAGTTCGAGAATTTTCTATACTGCAACTCTCCCATTTCATCAAACTGAACGGAAATACCCCGTCCAAAATACTAGTAAGCATTACATTCCTAAATATTAAATGAAAGATTTTTATATTTCTACACAAACTTTATGGAGTAAAAATCGGTAGTAAGTAAAATCCGTGTGGGGCATAAGGACCATCCACAAACCACATGCAAAAGTCACAATTGTAACCAAAGTGATGGATAGTCTTGGCTTTAAAACCTTAGGAGTGTACAGTGTTCCTTGTGAATGTGAACTAACATAGAGGAAACAAGCCGAACCATTGAAACCTGACTGAAAGAGCGCTATTGATGTATTAGACTTCATCACCCAATGAAATCCGCAATGTCAGAGCACTCCCTGACCAAGAAACGCAATATCAGCTTTGATAACACTAAGACCTTGTGGAAAGGCAATGGCTATTGGTACCAAATAGTGAAAGGGGCAATTGAGATTCACCTAAACAAAAACAAAATCAACCGAGGTGAGGGATTCCTGAGCAAAACATTTAATGGAACACTGAGGAAAATCAAAGACAAGAGCAAGAGGATGACTCCGGCCAATGAGGAAGAAGCCAATCGGAAAAGTGAAAGGAACATCTAGCTGAGTATACATAGCGAGACCTGGACCAATATCATCACACCCTGAAGATGACAGTGGCGGAGAGAGTAGCCAAAACATCAGTGACAACCAATGCCCTGACCCAGATGGAAATCCCCGAAAGATTTCTTCAAAATAATACAGTCATTATGTTGTTATTTTTAACTGAAACTGAGTGAGGGGAACAATTTCCAAGAAAATTAAACATTACTGTATTTAGTGTATACGATTTTCTTCCATTTCAGTAATAGCTCCTAAGCAAGTAAATCATGCATATCATACGAATATGATAACTCAGAGACCATTAAACCAATAATTAAGTGTGGATTTGTTTAATCCTCATACACTTGTGTTTTCTCTTGAAAGGAAATATATTTGGGATTTTTTAGTGAGCAATGCTCTAATAAATTAAATCCATTTAGTTAATTTTAATAATGCTTCGGCCTGAGATGTAATATTTCCAAACTCGTATTATTGAATTATGTCTATACATAAAATAGTAGCATAATCAGCTTTTATTTAAAAAAATCCTTTTTGATTAGATCCCTTGCTATGCAGTGAAGATTGGTTTGAAAGTACATGGCATCTCGAAGCTCACTCCTGAGGCAGTGAGATTGTTGAATACATTTATTCTCAACAATGAAGAGTTGAAAATAGTAAGTATTTTTCTCTGCTAGATTAAATTAGAGTATTGATGAAAGAAAGACATCAGAAAATGTGTAATTTTTATATTGAAAATAGGTTTTTCCCGATGGAGATCTGAGAAATTGTGAACTAATTACCAAATCTGGGGTCAGTCTGAATGACAAGATAGCAGAGCCTTCCATTAAATCTCCCAGTACTAATTCTGGTAAGCAAATACACTTTTTCCTATACTGCTTGATTTTATATTTACTAGGATTTTGTTAGCTAAGTAACTAAATTTTTTGTATTTTTTTAAATGAAATTTTTTGTGCAGATGGAAGGATAAAATGGACTTCTGAAATGGTAGGGAAGTTGGAAATCCCAGAGAGTGGCTCTTTGAGCATAAAGTTTCTCATTTTGCATTGTCCTGGAAAATGCACTATTGTTGGTTGTGCCGCTGAAGACCCTCGAATTGCGCTTGTCTACAAAACTTTCCCAGCTGAAGTGACCGAGTACTGTGAGAAATGCCCACAAGTGCCGTATGTACCAGTTGCATACGAGCTGTGCCTGGCTAAGTTCACAGGTGAGTGCGTAATCATGGATTGGCTCCATTTATAAGTCAATCCTTCTCTTGATCTTGACCCAATTGCCATCAGACACAGTTACTGTTTTTGAAGATGTGCAAAATACAAGGAAGTAAGCTGGAAAGAAATTTCTATTGAACAGCATGTAGTTTCTTGTAAATACTATGGCCATATAATTTAGTGGTGCTCTCCTAATAGCCTTTAAATACAGCAGTTCCTCAGTACAACTCTCACTGATTCAATTATTTGCAATGTAGCAGGATATTTTAATATTTCAGAATTATGAATCTATTTATTTATCTGAAATATCATTAATTTAAACTTGATGGAAATCGTTTTTTAAATAATCTTGTCCCACAATTGGAGATTGTGATGAGTGACAGATATTTTTGAAGAAAAATGAAATATATTTTGTGGCACAACTGAAAAAATTATGTGAGCATAATTGGAAAGAATTACTCTTCCTTAATGAAACCATATGATTGTTATAGAACATCAATTGAATATTAGGCTTCATTATATTATAATTTAGAAACAGAGTAACGCCAGTCCAGAACATTATCACCCCTGCTGGGTGCCTCGTTTACCTGGTTCAAGCCCCCCTGGTGAATTAACTCATTAACTGCAATTTGTGACTCACGGTTACTACAAGATGTTCCAATTCACTTTGGGTAGGTTTAAATCACCTTCAGTTACTGTTATTGCATTGTTTGCTTTTTCAGAATATCTCTTATTTGAGTTTTTAAGAATGGCAGAGTCATCTTCCCGTTTCCGATATGCTCTGATAATATTAACCGATCTTTGCTTTCCTCAGAGTAATTTAGCACACAACATTTCATCTTTGTCATTAATCCATGATAAAGTGCTGGTAATCTTTTCCCTAACGTATATGAAGACTCTACTCCCTTGTGAAGGGCGTTCTCTCCTGTATACATTGTAACTGACTGGAAAGATTTTGTCTGAGGAAATATCATCCCTTAACCATAAGTCAGTGCCAACTACTATTTCCAAATTGTAAGACTATTAATGTTTATAATTCTTTAATTTTATTTAAAATACTGCTGCAGTTTGCCTGAAGTATTGTTAGCTCCTTGCCTGTGTCCTTCTTGCACACTAAGTCCCCAAAAGCAGCATTGTTTGTCTTTTTAGCCAGCTCTGATGTTCCGTTGGTCCTTCCAACGGAAGTTTGTCCTTCGTCTCTATTTGCGCTTCCATCAGTGTAATTCATGTTTCCCTTAAATTCACCATTACCTTCACATCCTACGTCAAAAACCATCTCAGACTCTGTAGAAGTCTTCTCGGGTGGACAACTGACCCGGTTGTCCACCCGAGAAGATTATTCACCGGGAAAACATCAAATCCTGCATCTCAGACTCATTTGGGCCTTTATCCTTGTTTCACACTCAAATAAGACACTAAACACTTATCCATCTCTCTTTTTTTAAGCTTCCTCCATCAGCATCACTATCGATAAGGGCATCATCCAAATCACCATTTGCTGCTATTCTATCACTACTTATACATTCCAGTCTACTATTCTTTCTTCCGAATACATCTCCTCCGCCATCACAATTTAAGTCACTCATGTATACAAACTCATCATCACTTTCCCCATTGTAAAGTCTAATGTTCTCATAAATATCTCGTTTAACTCCATTTAGATTCCCCACCTTTGATTTCTCTTTTACCCTTAACTTGTCCATATTCCTCATACACAAACACTTCTGTATTCTTCATATCAATCCCCAAACCTCCTCTATCCTTAATAAACTTCCTGACATCACCCTATTAATAACCTTAAAAAACAATTTTCCTAGTTTTTCATTGCCCCTTCTATTTAAATGTAATCCATCCCTTCCAATGTCCTCACTGTTTTACCAGCAATTTGGGTCAACAAAAGTCAACTTTTTGGTCCTGCATACCCAGTCCAAACCTTCGTTTATATAGTCTACGCGTTTGTTTGTCAACAAACTTCAACAAATCCGCCACTCACTATAATTTTTGCCCCTTTGAATTTGCTTACTGCCCCTGTACACAAATCATAAATGTTCCCAATCACATGCTTGTCACTTTTAGCAGCCCTAATATCATTAGTTCCAGTAAGCTAAAAAATACTTTGTATTTTCCACAAGATTTATTAATACTACCAGTTTCACTTCCGTGGAAGCATCATCAGGTAACAACAAGAATTATTCAGTGGTTTATATACCTCTGGAAAGGATGTGAAGGAGGGGTGGGGGAAGAGGGGGTGGAGAGGGGTAGTGGGAGGAGATATTAAGGAAAGAGTTTACTAGGAAAGGCTATGAGGGGTGAATGGTTGAGAAAGTGAGCTCATTAGTGAGCATGCCATTTTTTTAATGGCAAAGGATCTCCACTTCCTCCAGGACATCAAGTCCGTGGCTGTGTTCTTCCTGATGCAGTCTTTTGGGCTGAAAGTCGCTCTCCAAGAGGTGTAGGGCGAAGCTGGAAATGGGTTGCCCTCTCTTGAGACGGAAATTCTGCTGATGTTCAGTGACTCTGACGTTCAACAATCTCCGGGTCCTTCCCACCTACTTAGAGGGGCAATCGCTGCATGACAATTCATAGATCCCATAAGGCTGAAAGATGAATAAAAGGCTGTCCTTGTTTCTTTGGGGAGGGTGTTTGTGATTTTGTAGGAAATATTACCACTTTTGGAAAACACTCCACTTCTTGGACTTTTCTCCTCTGAATCTCACCATTGAGTCTCCAAGAACTAGTATCTCTGGCATTTTCTCTTCCCAACAGTCCTCCTCTAAACAATCCTCTCCTTTTTCCCTCCTCGTCTTGTGCTCTTTGTTTTCTTTGAGTTGGAAGCTTTTCCTCTTCCTTGCCTCATCTAGTTCTTCCTGCAACTGCTTTATGATCGCCTCCTTTTCCTGTAGTACTTCCTACACTGTTGGTCCTTGCTGCACCCAACACTCCTCCAGTTCTCCTGATCATGCTCCTCAATTTTTCTTTTACTGCATCGATGATGAAACCATTCTCCTCAATCACTACACTGTACCCTAAGCTTTAGGTTTTTAGCACAAACTGTGCATTCTATCTTTTTCCCAACCATCATAGAACAATACAACCTTTCACTTTTTAGGAGCTCCCCAGACAAGTCTGTCCCCTTCGACTGCCTCTGACTGATAGTCTAACACCTTCTTATATGAAACATGATTAAGAATATGGATTTTACTTCAAAAATGTAAAACTTAGGTATTATAAGTGTGAGTTATTCAGCACAATAAATGAATGAATAACCAAGTTCACCTATGCATCCATGTATAATATCATTTAAAAGTTATCTGGAAAGGCATATTGCAACTTGAACCTCTGATGAATATTGCAAATATGAGGAATACTAATTTAAAATCAAATTAGTGCATAAAATTAACTTCAGACTTCATTTATCCAAAGTAAATAGCACTTGCTAATGATTTAGAAAATTAAATTAATTAAATGATATTTGTTATATAATGTGGTAAATGTATTCAGTCTATCAGATGCACACATTAGTCTGATTTCCCTGGATGAGCTTTCTGACTGCAGTCCAATTGGCTTTGGAACCCTTTCTAGAGTCACATCCCCACTCTTAGTTCAAAATTGGATGGAGACAGTTATGGCAAGCATCAATGGTCTCAGGATTCCACTGTTCATTCACAGAATAGTATGTAAGTTGAACTTCGTAGGTTGGGTGGACGGCAAGGCATGTAGATGTCAGTAATTTAATTCTAATTTAAGAGAGTCTTCAACATCAAAGTTTAATCATTAGACTTTGTGGTTAACTCACAAGATAATCCTAGTAGTAAGAAGGATCTGATTGCATCCCATGAGCCTATAATTTTACAAAACTGGTGTAGCTCATTTGCATGAAATTGGCTAATGACAACCTGCAAGAGGGGAAATGAGTGGATGAGAGAGGTATTTGCCCACCATCTATCATTTAGTGAATGCTGCTTAATCATGCTTAATAAGCACAACCCCCTATTTCCTCAGTTGAACTGGGCCCACCTGTGCAGAAAACTACTGAAATGTTGGTTAATATAATGCAGATGAGCTAAAAGGGCAATTCACCGCTTTTTGGTAATTTTCTTATTGCATAATACTTTTTCAGATGGTTTGTGGTACAGAGGTTTTGCTGTAGATGCCAAGGGAGATGAGAGTCAAATCTACTTTGTTGATTTTGGAAATTGGATGAAGGTGAAGCACAAGGACATTCGAAAGATGGTTCCAGAATTTATGAAAGTGCCATTCATAGCAGTCCTTTGCACGTACAAAGGTAAATATGTTTGATGTGCCTTTATTTAGCTGGTCAGGTTTAATGAAATTGGCTCTCATAAGATATGAATGCTTTTGTTATTTCCAAGCTTACCTTTCACACTATTTGTGAATCCTAGAACAACTTGTGGGTTTAACTCAATTTGATGAATCTCCTGGAAAGAGATGGAAAATTCATCATTCCATCAATAAAGAGACTTGAATTCTGAAAGAAAACTTTTCAAAAGGTTGATTTTTTATGAAGAAATTTTAGGGTGGTAAAATAGAGCTAGTAAGTTTATCTTTAAGTATCTTCACTTTAAGAAGATAGTTAACCTTTTCCACATAATACATATTTTAACTATGTAGAGAAATATTTCTTTTATAGTAATTGACATGGTCCATTTTTGACATAGTGGTGATCTTTTCTCATGCTATTCCACTGGTTTAATTATCTTTTTTTGTTTTGTTGTGTTTCTCTTTATTTAAAGTGCAATATAGTGCCTAATTGCGTAATTCTCATACTATTATCTACTTGGTAATTTCACTTGAAACAAAGGTGTTACAGAATGCTTTCCCAAAAAGATTAATAAATGATGTTTTAATCCCCTAAATTCCCAAGGAAATCGATTTTTTTTGGAAGGAAAGCATTGTAGCATGTAACTTGACTTGTAGATACTTCAGGTTGTTCCAGATTTTAATTTAGATTGATTGAAAATTAAAGAGTAGTTAAGCTTTTTATTTAATGATACTTACATTCACATCAGATAACTACAAATTGTTTATGTACATAAATTATAACAAGTGTGAAAAATAGCGACAAGACTGGGACTAAGTTACCTTCCTTTCCTTTATCCTTACATAATTATGATCATGATAAGAAATAAAAGTGAATTTGTGTTTTCTGATTAATTGGGCATCCATCATTTGTGAAGATAATAGAGAGTTCACTGAGTGTGTTATTTAATTTATTGATATGATGATATATGATTTGAAATATATAGTAAATACCTAAGTAATAGTCTGTGTAGCCCCTAATTTGTGGTCAGAAAATGCAAAATTTTTCACATACCTCCGGCAAAAGTCAACCCTCGAGTTAAGTAAAGTGTATCTTATGTGCAGCTAAGGGTATTGTCACATGTACAGTCACTTGCAAAAGTGTATGGGCAAGTTCCGTCGCTGCTCAAGCGGCCAAACAGTGCACTTCAAAATTCTGTTGGTGCTACATGATTTGCAGGTAAGGAGGAAAACAGTGGTGGGGGTATATGTTTTGGAACTTAAGGCAGGTGACGAGAAAGAAGGAATCGCTGTGGAATTTCAGGGAACCAGAATCAATTAAAACAGCACCTCCCACCATTGAAATGGTTTGTAGGTTACTTTGGTCTCCAATTGATATAGTTTACTTGAAAGGAAAAGCTTTTCTGTTTCTAGACGAGCAACTTGGCGACGTTAAGCCGATTAAAAGGGACTTCAACAATTTTCTAAGTTAGGATATGAATGTAAGCGTTAATGCTGATATTTTTGATTTTTAAGAAGCTTTCAGGAGCTAAATTCATCTAGAATTTAACAAATTATATTTTTGTGTTACTTTGACCTAAGCTTTATTATTTCATCAAATAAATATTTTTTATGAAATATTATTGTGCTAACATGAGAAATAGAAATATCACACTAAACATACATACATTCTTAGAGGAAACGCTTGAGGAATGTTTAAAGGGAAAGAAAAGACACAGACGGATAAGGTGTGAATCTTTTAAGTGGTTTTCTTAGGTTTTCTGAGGCTTTCTTTTAAGGTTTTCTTATATATTCTCTACTGATACAAATGTGGAAACTTAAGGATAAGGGATTTATCACTACTGATGAATATCAAAATGAATAAAAGACAGAGTATTTAAGTGATATAATAATGGGTGATATCTCCTCCAACCTCCATTGAGAAATGTTAATCAAACTTGTTCACATTTACTTTATTTTAGATTTGAATGTAATTACATTGCTGGAAGATATTTTCTTTAGAATAGTAATAATCTCCAGACTCGTTGCTTCAGTTGCATTCGGTGAAATGATGGTGATGAAACAATATTTCTTAGTTCATTGTTTATTCCTTCCTCTTAGTGTCTGCCTCAATATGCAATTCCCATGATTGGATTCTTTATTTTTATGGGGCTCCCAGATAGCCAAGTGGGCAATGCATTCGACTTCAGAGAAATTCAGTCCTGGGTTTGATTCTCGGTGGGGGCATACATGCGAATTGACCTAAGCTATCAAAGCACTTTTAACAATACTACTAAATTATCTTTATTTTCATCTTCCCCATCAAAGCGCATCTTGTCGTGTTCATATTGGGTGGACTTCCTAAATATCAGAAAGTAATGCAGTGCTCAGAAAATGGAAAGCATTTTGAAGTCATTCATTGAGAATTTTTTCCTGAACGTGAAACATCGCTAATTACAAATACATATTTGACAACATATTTGGGACACGATACTAATGATTAAATATCGTCTACCGTGGGGAAAATTTTTATTTCAATATTAAATTGTATCGTTGCCAAGAAGAGAGAGATCTTAAGTTGAATCAAGAATGTAGTGCAATATTTAGTGTGTTATTTAAAAGGATTCATCATCAATTGGAGTTCTCTGTATCAATAGGTCTATGACGTTGTTACAGCCTTACTCTTCAATTTTACATTTCCTGGTCTTGATTTTATACCGTTGAGAAGTTTTGCTCTTCTTCTTCCATTCTTTAATTTCTTTCCACCGCTACTTTCACTGAAGTTTCAGTATTTTCTCATGTGCTAAAAATCCTACTCCTTTGCCACTTTTTGATAGTTTCTATCAACAGCCCTCTTCTTCCAAATGCTTAAATATCTCATTTCTTGTTTTCTCCCTCAAGTGTATTTCTTTCTCTTTTTTCAGAATTCTAACACATTTCAAACGTCTCTAGTTGCTTTCCATTAGTTTTCCTAATCATTTACACTTTAGATTCATATAAAAACACACTAAACATGTTTCATTAACCTTTTTCTTATATTTATTTTAAACAATTTTTACGTTCTGCTTAACACCATCTTTGCCATTGTCATTCTTTCTTTAATTCCCATCTCAGATTTATTTTTACCATACTTCACAATGTCAAGGATCTAGAACCCCTCTTCTAGTTTAACACCCCTTCTACCCAGCATTAATTTCTATCCTTTTATTCTTAGTTTTTCCTTCATCTTCAATCCATCTATAGCAGTCTTTGTTAATACTATCCAAAAACCTTTTTTAATACATCAGAAGCCTCAGAAAACCTAAGAAAACCACTTAAAAGATTCACACCATATCCGTCTGTGTCTTTTCTTTCCCTTTAAACATTCCTCAAGCGTTTCCTCTGAGAATGTAAAGAAAGTAGATGAATGACTAATAAGTGATATTGAATCATAATGATTGCTTTCTGAGGTTTTCTCAAGATCTCTTCAGATATTATTATATTATTATTTATTATTCAGGGTCCATCACTAAGATCCGAAAGTATGGGGTACAAATATTTAGAATAACATCTGAGATATGATAATTCTGTTTTGGCCCAATAGATAAAATACTTGAACTCAGAATGAGATACAATTTTGGGGATTAGAGGAAATTCAGCACTAATAAGCCGATTGCTTAAGCAGAATGCAAGCGACTTTTACCCGCATTGTTGAAAGGCTTCTCTAGAACTAAGGAGGTAACGGGAGTTTGTTTACCTTTCAGTATTATCCTCTTTCCTAAGGCAAAGTAATTTCTTATTCCATATACTGAATCCGAAAATTGGTCTTCTCTCACACATGCTTCCTCTTTCCACCCTATTCTCTGATTGAGTATTCTTAAAGAGTCTTTGACGTATATCATGAGAAGCTCATTCTCCGAAATTGCTGTCATTTGTTTCCCTTATTTCGTTTGGGTATTGACACAATTACTGTCTCATGTATATCCACTACCATCTCTCCTGTTACGTAATTATCACAGAATAGTTTGTACTATACATTTATTGCATTATTTCATAACATTTGTTATTCTTACTTTGAAATATTCTCGATTACTAGAGACTTCCTTATCCTGAGGCCTTAGTTACCAGCTCCAAGTTCCGCTTAGAGAATAGGAAGAATATGGGAAGGGCATTTATAAATTTCATTTTTTTCACCTCATATTCAATGCCACTATACTAAGAAATTGTATTTGAAAATAGGGATTTAAATGGGGACATGTGTACCAATACACAGAAAAGATTTTTGAAAATAAGATTTACATTATTCCTGAGATTAATTCTGTGCATTAATGCTCAGAATTCGAATAAATTATTTTTATATATTTTTGGGTGAATTATCTTAGGAGTATACTTCTTCTAACCATAGCTGTTCTTTATAATTTTAACTGAATTTAGGTAGTAAACAATATCTATAGGTAAATGAAGTTCAATTAATATTTCTTTTTTTTTTGATGTCTTTAGCAAACAAGTTTTGTTTATACTAACGTAATTGCTTATGAATTATGACAAGAAAGAAACCGGATTAGTGTAATAGTGTTACTTGCAATTGCATCAGTTAATTTAAGAGATTCTCTCAGCACTGGTATGTTCAGAACGTTTTAAATAACATTTTTTTAATTCAGTGGTACATTTGATCCCTTGGTTTCATCGTCAATTGCACTGTTGGCAGAAATGAAAGACTGAATGAGAGCATTCATCAGTCTTAGTCCGATGCCCATAGGTAGCTGACATGCTTATCCTTCACTCCCTACTTCCTCCAATCCTAAACAGTAATTACTAGAGATGCACCGAATACTCTTTTTCGCCAAACACCAAATAGCCGAATTTTAAAATCTGCATTCGGCCGAAGCCGAATATTACCCCATCGAAATAATTTATAGAATACAAGAAAAATAAGAAATCTTAAAAAAATTTTATTTAGTAATTAGTAATAAAATTTTATAAGTTTAAGATTATAGTGAAGAAACAATAATTTTTCTTCATTATTTGCAGCCAGATTACTCCTGCGAGGCTTTCTTTTAAGGTTTTCTTATATATTCTCTACTGATACAAATGTGGAAACTTAAGGATAAGGGATTTATCACTACTGATGAATATCAAAATGAATAAAAGACAGAGTATTTAAGTGATATAATAATGGGTGATATCTCCTCCAACCTCCATTGAGAAATGTTAATCAAACTTGTTCACATTTACTTTATTTTAGATTTGAATGTAATTACATTGCTGGAAGATATTTTCTTTAGAATAGTAATAATCTCCAGACTCGTTGCTTCAGTTGCATTCGGNAAAAATAATAACTTTGTAACATTTTGTATAAAATTAGGCACCTTCTGATCTTTGGCTCAGGTGGACAGTGCTGTTAAACTTTGTGACTTGTGTAACTAATTATATCTTTGTTTTTTATTATTTTTTGTAAGTAGCTAATTGTATGTAATAATCAATTGAAATTGTTAAGCAAACATAATGAAATCATTTAATGTGGGAAGATATTTTTCTTAAAATATAAAATAGTCATAAGCGTTTAAGTTTTTGCAGATATTATATACACCATGCACACAAATATTTGCACAGGATCAGCTGGTACCTCATTAAAGTTAGAATTTTTCTTTGTTATTGTGCATATTAACTAAATAATGGGCATTTTTGCGTTTTCGATTTCAGGATTTGAAGAGGAAACCATGACTAAAGAGCAGGAAAGTGCTCTGAAGGAGCATTTGAAACCCAATACCTTATTCTTTGCATCAATATCACAAGGGCATGATCCTGACGAATACATTCTGGACATTTCTCAGGTGACTAAAGAACTGAGATCCAAGAACCTTCTACCCTAAGTGTAGTGAGTTTATTTTTGTACGAGCCTCTCTCTCATTTGTGCTCACATTTTGAGGACTGTTGCAGATTGCCCTTGAGTTAGCTGGGTAATTGTCACACATTCCATTTTTATTTTGTGTTGTTGTTGATGTTTGGACTTTCGGAGTTAGAATAAACTCCAAGATGTTTGAGTTTATATGTAAAATAAGAGTGTGATAAACTCTGTATAGCTTCTTTTAGCCAAATGAGAGCATATTTCTAATGCCTGTTGTGTATTTTCTTGAAAATCTTTGGAATAAATAATTCAATGTTATGCTGTTATTTTACATACAAGACTTAATACAATGAATAATATTTATGTAACAACACAGATAACCAAATACCAAGGTTGCCTTGGTTACAAAAACATATAAACTGCTGATACACTGAAATAAATTATTCATTGACAACTAAATTTCTTAAATATGATTGTAATGTATTCTTGTTTCCTTTTAATATTGGTAGACCAACATAGTATAAAACAGTTCAATTGTAGTTGTGTATAATTGTATATTGTACATAGTAAATGTTGTTTCTCTCAATGTGTTTAAATTAAGGAACAAAGGAAAGAAAACTTATACTAACCACAATATTATATATCTGATATATTTAGATGCTAGTTGGGGATATATAGATATTTAGCAAATGTACAAATGTTGAGCCTTCACCAAAAGCATCCCTGCAATTTTTCTGCATATAGGCCCTGACCATCTCACTAAAGGACAACTGAAATATCAATAATAGATTCAATATTAGAAGGCCACAAAAGAGGCACTTTTCCTTTAAGAATATATATCATGGATTTGCAGAATTTTTTAAGGCACTTCCCATTAAGATGGACAATTGAAATTCAATTTGTCAATTATCTAATGACATCTCCAAAATTATCCTAGGTTCAGCACTGGGTCGCTGTAAAGTTTTCTCCTTATAAAATGCATCGGAGGATTTAAAACTGACATCTTGGTAAACATATCTGGTAGGCAGATGTTCACCCGAGTTTTCCTATTGTGCTTCCTTATAAGATTTGGTTTCAACAAAATTTGTGAATGTTGAAATATTACTTTGACACAAGTGGGTGGCTATTTCTTTTACAGAAAAGAACTGAAGACTCCCTGTTGTAACACTTTATTTTGATACACTTCCTGAAATGAATTCGACTTGAAATCATAGGGATAGTTACAAACAGGGATAACTTAACAGAATAAACTGAGATGAAATAACATGTCCTTTTTTGTCATTCCAGGTTAATTCTAAGGGGAGTGTTTGCTTTTTTGATGACTATCTGGATGCTTATCTGGGTGTGTGGGTCTTTATAGCTTCTTAGATCTTATACAAGGTCTGTTCAGAAAGTTCCTAGACAGTTTGAATTGCGTGGTCACTTGCAGTGCAAATGAATTCTGGTAAAAAGTAGTCAAAACCTTGATCTCTCCTAAGTAACCTCCCATTTTCTATTTGTTGGTAACCTTTTTAGTTACCGGTTACAGCAGTTTTGACTTTTTTCAGTCTTGGTGAATTTAAAAAATTCTGCTTCAGACTCGGAAAAACCGCGACAGAAACGTTTGAAATCTTGAAAACAGATTATAGTGAAAAAGTGACAAGTCGTAGTTAGTACTTTGAGTGGTATTCAAAAGTGGTCGGTGAAGACGAGTGTCGAAATGGAAGGTCTTCAACATCAACTGATGATGGTCATAACAATCAGGTGAGATCCCTTGTGCGAGCCAATCTACGACGGACTGTCAGAGAACTAGCAGAGGAGAGTGGCATCTCTCTGGAAAAAAATGAAAACTGAGCTTTGGAGGGAAAACTCGTGGTTACTCCATCACAGTGTCGTAGTGGTGACATTAGAGATTAAATGAAAGATACGGGTTCAATAACAAGAGGTATTCGGTTATACCCAAACTTTCTTAGGGTCGGTGACCCGATCTCGTGACGTCCCGGTTCGGGCGAGTCGGGCTGAGGCCGCAGGGGCGATGCGGTCCAGTGGAGGGTGAAGCTGCCGAAGTCGACCTGGTGATGCCGTCAGCAGCTTCTCTACTCGCGGAAGTCGACAGAGTGACGCGGTCCGCGAGTAGGGGAATCCAGGTCGAAGTCTACAGTTTGACTCGGTCAAACTTCTTCACTTGCCGAAATCCACAGAGTGACACGGTCAGCAAGCGAGAAGAACTCGCCCTTTGCCACAAAATCGACGGCCTTATATACAGATTTTGGTCAAAGGATTCGGCATGGAAGCTTCCAGATGGGTGCAGGGGTGGAGATTCCTGGAAATGGGTAAATGTCGGTGCAGCTGCGTGCAAGAAGCAACTCCTGTCCCGATAATAGGCGTGGGAATGTATTATTCCAGGTGTCGTATTCTTCCCAGACGCTTCCCAAATTCTTCCCAATCCTTCGCGCCATGCATCCTCTGACCGCTCCCGTGCTTGCAGCCGGGGGTTTCGGGTTAGTTCCGCTTGCCGGAGGTTTCTTCGTAGTTGTAACATTACGACAACCCGATGGCATTCGGCCCACAGGTTCCGTGAATTTTGTGCCCGAAATTGGATGTCAGTTAGAATCCAACCGCCTTACTAGCCTGATTTGGCCCTGCTGACTTCTTCCCAAACTCAAGAGACCATTCAATGGAAAGAGATTTGGGACAATAGACGCCGCAAAGGAAAATTCGACACGGGGGCTTTCATGGATTACAGAAAACAATCTTAAAGAGTGTTTCCTGCTGTGGAAACGACGCACAGTGAGCTAGAATCGAAAAAACCTGACCAAGAGGCCAAAAATGGGTTTTTTAGAGTGAGGGACATGAAACTTCCCGTAGATATTCAGAAAAGAGTGAATTTTGTTGTTCCATTTTTAATTTTTCGTTACTTGGACGTGTCAAAAAGTAGTGTTAAACTTGGCCAATTTTCACAGAAAATGATGTTCTCGGATTTTTCTCAAGTTTGTTGCGATGTAGACTTTTTTAAGGAAACTGGCGGAAAAACCGATTATGCAGTATATTAGTTTGATTCCTGATCTTTAAATTCGTTAAATTTTTGCTCAAAGATTTTACGCAACAAAATGGCGGCCAATTTTTAAGGTAAAGTAATGAAAGAAACTACGAAAACGGCGATGAACTATCAAGTCTTCATCATTGTCTAAGATTTCTAAATATAGAGTGTCAAGAATTTCTTTCGATTCACCAGCTACCCTTGGATTGCGGTGGCTTTTCCAACCTCGCTGCAAGGAAGTCTTTCGCTTTGCCTACTAGTCGGCTGTCTTACATCATTTTTTAATTCTTCTTCTTCAAAATGTCCTTCCCATGGGAAGATCACCTGGGTTACGCTGTACACATACACATTAAAAAAAAAAATCAGTCCTGGAATTTTTTGAACAGACCTCGTATATTTTAGGACCCTGGGAGATATTACAAAGTCCACTTTAGGTGACTCTATTTGGGTTATATTGGGCAGTAAAGCCTAAATAGGCTCTTGGGGCATTTCCTGTCAAGTGGAACAATTTATTATGGTTTTAATAAATTTGGCGGATTTGTATTTACACAGAAGAATAACTCAGTATTTTCTCAGAAACTTTCCCGGTGGAAGTTTTTTCTTTATCAAGTAGAACGAAAAATAGCAGGCGACTACTTTTTTAAATGCATTTTCCCGAAAACTCATAGCATACTTTTCGGTTTTTGCAAGACTTTCCTCTCCAAAATTTTAAAAGCAAAATTGATTACATCAATTATTTATTTTATCAATCATTTTATTTTTCATCAATCATTTAATTTTTCCAACAAGTATTAAGTAAGCATTTAGGGTAAATAAATCGTACTCTACTGTTCAAAATTTCCGTTTCTCTGTGCATAATAATCCATTAATCAATTTCGGCTGGATTTTCCAATGCAAATACATATCATAGTGCGCCCGTGTAGGACAGCGCGCACCGATCTTCCACTCCATTTGAGATACGTCGTGTTTTAACAACGGTAAGCCACCTATGTCTTGATTATGCATCATAAATTATTAGCGTGAATACCTCGAATACATGCGATTTCCCTAAAGTGTTAAGTGTTAGATTATGATTTTCCACAGTATATAAACCTAATAGTAACTGAAATAATAGGGGTCGGTTATTCAAATGTGGACCGTCTTTTACATATCTCGAACTTTTCTGATTCACAGACAGAAATATTTAGATTATAAAAGTGACTGCTAATTTAGGACAGGTGTAAACATTTTGTCTGATAAATAAAGACAAACCAATTACACATAAAAACATGACTGTTTGTCTAAAGGTCGGATCTTGATTGACGATATTGATATAGAATCAATGGAATCCCCCTTTTAAAGGGTGATAAAAATTCAGAGAAATTTGGGGTTATATTGACCCCATGCGAGTACTTAAGGAATGATTAAAGACTAATATTTGGCGCTACTAACTGGGAATTATAGGAAGTATTCGGATCACTCTAAAGTATAATGAACGGATTTGATTAACTTGTTATGTTAAAAATAAGCTTAATAAAAAACAATATTTGCTCCGTTACTTACTGATAATTTATCAAATATGTTTATCGGCGATAAAGATATTTGTCTACAGCAAAACTAATTTGATCAAGCTCAACTCTGTGTAAAGTTGCCACATCCAGAAAAAAAAACTTCCCTCATCTCCAAAATTTTCTTTTCCCATGAAACTCAGCAATTCCCTGATTTATCATGACCTTACCTTATTCCTAAAATAATCTAATGATTGATTTCAGTGTCTATAGCAATCTTTTCCCACACGACTTAAAACGATATTTGTAAAAGGTTCTTAGAATCTTTTCTGAGATTCGTGATAAAATCGCCCATTATTTAAATCCTGAAAGTTTCTGATTATAAAATTCTGGAGATACGACTTGTGTGATTCGATGATATCCTGAGTTCACATGGGATTCATCCATGTCGATCCTTGTAGTTTATGCCTCCGTGGAGAAAGGATATCTCTGCATTTTGGAAGACATTTATCATTGCAGCACTGCTATTCAGCGAGGAAGGACCTGTCTGTGACATACACATAGTGTGCTTCTTTCAATAGGTGACAAATCCTGCCATCATTAGTTTTAAACAGGTAGGTATTACAGTAAAATTTATTATTAATTGTGGAATGCGTCTTCTATATTTTATTGACATTAATACGCTATTTCTGTCAAAATACATAGCTCATCGCTGGTGATAAGCTAGGTCAAAGCTTGGGGAAGGATCATCATCAAACGCGGAAGCTGTAAGTTCCGATTATAGTGTAGTGTAGACAGTGATATCCGTAACTCATTATTTCTCTAATGCTACTCGAAAAAAACGACTAGAAGTAAATATCTGTCCGGAAGATAATTACCTAGTAACATTTTTCCGTTTCCACTTGGGAAACTTTTTTAACTTGAATAATAAGTTCAACTATCTCATCGACAATATCTGTAGTGATGAATTTTTCGAATGGCTTCTATCGGTAATCAACTCTTCTATCACTGTGCGAATTCCACCCGAGATACTCAATCGTAGTAGAAACTCTTTAATTTACAGGCTGAACTAATTGTAAGACGCGCATGAAAATGAACTTCGGGAATGAAGAACCTGAAAATATAATTCCGGAAGAAAATACTTTTTCTGCTGCAGTACGGATGAAAAAAGAACCTAATTTTGAGGAGATTGAGAAATATCTCTTACATTCAATTTATCCTGAGAGAGTACGGTTAAACCGTGGATTAAAGAAAAACTTCCGACGTAAAGCAGCAAGATTTACCATGCTCGACAGTCTTTTGTATCTGAAGTATCGAGAGAGACATCTAGCAAGAACCAATACCTACAGGTACAGGACCTGAATTATGTCGGGTAATTAAAGAAGGAAAAGCTTTTAAAAATTTTTCATCCTCTTCTCTTTGTGCGTTTCATTTTGCAGTCGATAAGAATTTTCGGTACAGAATAAAATTCTTGGCCTCCAATCCTTTATCTTCTAAATCACCCGCAAATTTACTCAAAAACTACGAAAAAAAATTTAAAATCATGTTGGTCCATAGTTCCTCTGAAAGCAAGTGAGCCTCACGGAGGACGGTGCTCCGCCGCGAGGATTAAGCCCTTGCAGCGTTTTCGAAAAGTTGGTTTATTTATCGATGGCGCAAATATGCGCAAGGTTTTATTTCACATTCCTCTTCAGGAAGCTTCAAAGAACATCGTGGTATAAGTTATCTTGTGACACTCGATGTCACTTTTTACTATTTTTCTCGCTTTAGGTAAAAATTTGCTCTAAAATAAGGGTCCGCCATTTTGTTACTTAAAGTATGTAAATAATCAAGGGTGATCATAAATGCTACGTCTTATAAAGGAGAAAGAACATGTTTATAACATAGAATTATTTTTTATCCGATGATTATCTTCGTTTGGGTTCACCAGCGGTTTGAAGTTGAAGATTTTCGCGAAAAATCGAAGTCCGGAATTTTTCGCAAAATTTAGTCCAGTTTGACCCCCTGAATATTCTTAATGCGTAGGATCAAACGTAAATGACTTCTATAGTCGTATGTAGAACTTATTCGAGATTGGTCATGCAAAGTTTCATAGTCCGTACTCAAGAAAAGCGTTCTCGTATTTTTGGCCAGCTTTTTTCGATTCTAGCCCACTGTGCGGCGCCGTTATAACCAAAAGTGACGGAAGAAAAATAGGAAAAACAGACTGCTTCACACGAGTTTAAGTGCTTACTCAAGTTTTTCCCTCCTCTTTTTTAGTTTTTCTTTCTTTCTCTTATTATTTTTTTGTTTAGTAATACATATATTCCTTACAAATGTATATCAAGGTTGTGCCGGAACAATGATCTGGGACAGTAAAAAGAAAACAAAGGAAGTGACATTTTAAATTAATTTTTTGCAGAATTTGAAGAATGTCAATAGACTTTATTTTATTATTATTATTAGGTGCGTATAGACCCTGTTTGGGTCACGCAAAGCATTCTGACTCATTTTTAACTGTTCTTTCTGACCTTCCTTACTTCTCTCATTCTTTCCCCGCGGATTCTTTTCCTTTCTTCCGTCCACTTTGTCCCTGGTTTCTTTGAGATTTCATTCTCTGATGTCACGTTCCACTTGTTTACCTTGTACGTGTTTCTATCTTCAATTTCTGTTGAGTCTATCAAAGAAGACTTTATTTTAATTATAATCATTTTTTTATTGCTCTTTTAACTTAAACCTCCACCCCCCGGCTTTAACTGACACGGGCACGGGTTGTGGAGGGCAAGCGATGGCCGAGAAAAGAAGACTATTTTCGTGGGAGAGGCACTGAATAGTCATAGGTACGGTTGCTTCATTTTCCCAAGAATTCCAACTAATAACTTCTTTCAACGCCTTGTTCCTTTTCCTCTACCCTCCGCTTCCCTCTTCCCATCCTACCCGACGATTTTACCCTCGCGCTGGACCACACACCTATACCCACTTGACCAGACGCCTAAATCCAAAAATTTCCTGGTGACACAGCATCTTCCCATGCGCTTTCTGCATCCCTTTCCCATACGCTTTCTGCCGTGACCTCTGCCCTCCCCACCCTTATGCACCCTGACATCCTTTTTCTCCCTATAAATAGGAACCGTTTCCTGCACAGGCAACTTTTTCTCCCTGTGGCCTCTTAGGTTCATAAGACCCGAGGCCACACTCCGCTCCCTCTCCCCCTGTGCTGCCTTCGACCACGCGTTGCACTCCCTGTGTTTGGGCTAGCTACCCATCGGCCAAGGATTGTCAAGTCCGGCTTCTGTCTGTTCTGTCACGTAATACGAAGTAATTGAGTAAATAGGAAGTAAAGTGCATCAAAGAAAGGAAGGGGCATTTATGTACTGCATTTATTTATGTATTTTTGCACTGCAGGCAAGGAAAGGGCATTTATGATTAAATTTGATCATATTCGCCAGAATTTGTGGAACAAAGTTGCAAGGGAAACTAGAATATTCTTTCTTCATTCCTTAGCATTTATGATTTATGATCATTTATGATAATTTATAATAGTTTATGATAATTTGATGTTTTTAAGAAATGAGAGGCAAGTATAATTATAAGGGAATTTGTAGTAATAATATCAATGGCAAATTATTCAGAGAAATACCAAAAGGGATATATTTCCACAAGAGCTACAAAATACATAGATGTAATAGATATCGTAAAATGATATTTCCAAAATAACTGCTGTATCGCATTCCATGAGAAGGTTTTATTACTTATTCCAAGATTGATTTGCTTTCTGCTTTATTTTAAATCATGATATACATCTGATAGTATCATCTGAATCTGAAGGAACAGTAGAGGATCAGAAAAATCTGAATTTACCATGAGAGCAATAGGAGAGAAATATTAGAAAGATGGTCATTGGTTATGATGTAAATAAATGACAAGTTGCGGTTGATTTTCATTGCATCAGGATATTAATTCCATAATAAGGATTATTGTCTTTCAATTATTATTTATTAATAGAATTAGCACCTCATAGCAGTAACAGAACCTTGTGAATGGCAAACAGCACTAAGGTTTATGGCCAGAGGAATTTGTACTACTAATAGCTTTCTTGCTTCATATTAACCAAAGATTTGTGTATTCTAGTTAGAGTATGAAAATTTAATAGATTAAAATTTTCTATATATTAGCTAACATGGCAAATTTTCTTCTCCCTTTCCATTTCTATAAATAGAAAATGAGTTTTTCCAATAGCACTTTCTCTTAAGCATTGATGGTTAAGCACCATTAAAATACCACCGCAAGTTGAATGATTCCAATTATATTCCAGGCATTATCTAATCATACATTGGCTTTCTACTATGCATAATAATGTATAATAATGAGAGTAATGAAATGTATGATGAAAAGTGACTGTAAAAGAACAAAGATTGTAAAACAGAATTTTTGTTCAGAATTCGGTTTCGTGGGTCAACTAATGATACCAAGTGAGTTCTTATTAAAATATAGAAATAAATGTCAAATATATCCATATGGGAAGCCTAGTTAACATATGCTACATGCTTCTATGTAGAATTACCTTTGTAATTCTATATAGTGGCATGAGACAAAATCGAAGTATTTTTTGAAATGAAATGTATTAATAATTAATACGAGAGAAAGTAGCTTGCATACTGCAAGCTTAATGTAAGAGAGATTAACTAAGGCATTGTACACCCACCTCCTGCTACACTCCACCTGCTATAAACTGACTGCCATCCACCAACTACAATACCCTAAACGAATTATTCAAAATACGTTCATACGGTTTGTCCTAGCATTGAACCTTGGCCCACAGGGCAAAAATCTTTATTGCATACAATAGACATTTATCTATACTAACAAAATCGTGAATAACGTCTTTCTATCTTAACGCCAAATACCCTAAATGATTTCGTGAACTAAGGTCATATAAATTGCCCTAGCATCGAACTAAGGATCCCCACGGTAAAAACCTTAAGGTATACTATAGACGTGTATATTCTCTATCGATGACGTGAATTTCAACGTTCTATTTTACCTAGATATACCCTTAATGATTTCTTGAATCTTTCGCACTAAGAATTTACCTAGCATCGAACCTGGGGCTATTGGGGATAAAGCTCTTGCGGCAAACAGAAGGTAAAAACATTTTCTAACGATTCCGTAAATTTCAACGTTCCATCCTTATGCTAAATACGGTAAACGAATTTTTTCGCTTTTTACTATTCCTATAGTTTCAAGAATAATTCATTTCAAAAAGTGCGCCAAATTAAAAATGCGCATCGGAACTGTGCCGTCGGCTGCTTTAGAATAAGATGACAATCTGTTTACGTCAAAAGGAAACGCTTTTCACCCATCCCATAGATATCTCTGGGAAACCGCGATAAATTTGCGGACCAGATGTGTAATCTGCTTCAGATAAGCAATTAAATACCTTTAATTGCCCTGGTCCCTGGGAATTAAGTGTTTTGAATGTTTTACATCGACCTAGCGTCGAACCTACGATCATTTTGGGAGCGGTCTTTTCAGTACGCGGAAGAAAATCACCTCCTGCACTTGCCGTTAAAATTTCAATTCCCTAGCTTTACGGGAAGTACCCGAAAAAAATTTCCGAATAATGTAAGAAAACCCGTCCAATGCATTCTTATGGGAAAATGGCCGTTTTTGGGGCCTCCTAGAATCGAACCCATGATGCCTAGAATGGAAGTCCGCTTTTTTCCTAGATGTCCAAACCCGGGACTTTACGGCAAAAAAATCGGCGGCTCCGTGAGGCACTTCCTTCTGCCTCGCCTTTAGTATCCTATATGTATATATATATATATCCGGAGAAGCGTCTATATAAAGAGATATATCTCTAACATAAAAGATTTACAAAATAACTTAGTAAATTGTACCCAGGTATAACTTTTTCTCTTTATGAAATACACTTTCAGTTAGACCTAATGTATGAAATTGCATTACAGATATTACATGAATTATTTGAGACCTGACATTAAATGCTCTATCATAATCTATGTCTTAAGCAAACTGCAGTCTCTCGTCTTCCAAATATAAAAAATACCCCAACAGTCATAACAAGATTTTTATTTATTCCTATCATACTTGGGACATAATAAACAAAGTCAGAAACTTTCAAAATTTTAATATATTTCATATAAAGATGTTTGAAGTCAAACTCGGATTTTGGGTCAAATAACCCACACCGTCCTTCTCTTGTTAAAGGTGGAACTTATTGTAAATTATACAAATAATTCTTTAAGAAATATACTTTCATGTATTTAGGTGATTCAATTAATTGGCTTTATGGATGTTGTTAATAACTTATATGCAAACTCATTTCCAATTGTGTAGAAATTGCCATCAAGTCGCTGAGAATCTCAGAAATCCAAACTTGTAATTTCTATCTATGCTGTTACAATTTTATGAAAATATCTTCTTTAATACATTTCCTTCTTAAATTTAATTATTTAAGTTATTTATTTTCCCTTTAACTGAGTTTATTTTGGTAGTATCGACTAATTTAAATAAAGTACAATAAATGTTAAATCCAGTTTGTGTTATGATCAGTGTTAACATTATTTTTATATATAACATGTTGCAACTGATTTGTTTTCTCATTGTATAAAGATTTTCATATTCGCAATTGAGGGAGAGCCTTAATAAGCTAAATGAAGAAGAGGACCAGCTAAACACCAAGTATGTAAACGAAAATGGAGGTTCCACACAAAATTGTACTATTTTCCCATGGAAAAATTAATTTGTGAAATATAGTCTCATTGTTTGACTGAATGGCAGCTTAATGGCAACTCCACAAGGTTACATTGCTGTATAACGTTGCAGTTACTAAACTGTAACATTGCTGCTATGTTATGGCAACATGAAATTGTTTGCTGGGCCACTGTTATCTTTTATTGAATCTACCATTTGCTCTTTACCTTATTCCTCATGTACATATGACAAAAAAGCCTTACGGTCCTTGTGTATTTACCTACATAAAATATTCTACTTTTCAAATTTGCAGGCATCCAAATATCTAATATTTGGATGCCTAACAGATGATTTTAATTTCAAATGTTAATGCCTCTGTTTCATTAAGAACTCTTGTTGCCTCTTTATTATATCACCTAATATCATTTTTTGTTTTAAATATTTGTTTTTGAATGTTTTTCTTATTTCCTTAAAAAGTAAGCAGTTATATCAACAACAATACCAAGAAAATGTGAGACAAAACTTATAGCAACAACATTTCATAATGAATGCTAGAGTGGAAAACTAGTAACTATAGTCATCCAATTTGTTAAAGTAATTACAATGAAACTTTAGACTGATTTCAAGTGAAACAGATTAATTTATGTTTTAATTTTGTTATTAACTTTGTGATTTAGTCCTGTCATCCACTATTCTGACTATAATTTTTATAAATACTGTTAGCTTGTTTTACACATAATATAAAGGGGGCTCCAAAATGTTTTGGAATATGTGAAATAGATGATATTTTTTGAAGCTCTTAACAAGAATAAGCCCTAAATCAGTAAATGATTCAACAAGAGGTACTTGAACACATGATGGAATTAATTCACAAAAAGACAGTCATATCTGAACAAAAACATGGGCCATTTTAGCCCAATTTTGGAATTCTATAAAATATTACTTGTTAATCGCAAACACAGATTATTTTCTAATTTGTCACTGAAACACCTAAATTCATTCCATCTGATCTTTCCTTACAAAGCTTTGGTGAAACTGATAAAGAAAACACTGCAACACAGTGATATTCACAGATAGTAAATACACCACAGAAGTGAGAAGATTAAAGAAATTTTTATCCAAGTCTTTAAAATTGTTGTGTGGAATATTTCTTTTTGTTATTTGTTTATTTTGATTTATTTCTTTCTTTTTACTTGGATTTATTTTTATTTTATATTTGTTCACCCAATATTTTGAATTTTTTTCAGTTGTTACTGATTTCTTATTTTAAATGCTACTTTCATTGCCTAATGCACACAATATATGCCAATCACCAATTTACACTTTCCTAATTACACATTATGACAAGTACACATGCTGGTTACACAGATTGTTACAGCAGGAATACATTCAAGGAGTGCTGAAATAATTCAATCATTTTGTTACTCATGCTTACATTCACTCATTACTCATTATATCAATGAGTTAACACGATGCAAATTTTTGTGTCTCTAAAGCACTTTCAGACATAAATGTACCTTTTAACAAAAATATTATAAAATTTCATTTGATTATTCATACAATTTTCTCTGAATTGAAGATGCATGATTACTGAACATAGTTTTGGTAAAAGTGCAATTCCTGCAATGATTAATTGTTATGGTGATTATTAATACACTTATTTAGTTCTAAAATAATAAGTTCTAAATAACGGATAAGGGATCATTTGCTCCTCAGGTATTACACATATGTTATACAGATTATATTACAGAGTACAGTACTCATAAATGTAAGTATATTCAAGTATGAATGAAGCAGCACTTGTTACAAAATAAGAGTTGAAGTGCAGAAGTTGTCAATGCATAATTATGATTAAAGGTTAAAATAAATGCATGGGAAAATGTACTATGAATGTGTGTGTAGTGAAATAATTAAGTAAAAGGAAAACAAATTAGACAGTACTGTAGAAGAAGGTTTTGGCAGAAGTATAAAGGATAAATAGAGGGGAATGTATAGCAATTTACATTTAATGTATAAATATTAAGAGGAGATGAATTGCTAAACATATTGAGCAATATATGAATATATGTGACATTTTTAGTATGAAAGTAATATTTTTTATCAAGGTGCATTTTCATAATTCTTTCTTTGATAACTGATCATATTCTGCTCCTAAATAGTGAAAATAAAGAAGAAGGAAGTGCATTAAATGTGAGTGAGTAAGTAAATGGTAGTAGAGAGAGAATGTTCCTCCAAAATGTATAAGACTTAACTATGTTAATTTTTTTTGTTGAATTGAATGTTGAATCTTGAAGGCTCACTAATACATATCTTCAGAAAAGAGACTTAAATGACAATTTCCTGCCTGCACTTCACTTTTTGTCATTGTTGTCAAAACAGAATCTTTTACTATACATCTGAAAAATACTTTCCAAAACATTTTCCCTGGTTCCCAATTTATAAAGAAGCTACTCATTTTAGTGGTTTGAAGAACTTCGTTAATTCCTGGATATTTCAACAGCCATATCTTGTTGAAAAGACAAAACAAGAAGAAAACGTACAAATACAAACTAATCTATAGAGCTGGGAATAAATGGTTATTTGGGAGGTCATAATTTTTTTAAGCCACGTTTGATTCTCCTTCTACCTTGTACATTAGAAAATAATACAGACATTTCCCATTGCAATAAGAAGAATAAGAATATAATGTTTTGTTTTAAATGTTGAACTTTTAAAAAATTTTGTCCAGCTCCATCTAGGAGAAAGGGAAGGAAATGTTCAAAAGAAAGTAAACATTTTTTGTAACAAGCAACATGAGAAACCTGCACTTTGTGTTGTAACATGTTTAGTAAATAAAACATCACCATGGAAATGATTTTTGTTGCAAATAATTACTTTTCTTGTAAGGAGAACTTCATTTGCCAACTTGAATGAGCTGAATTCCTAGTTTTGTTCCCGAGTAAACATTTTACATAATTCATAAAAATATATTCTCTACTTAACCTAAATAAATATTCACCATAATACTAAGATAATTAAGTTAACTATTAATACTAGGTAATTATTAATCAAGTTGAAATTTCTTACATTCCAGTACCCAAAGAGTTCTGATATTTCCAACTGATACATTACTAATCACCACATTAGCAAAACGGTTTAAATATGGGTGATAAAACAAGAACATGGTGAAAATCAACTACAAAAATTACTTATAGCAAAGTTCTGTGAAAGTGATTGTCATAAAATAAACTTCTAAGCTCAAAAGCTCTATGCAAGGTTCCCTACAATCTAGTACTCTATAATATAACAACTTATGTAAATGGTTACCACTAATCTAATTTTCACTTAAGGTTTTTAACTGTACCAAATCCATTTACCTAAAAAATACAAAAAAGCAATGATTCAACTGTAAGTTAAATGAGAGGTGTGTAAGAATTGTCCTCCATACATCCTGGTCCTTGCCTTCTACAGATTCCAACACAATTGATATACATAATTACGACTAGAGCAATGGTTGCTTGGCAAACTATGATTGAAAGAGAATTTGCTGACCTTTCTAAACTGGCTGGAGAGTAATGAATTAAAATTACACATATAAGGGTACAAGTACACCAACACTCATTGGTTCTTTTAAAAATTTCATTACCAACTGCTTTCTTCTCTACTCTTTATATAAATGGGGAGTACCTACACCTGCACCTCTATCTTGCAAATTATATAGTACTTTTTGCAATAAATGCAGAAGAATGAACTTGTAGTCCTCAGCAGAACAAAATATCAGGGTGAACTTAACAAAAACAAAGGTAAATTGCAGGCCAAGAACTATGGAAACTGAATGAAATACCTCCTGATGTCTGCTCAGATAACACATACCTAAGATAGCAAGTAGGAAAGAACAGCAGGATGAATGGAGTGAACAAATGAAGCAATAACCGAGTAACTCTAGACAACACAAAGAAATATGGAATAGTGTATGCTTGGAATAACAAGAAGATACAGGAAACACAACACCTGGGTGTGAAACATCATACTGTACATTAAGATCACTGAAATAGATGTGGGAAGGACATGTTGTGAGAAGAAGCAACATAAGTAGTTCTCAACAGGACACCAAGAGATGCCAATAGACCAAGAAGACCAAAGGAAGGTAGGACCAAAGGACGATGGAAGAGAGATATCAAGTGTATCACTGTGGCAAAGAGAAGCACAGAATAGAGAAAATTGGAAAATGCTTGGAGAGAACTACATCCGACCTTGGATCAAAAATGGCTGATGATGATCATATAACATTCAGCGCAAATAACTTTCCCATGATATTCAAGGTAATGATAAATGACTGATTCATCTTATCATTAACAAATTAATATTATACTTTAAGGAAGGAAATAACAATACCTTGTAACAAGTTAATTAGAATGTTTAGCAAAAACATTCCATGAATCAAGATGATGTTCTAAAAAGGGATTTTTATTTTAATTACACATTTATGTATATATTTTTGTGTGTGTAATAGACAAATCAGAATTAATGTACATTTGAAACTGAGTATATGAAAGGATAGCTGATGGAAAATTATAACAAATGAGAGCCAAATATTAACTTTGGTAAAATGAAACACTTTGTAACCATAAACTCAACTGATTGGCGGGTAACTGTGGTATTCCATGGCCAAGTATGGAAGAAATAAAAAGGAACCACTTTTCACAAATGAACCTAGTTCCTAATTTATTTAAAAACAACTATGCAAAATACCACAGAACTCAATGATTAAAATAAACGACATGTTTCGATGCCTAAGCGTCATCTTCAAGTGAAGAGGCAACCAGAAACAACATATAGAAACAAGAGAGCAGGTCAGGGGGGTGGAGGGGAAACAATAGGGTCAGGACAGGGTAAAGGATATAATTCGCGGAAAAGATTAGGTAGACGGGTTCCTCGAACTAGTGGAGGGAGAAGGGCATGGAAGAGAGGCAGTCATAGTGTAGCTGACTGCCTAGTAATGAGGTAGCAATTCTTTCCAAAATTTCACCAGTTTTGCTGTGGCAATTGACGATGAGTCCAATGTTTTGACTGTTCTTTCATTTCTGGCTTGTAGTAATGGATCCATGTTTCGTCAACAGTCATAAAATGCTGTAGAAACTCTTTTGGATTGCGCATAAACATGTCTAAACAGTGCTTCAAAGTTGTCATGCGATTCCGTTTTTGCTCCACTGTGAGAAAATGTGGCACCCATCTCCCTGATAGCTTTCTCATGCTCAATTTTTCATGTAGGATACTTTATATGCATTCAATTGAGATGTTAATAATGTCAGCAATCTCTCTGATCTTCACATGGCAATCTGCTAGCACGATATCATGGACTTTGTTAACCAAATCCTCCATAGTCACCTCAATCAGATGGCTTGGGTGCTCTTCATCAAAAGGGGATGTTCAGCCACCCTTGAATTCACCAATGTCTGACGATAGTCATCGAAGGTGAATGATCCTTATTAGCGGCATGCAACTTCACCTTGATTTCCTCACACCTCTTCCCATCCAAAAAAAGAAATCGAATCACTGATTGATATTGCTCCATGGTGGCAACCAAACACAAACTTGACTATTTTCAACAGCTATCAAAACAAAACTACTCGATTAATCTGTCTGAAATTTTGACAGTCATATCTAAAGATGGCAATAAATTATGGCTTACACATTTTGTGTCAGTGGTGCCATCAGTTTCTAAACACAGGTACATTTCATACAGCCCTCGTAGAGGTACACCAGAACATAGGGATGGAAGGAAAGGTTACTGAAAAGGAATACAAATATTTAAGGAGCACAATATAAAAATATGAACCCCCAAAATATAGAAGCTAACAACAGCAGAAGATACTTCAACCAATTTCAACCAATTCAACCAATGATAAGGAAAGTATCCTAGGAAAAGAGCGCTTTTTGAATCATTCAGTTAATTTAGATGCGTCTCATGAAAAAGTATTTCCAGGATCTAGAAATATTAATGATATTTAGATTACAACCATTTTTTAAATAAAAATATTGATGTTATTGAAACACGAAGGAAATATGAAAAAATATAAACAACAATATTTTTAAAATGAAGAATAAGCAATATTGTGAAAATGTATTGACTTTATCACGGCTGAATAAAAAATTAGAATTTAATGCTCAAATACGCTACCATGTCCTTTATTATTAACTTCAAACCATTAAACTGAGATTTTAATATTTAAAGTAATATTGAAAGTTCCCTCTAATGCTAACAATCTTATGCTGCACATCCATAAAGGACAACAATAATAAAAGCAATTTAAATTAACCATATTTTGTTTAGCAAAAATCACACACCACTGCTAATGGATTTTGAAAAAAGACCTACCTAGAGGAACTGGGGTAATTATTATTAATTTTTTTGGTATTAGATATTAAAATTAACGCCTCACTTGGTTTTTATATTCCTTGAAGAAATTTTCTGCAAAACCTTTTCTTATTTCATTCTTTAGTAGTAAACTTATTTTAAGAAACCAATAGAAAAGATTTTGTCTTCTTGTTTTTACGATCTTCTGAAATGCACAGTGAAGCACCTTGCCTCTGATATTATAAAATTGAGTGTTTTAGTGTCTGAGATTGCATTAATTTGGAATTCAATTTGTAGGGTATATTTACAAATCTATAACATATAACAAAAAATTTGGATTTAAATAAAGATTTTTGGCTGTGAACCATCAATTTTAATAACTGCAAGATAATAAATTGCATTGAACAAAAGGTTAAAAAATATTTTTTTGGCATTCAGGTCCACTTTCCTTTTTCACCATCCCCATCACTTCTCTATTAGTTAATTCTTTATCATCAACTTCAAAATGTGGATTGATCCTCTTTTTCTATTATCAAATTTAAATCTTATGGGTTACCAAAATTACAAATATTTGAATATGAGCCTTGATATAAATATCAGAATTCACTCAACTGTATAAATAGTGATAGAAACAGTTTGAGCAAGGGCTGACTCTAAGAGAAACTTATTGAACTAAGATCGACTGAAAAAAAAACTAATAAACATGTTCTACATCAGATCACATTCAAAATTAAGAGATGGAACGCAGTGTTTACCCATGTCATAAAATATTACTTGCAAGGTTGCAAAAAACATTGTTCACACAAATACGAGTTGTTTGAGTTGTAAATGCAAATTACCTTCATATATTAGATCAAAATAGCATGATTTAAAATTTATTTCTGAGCATATGTTCGACTTTTCTTGGAAAGGATAGCTTTTACATATGAAGGTTACATTATAAAACATTAATTCAATTGTATATCACCTGATATAAATGCTATTCATACAAATCATACAACTGTAAGCTAAGTTTTAAATTATATTGCAAAATCAGAAAAAAATTTATCTTTTTCCAGTTAATGATAAAAAATTAATTAATTCATGAACAATAAGTTAGCATTTAATGGAAAAATATGGAAAGGTAAGCAATTAAAAATATCCTAAATGAATAGGATAAAAGAATATCAGAATAATGCTACTCCCCTACTTCCCCTCCTCGACTTCACCTCCCCTCAATTCCCCTCCCCTCGAATCCCCTCCCCTCATTCCCCTCCCCTCACCCCCTCATTCCCCTCCCCTCATTCCCCTTCTCCTTCCCTTCCCCTCCCCTCATTCCCCTCCTTCCCCTCCCTCCCCTCCCCAGTTAGCTCATCCCTACTTTACCTCCCCTACTTTGCCTCCCCTGATATACCTCCCCTACTTCACCACCCCTACTTCACCACCCCTACTTCGCCTCCCCTACTTCGCCTCCCCTACTTCGCCTCCCCTACTTTACCTCTCCTACATTACCTCCCCTACTTCCCCCTCCAAGCTCCCCTAATAGCACTCATCCCCTCCCCTCCTAGTACCCGTTCCTCCCCTACTTCCCCTTTAATCTCTTTCTTTCATTATCCTTTCCCAATTATTACCCCCTCCCCTACTCATTTCTTTTCCTCTAAAATTATCACCTCTCACTTATCTTCTGCATGTTACTTTTTTTCAATTGTCTACCTTATATTTTATATTTTCCATGCTATTTAACTCCCAACTAAACCCCCTAAATGAGCCAAGGGTTATTTTCCTGCTATTTTTTAATCTAACTAAGCTAAACCTGTCCTCCTTAATTCTAATGTTACAACTAAATCACTCACCTTTGCTACTGAAGCTGTGATATCCATTTTAATGCTCACTGGTCCTCATTCTGCACACTTCAGCCACTAGTAATGTGCACTGTACACTGGTTGCAGTTACTGGTTGGCTTCTTCCAGGTATTTCTGCATGGACCATCTTGGACCTCTGGTGTTTGGCATGCTCCTCCAACATGGATCCTACAAAGAATGTTTTTAACCAAATTGAGCAAAATTTTATAAAGGAGATAGGTTTATACTGATGTTGATGAAACCATGAATGAGATAAAATCCAATATTTTTATGAAATGAATAGAAATTTCAGCCTCCAGTGTAACTACTGATGAGCAAATGAAAACCCTAAATTAAACCAAAATATTCTATGACTTATTTTTTAATTTTGCAAAGATTTCAGTTATAATCTATGACCATTGAAATTAACATTTTTATCCTGTTGACAGAGCTATGAAGTTACTCTATTTGAGGGCAGCAACTCTGTTTACTTGACTGTTTTTGGAGTTTATTTTACTTTTTAGTATTACAACCAACAGTGGCCTTCCCCACTCTTTCATAATACTCACATATCCATAATGTTTACTGCTTTAAGAAAGAATTCCTATTCCTTAATTTCTTAAAGTATAATGAATGCATTTAAGGGTCTAATTCTAGTGAAAATTTTAATAAACCTGATTTCATCTGAGCCCATGAAAAGTAGTTATGATTCTGATTTCATCTGATTTCAAATAAATGACCTGTTATAGGATTCTGGATAAATTATATTCTAGATAAGATTAATTAATTCTTTTCTCATCAACTGACTACATAAACAATTCCTGAATTGAAGGGAAGAATCAGTTTTTTGTTAACTACGAGGGTACGGTGAAAATTTCTTTGTCTGATTTTGTGCGGCGATTTGTCACCATGGATGAGACATGGGTCCACCACTACATGCCAGAAACGAAACAGCAGTCGAAGCAGTGGGTAGAAGACAGTGGTTCAACGACAAAGAAGCGAAGTCGATCGCATCTGCCGGAATGCAGATGCGATCATGGCCAGTGTGTTTTGGGATGCAAAAGAAATCCTGTTAACCCTTTCGCTTCTGTTGTCATGTATACATGACAGATGTTTTCCTACGCTAAAGACCTACTGATGCCCATAGACGACGGAGGTTTTCCTTTGCTAATGACCTACTGTCATGTATAGACGATGCAGGCACAAGCTTATTCTTCAAGGAGAAGGATAGCATCTAGGTATATTTTTTGGCCCCTTTCTGGCTATAATTGTGGGTTTCCTTACCCTTCTCCGGGCAACTGCATGGGTCTTATGGCTAATGTACAGCCCCTTTCGTCAGGCACAGGGCCATGGTTACAAAAATGTTATTGCAGCTGTTTTGCTAAAGAATGATTTGTTGCTCTTCCAGTCAATATATCCTTGGAGTTGAGAATCTCATATTTAGCTAGTAGTTGTTATGTATAGTATGTTGTTAATATCAACAGTAGAGTTTCGATTAAAAGTTGTACATCATTAGTGAAGTATGAGATTTTCATCACAAATGACATATTGGCCATGTGTGCAACAAATGATTCTAAATGAATAACTGCAACAACATTTACTTTTGCTAAGCCCCATGCTGCATTAGGAGCAATAAACCTCTCCAGGGCCCCACTGTAAAGGGCTAAAAAGGGTAAGCAGAGGTTTAAGAGTGCTTCGCATCTGAGAGATATTTTTTCTGCTAAAGCCTTGGAATATGGATAGGAATACCGCCGTCACAAAAGGGTTAATTAATTACCTTGAAAAAGGCAGAACAATTATAGGCGAATATTACTCCAACCTTCTTGACCAGCTGGATGCCAAAATTCACAAGAAGAGGCCTGGCTTGAAGAAGAAAAAAATCATCTTTCACCAGGACAATGCACCTGCTCACAAAGGTGCGTTGGCAAAGGGAAAACTACGGGGTTTGTGGTATGATTTGCTTGGCCATCCCCCTATTCTCCTGATTTAGCACCCCCAGACTGCCATCTGTTCCTAAACTTAAAATTTTTTTCTGGGAAGTGCTTTGCTTCCAATAAAGAAGTTGAGAGGGCCGTAGATGGATATTTTCACACAAACCAAAGACATCTACTGCAACAATACGTGTAAACAAATTACTTGAGAGAACAAGTTGAAACTTGTGTTACGAACTAATGACACATGTGCCCAGGCAGGGGTCATAAATGTTTGCTGATTGGAATGCCTTCTCTGTGTCAGGCCGAGAAAGTTTCACCTTACCCTCATACATCTGCTGCCTAACTCATAAAGAAGTTTGGTTCTAATTACCTCATCATCAATTAAATTTCACCTCTGTTCTGAGAGGTACCTCAAGAATGAGGTATTAATAGAGGTACAAGAAATGAACTAGTATTGCAAATTTGCTCTTAATTTGGACAAGTTAGACCGAATTTACTGTCATTTTACATTTTTTATTCTTTTTATATTTTCTCTCATCGCAGAGTCTACACACTTCGGTAACATTAGCAAAAATTATGTTTGAGAGGCATCAAGGTAGATGTCATTGTCAGCTTAAGGGGTATGCAAGTAAATATTAGGACAATTATTACTACTATGGACAGTTTATTACCTCTGAACTAATAATATGAGCACTTTGCACAACTATGGCAATGAATTTTTCAGGTACACTGGAGTATCTGCAGTGGCAAAGGAGGCTCTTCGAGGAGCTTCTGAACCAGGTTGTTAGAGTAGATTATGATGGAGGGTGGGAAATTAAATTATTCTAGGGAGTGCCCCTGCAGGTGCAGTGACTGAGGCTTAAAAATATCAATTTTGTATAATGTGTATGTCCTACCTTCCACAGGAGCATGAAAAAATACTTAATTTGACTCTATTGTAAAGTGCTTTCGCATGATAGAAGTCACATTTGCCTTGGTGAGAAAGAAGGTACATTATCAGTCCATAAATTGTCAGGAGAGAGCAACATCTATATTTAAATCAACATAAGCCAACTTTTGGCATGCTGCAGGGGATGTAAATGCCA
The DNA here is from genome assembly GCA_000376725.2 of Ladona fulva. NCBI lineage: Eukaryota > Metazoa > Arthropoda > Insecta > Odonata > Libellulidae > Ladona > Ladona fulva. Next base: position 90,283 of record APVN02030846.1, read on the forward strand.
AGCATTTGAGTTACCTCTTTTGCTTATTGTTATTGCCTATCATTTGTTGAAAGAATGAATAAATAAAATGACTTGTCCTCACATCTACTTCTCTCATTTCATGCTTGAATCAGCCAAAGTAGCAGATGAGGGTTGCATAATAACAATTACAGCTTCTCCAACTATACTTTCTCTGAATTTATCAACCTATCAAAGCCTAATCTGATTTTTTTCAAGGATTCCCAACCTGCATCTGAGAGCATATGAGTAATGCGTGCTTTTCTATCCCAGCACTTTTTAACAAATGATATCACCTTGCACTAGATTTCTTGAGTTTGCAAGCATTTTTTAAATCTGCTGTATCCCATATACTCGTCACATATTCCAGATGCGACCAATCTAGCATGAAGTAAACTCTACCTTGATCTCTATCCATTTCCTTGCATCTACCTATAACGAGCATTATAAAACCTAGCTTTTTAGTTGCTTTATGGTATATTTTTTGAATGTGTGTGATCCAGTTTAAGTTATTTGCAAGGGTCTATCCACTGTTTTAATTACAGAAATTGAGACTATGTTAACAGAGTGAGACATTGTTAAATATGTTTGTAATATCATTCCTTCATAGAAATCTTTATAGTGGCATATATTACAGAACAGAATCATCCCTAACTGCTCTAAGTGCTACTTAATGTTTGAATTCAAATATTTATATAACATTTAGTAATTTTAGCAAATATTTAGCAAAATTATTAACTGAAAATCTGCTGTATCCCATATACTCGTCACATATTCCAGATGCGACCAATCTAGCATGAAGTAAACTCTACCTTGATCTCTATCCATTTCCTTGCATCTACCTATAACGAGCATTATAAAACCTAGCTTTTTAGTTGCTTTATGGTATATTTTTTGAATGTGTGTGATCCAGTTTAAGTTATTTGCAAGGGTCTATCCACTGTTTTAATTACAGAAATTGAGACTATGTTAACAGAGTGAGACATTGTTAAATATGTTTGTAATATCATTCCTTCATAGAAATCTTTATAGTGGCATATATTACAGAACAGAATCATCCCTAACTGCTCTAAGTGCTACTTAATGTTTGAATTCAAATATTTATATAACATTTAGTAATTTTAGCAAATATTTAGCAAAATTATTAACTGAAAATCTGCTGTATCCCATATACTCGTCACATATTCCAGATGCGACCAATCTAGCATGAAGTAAACTCTACCTTGATCTCTATCCATTTCCTTGCATCTACCTATAACGAGCATTATAAAACCTAGCTTTTTAGTTGCTTTATGGTATATTTTTTGAATGTGTGTGATCCAGTTTAAGTTATTTGCAAGGGTCTATCCACTGTTTTAATTACAGAAATTGAGACTATGTTAACAGAGTGAGACATTGTTAAATATGTTTGTAATATCATTCCTTCATAGAAATCTTTATAGTGGCATATATTACAGAACAGAATCATCCCTAACTGCTCTAAGTGCTACTTAATGTTTGAATTCAAATATTTATATAACATTTAGTAATTTTAGCAAATATTTAGCAAAATTATTAACTGAAAATCTGCTGTATCCCATATACTCGTCACATATTCCAGATGCGACCAATCTAGCATGAAGTAAACTCTACCTTGATCTCTATCCATTTCCTTGCATCTACCTATAACGAGCATTATAAAACCTAGCTTTTTAGTTGCTTTATGGTATATTTTTTGNCATAGTTTATAGCTGTAATTTAATTTTATGTAACATTATAGTGTGTAGAATTTGCCATCTTGAATTATAACTTAATATTATGTACATGACTATATGGACTATCTACCATGTAAGCTAGCTTATTCACTAACAATATTATCCTTGTATTGTATTATTATATTTTTTTCCATGTCATTATCTAAGTTTAACGTTCTATGATAAGCTAAATCTAAATGTATATATCTTTTATGTAACTCTGTGTATGTTCTTAATTGTATGTGTCTTATGTAATGTATTGCCTACAGGAGGTTTTTGGAGGGTTTTCCCTACCCTCCTTGGGCAAATGCCAGGCAATCCTATGTTTAGTATGTTATGCTCCCCTCCAGCACTTCCACCTGGATAGAAGGCCAAATTGCAGTGAAGATGAAAATAAATAAATAAATATTCAATTCAACTAGCTCTGTGATATTTTAAAGTCTGCCGAACTCAGTAGAAAATCTTGGAATCACCCTTACCAATAATTTAAACGGGAGCACACATATTCGAATAATATGCGGCAAAGCAACTAAAAAGTTCGGATTTATAAAGCATATCATAGGTGGATGTGATGAAAATGTTAGAGTGTGATGTTATTTCACGTTAGTTAGGCCCCATCTGGAATATGAATATATGGCCCAATATGAAACAAATGCTTGCGAACTTGAGAAAGTGCTGTGTAAGGAAATACATTCTGTTAGAAAGTGCTTTGATAGAGAAACAAGCATAACGCAAATGCTCTCAGACACAGGTTGGGAATCCTTGAAATTGTTCAATTTATAGGTATTGATTATACACAGCATATTTATATGTCAAAGATTCAAAGACTATGCTAAAAAATTTGCTGGAATTGATTAAGTACCATTGATCACACTGCTCAGGGTTTAAGTAAATTAAATCTTCTATCTTATAGAAATTCTCATCCTGAGTCCTGAAGCCTCTGAATAACACCCAGTTAACTGCGATAACAATATTTTACAGAAGGAGTTAGCTTTTGCTGTACCTTTCCTGCTGTATCCAATAGATCATTTTTTGGCAGAACCCCTTCCTCAAGTTGAGGCCTCATCAAATCAAGTTATTCATGAGGGTTACTCTAAGATATTACATCAAATCTTTTACTAATAGCACAAATAATGATTAGAAATAGTGTTCCTTTTGAAAATTTGTCAGCATTCAGCTCTATTTGTCAATCATTGCATAACTTAATAATTACATTCATTTACATTTAAGCCCTGCAAACTGCCAATGGCGCATGGCAGGGGGTGTAAAACACCTGTATCCCTAACTACCCTGAATAGCTATTAGCTTCTCTGATACTTCGTGGGAAAAATGACCAAAAATATCTA